>NW_020870028.1:238305-265577 GCF_003789085.1 Penaeus vannamei
TTGTGTGTGTGAATGCGTATATATATATATATATATATATTATATATTATATATAATATATATATATATATATATATATATATATATATATGTATATATTATATTTATATTTATATATTATGTATATATATATACATACATACATACATATATCTTTATTATGTATTTATGTATTGATATACAATTGTTTGTATATATACATATGTTTGATTGTGTTTTGTATGTGTGTGTGTCTTTGCATATATATATATATATATATATATATATATATATATATATATATTATATATATATATATATATAGTGTATCAAATTTATACCGATAAAATTGCATATATATACAATTATATATATAGATTCATATGTGTGCGCTCGCGCGTTTGCGTGTGTGTGTGTGTGTGTGTGTGTGTGTGTGTGTGTGTGTGTGTGTGTGTGTGTGTGTACATTTATATGTATATGTATATATATATATATATATATATATATATATATATATATATATATATATATATATATATATATATACATATATACATATACATTATATATATATATATATATAATATATATATTATATATATATATATATATATATATATATATATATATAAGGTGATATAAATTTATACCGATAAAATTGGAGGGTTTAGAAACAAGGAAAAATTAAATTATTTTCTGAAATTTATAAAAAAAAAAAAAAAAAATACATGTGAGATCAACCTTCATTTTTTTGGAATAATCTACAAAATCTGGGGTTTAAAAAAAAAACTATAAAAAAAGAATTTTTGTATATATATGAGAATGCTATGCAGTTCATGTGGGGTATTTTCTTTTCTTTACGTTTCGATCATATTTCGTCAGTTTCATCCTTGAGTAAAATATTTTGAACCTACCCCAAATTGGATTAGGTTTGACAAAGGATCTGGATCACCATCAAAATTAAATGGAATAAGACACACCTCAGGTAAAAAATAATAATTAAAATCTGTCCATAAGTTTTTGAGTTAAAAAAAAATGGATCCGAATCATGATCCAGATCACCACTAGAATGTCATACTCCTAAGTTGGGCAAAAATACACCTCTGGTAAAAAATATCATAAAAATCTGTTTACAAGTTTTTTTTAAATTATCCTGTAAACGAAACAAAGAAAAAACAAACAAATAGAGTTAGAAATAGAGTTAAAAAAATATATATATGTATATATATATATATATGTTATAAGGTCATGGAATACACGGAAATTACCTATATATATATATATATCATATACATAGTTTTACACCATCCTGTATTTGTATATTTGTATTTCACGGAAGTGTTTTAGTTTAGTCCTTTATTTACCACCCTGGCTAACTGCACAGGCGTAGGCAAGCTGTGGTACATTTGATACATGGTCAAAGCATTATATAATAGTATTACAGTATAAATCTAGATCATAAAATTATTACGGTCTAAAATATATCATTTAAAAGAAAAGAACAACAGTAATTTATGGGCGTGGAAAGGCAATGTAACATTTGATATGTGGTCATGTGATACTACATTCCAAATTTAGGATATAACATAATTATATCTTCCAAGACATCAGATGATATGAAGTAGTTACATAGTTCTCCATACCTCATGCTAGGTGGTCTGAAAGGCTGTATTACATGGCACTCTGAGATATAATGTACAAGTGTTCGCTTATATTCTTCATTGCATAGTTTACACTTAGTTTCTTCAACATTACAGGCTCTACTGACCTGCCAGTACAATCTATATCCCAGCCTGATTCTTGCGGTCACAATATCACACTGTCTTGTTCTTGTTTTGTATAAACCATAGATGAATACATTTTGCATAAACCGGTCATAGTGCTTTATGCTACAGCTTTCAGGCCGTTGAGAATTAATCAAGTCAGACAAGTCCTCTTTGAAGGAAGTTTTAATTATGTGTGAAATCCTAGCAAGAGGTACTCCAAGATCTATATCCACACTTTGCTTGTCACATGCTGATTTTGCTAGGCGGTCAGCATGATCATGCCTGGGGATTCCAACATGCGATGGTATCCACACAAAACGTATGTCATGGCCTCATTCTTTTGCACGATATACATTTATCCTAATGTCATTTGCAATATTTCCTGCACCTTTGTCTAGTGTGTTCAATGCCTGGAGAACACTCTGTGAGTCACAGAAAATGACTCCTAAACCTTGATTTAATAGAAATTCGGTGGCTATGAGCATTCCTGCCAACTCAGTTTGCGTAGTGCTAGCCCAGTCATGAACCCGCCTACAATCCTGGTGCTGCAAAATATTGTTTTTATATACGACAAAAGCGCATCCTGCTCTACTCCCAGACTGCAAGGATCCATCAGTGTAGCATTCATACGCATTGGGCATAGTTTCAAGGTGCTCATTGATAATTGCTAAAGCATACTGCTTAAGTACAGCAGGGGGACACTGTCTTTTTTGGGGGCAGTCGTATAAAATACACTTAGGTCCGACATTTTCCACGGTGGAGCAGAACGTCCATGTAGGGTCTTAGTTATGGATATGTTCAGCTGAGACAAGTGCTTACATGTTACTTGTTGCCATGGATTTGAATTTGAATCGATGTTGCCATTCAAAGTTAGCTCCACTATTCTATGTTTTAGTTGTCTTTGGAACTCTGTACTATATAGGGGTTCTCTTATTGCTTTGACGCTAAATGTGGTGTTTATGTATAATATTCTTTCATAGACAGACGGCAAATTAAGTTCTGTTCTTATATTCACAATCCTCGTTGTCTTAGGGGCACCGAGAATAAGCCTCATGGCCTCATTTTGTACAATTTCTAAACTAGCCAACTCTGATTCCTTGTATAATTACTAGGTGCAATGCATGATAATCTATGACCGACCGTATGTATGACAGGTAAAAGAGTCTAGCAATATTGACATTAATACCATGGTCTTTGCCGACAAGTGTCCTAAGTGGCTTCAGACGTTCCCACAGCCTTTTCTTCAGGTTTTGTATGAACTCTGCATCATTAACAGCTACACCGAGATATTTGTATTGGTGACAGAGATCTAGCTCAACGTCATTGATGTGAAACCTTGGCAGAGGGATTGTTTTAGGGTTAAGTGCCTTGGTTTTTTTCAGTCGATATTATCAAGCCACACTCTATAGCCCTTGCTGAAAGCATATCAAGGATCTGTTGCATTCTCTCCTCGGATGAGGATTTAATGCAAATATCATCGGCATAGCAAATAATGGAGTCATTGCCCTCAAGTGGTATATCGCCTAGTAATCTATGCATTAGGATGTTAAATAGCATGGGACTAAGTACGCCTCCCTGAGGTGTGCCGAGTTCAAACACTTTTGTATGAGTACTCTTAACACCCCTGAAGAAAACCTGAGCCGATCGATTGGATAGATACATTTGAATCCATGTTAACAGTTTTCCCTGAATACCAAAGCTAGCTAGTTGCTCAAGGATCATTTCTCTGTTTGCAATATCAAAGGCAGATTGAAGATCAAGAAATACGGTTTGCATGCCTGGTATTGAGTTTGTTAAGTATTCTGCAAAACAATGCTGACTGCTACGTCCTGGGAGAAATCCATACAGTCTGGGGGATAACTTAGCATGTATACGGTACATGAGTCTGTTTAGAATTATTCTCTCAAGTACTTTGCACAGACAGGTCAAGGAAATTGGTCTGTATTTGTCAGTGTTGGATTTGGGTATAGGGATGATTAAACTTTTAGTCCAGGAGCTTGGGAGGATTCCTTGTGATAGGCTGAGTCTATACAGGTGTAAGAGTGGGTTGCCTGGCACCTGCGCAATGAGGCGAAGAACACTGTAAGTAATGCCATCCTCGCCAGGGGCTGTTGCCTTGCCTTTCACAAGGGCATTTCTCAGTTCCCACTCGGTTACTTCGGCAAAGTCAGATGGGTCAATAGCAGCACAGGCTACTGCTATATTGAATTTTCTATCTATTTTTGACTTGTCGAGGTGATCTTTTATCCCTTGTGGAAGTGAGCTCAGCTGAGAGTTTTCAGCCCACTGCTCCAGCAGCATATTAGCCTGTTCTTGTGGGCTGTGAAACTGCGGTGTTGTGGGAGCTTTACCTGTCAGCCTATTAATCTTTCTCCATACATCAGCCATGGAAGTTTGACTATTGATGCTTTGCAAAAAAAATTTCCCAGTGCTTACTACGAATCTCAGTTTTTAGTTCTCTGAATTCTTTATTGGCTTTAAGAAACTGAATAAGATTGTCTGACGTCTTGTTATCTTTATAGCAATTGGCAAGCTCCTGAACTCGTCGATGTTCCTTGGCTAGAATTGAGTCATTGATCCACCTCGGAGCATGGGAGGCTTGGGGGCTCTTTTTCTTCGAGAGTTTTCGTGAACAGACCCATGTGTTATAGTAGTCAGTGACAACTTTGATAAAATCCTGAGAGAAATTTTCAACTGTTGTTACTTCATATGTGTTGTACCAATCAAAGACACGTGCCTTGAAGTGATGCTCCAGGCCCGGTGGGATGTTTATTCTAAGCCTAGGTGTTTTAGGGGCTGAGTTGCTATCACCAGTATAGTCACTCGTACGAGTGAAGTACAGACATTACCATGAACTAGATTTTTGCCAAATACGTAATCTAACCTGCCACCTCCCAAATGAGTTTCTATTTCTGTGTCATATACTGTCAGTGATCTACTATTAATGAAATGTTTGAATTCTTCCCTGTTGCTATTACGTTGGCTGTCTCCAAAGTGTGGGTGCCTTGCATTAAGGTCGCCCATGCATAACGTGCCTTGGTTGTGAAAATTGGGTAAAGAACAAGCCAGAAATTTTGATGATCTAGCATATATATTATATAGTGAAAAATACCCAGAGGCAGTCTGAATTTTTAAATGATGAAATTGAACATCAGTGTTCTCGGATTTTTTAACTAATTTATGTGGCAATGTTACCTTCACATATGTCAACAATCCAGTCATGGCTGTATTCACATAAGAATGATAACCCTTAATTGAAGATGCAATTTTCATTTTAGCAACAGCTGCAAAAGGTTCTTGCACGCAAATCACGTCAATATTATATTTACTAATATAAAACTCTAGGTCACTCAGCCTAGGCTTAATACTACGCATATTCCATGATATGAATTCAATTGTGCGTCTATCCATATGTGAGTAGTGTATTATTATGTAATCTGTACTTCATGCGCATATATCCATTGATATTACGGAATTTAGGTTCACATAAGAAACATATAACTTCATGAATACTGTAGATTCTATTACAGATGATCGTTCTAAGCTTAAAAGTACTTTTAACCATATCAAAGATTAGGTCTTAGCTTTGTCCCACTTCTCAGCACAGTCCCCTCGGTTGTTGTGCCGGGTGTACCTGGGGGGCTGGTGATGTCACTGAACTCCTCGTCTGACTCGGTGCTGCAGGGATCTTGGTAGTGTTCGTCGCTGCTGTCAGCGCTGACACGCGCACTCTGGTTATCAGCTCTGATGTCCTGACATGGTATCTGCTCGCTCGTTTCTTTAACACTAATAGCAGCACTAGTATCTCGGCAGTTACAGTCCCTGTTCATTTTTTCCTTATCCTGTCTCAAGTTATTGTTTTCTTGCCTCAGAGCTATGATTTCCTTTAAAAGCTCCTGCACATTTATGTCACTATGGTCAGCTGGCGTGACGTCACTTCTTCCACATGGTTGTGTGGGGGATTCCCCGGCCAGGCCTGTGGTCATCCCTGCCCGAGGGTGAGGGACGACGGCCTCGGCGGGCGCCTGGGGGGGGAGGGGGGTCGCGGTCTTGAGCTCTGTGATGATTAGCATCATCTTGTCAACCTGCTCCTTCAACAACGCAACCGTGTCGCGTAGTTCGGCTACCTCTGCATCCCACTCGCCGACAGCCCCGGGAAGTCTCTGCGGCTGGTGACGTCACACACGGCACGGCTGGGCACTCCCCCGGCACGCTGGCCGCGGGTTGGGTTAGGAGGGCCGCGCTGGTCACTTGCGGTCGGCGCCGGGGCCACAGGGGGTGGGGGGGAGGGGCCAGGGCAGGGTGGGCCGCGCTGGGCACTCGCGGTCGGTGCTGCGGCCACAGGAGGAGGGGGGGGGAGGTGCCAGGGCAGGGAGGGCTGTGCACCCCCAGTGCCAGGCAGTAACACCTGCCTTCCCACACCTGAAGCAGGATGGGACGAAGCTCGGTGCATCGGCAGTAGGCTCTCGTCCTGCAGCACTGCGAGGACACTCCTTGGCACTGTGTTGCTTGCCACATGCTGCGCAGCGTGCCTTATCCTTGCAATACTTAGCTACATGGCCGCTTCCTATGCAGTTGTAGCATATGACGGGATGCCCTCCACGGCCGCACGTGGCTGTGGGCATTTATTTCCGAAGAATTTGTATGTACTTGGAGGGGTTGCTCTCCTTTCCATACGATGCGGATTCGGTTTAATGGCTGGCCATCCTTGTACACTCGAATGGCCTTGTGGACTCCATCGAGTGTATATGCGTTGTCAAGGTCAAGGTCCTTGTTATAATGTGTGACGAGGTATTCGTCATATTTTTCCGATTTCTTTTCATCGCATGATTTGAAGGTAATACCTCCAATAAGTCCCCCGGTAAGGTTTTCTATATAGCTCTGCTGGGAGCGGGCAACATAGATATATGGCGAGGAGAGCGTGTCCCCTCTCACAAGGTCAATGGGTGTACCCGCAGGTTCGAAGAGGGGTTGCCAAGGTCCTGTAGCCATTTCATTTTTTTCTTTTTTCATGGTGCCTTCAGGGAAGGCGAGACGGACGTAGTCTTTCCTCGGTGCGAGTGGCGTCTTGCTGGTGTTAGTGGGCTCTCTTTTCTTTCTCTTTTTCTGGCCCACTAACGTGAAGCCGTCACCTCCTTGGTCGGCGTCGGCGTCACCCACCTGGGCATCACCATCATTTTGTGCCTCTTGCATGGCGATGGGTTCAGCGGTCTTGTCCACTGAATTACAGGCTGAAGCGCACTCTTCAGCCGTGGGAGGGGTGAGACAGCTATCCCGCGAGTCCTCCCCCTCAGTGTTTACTTTGCGGTTTTCCCCCATCGTGGGGGTGGTGACCGCGGCGCCTGGCGCGCCTAGCTCGCCCGCCTCGTGACAGGTGAATTATGGCGCTCGGGACAACGGGGCACTCAGTTCCAACGGTCACTAACACAGTACTTGGCACTCGGCGGAGGAATTAATTCAATTGAATTTAAAACATAACCATGTTTACATCACTACTGTCATGACGTTTCAGTTGCGAGGTATATGCGCACCTAAAGGTTCATGAACAATTTCCTCGTACATGACACCAGAGATCCATGTGTAAGGGGCACCGGAGCAGGGCACCACACGACCTCTTCGTGTGAGGTCACGGAGTGTACTGACGGAAGTGTTGTTATGAAAGGTAAGTGTTTCACCCCGTAGACTTACCAGGTTTGGGACCCTCGCTTCAAAAACACGTGCACGCAGCGCCTTCTGTCGCTTCCCGGCCTGCGAGAGTGATATTCGCTGGCATGGAGAACGATCATATTTCAGACCAATATCATATGTTGTAAAATCCAGTAGAGCAACAATAAAGGGAAATAATAGATAATTATATATATATAATTATTACATACATGATTTGTTATGCATACCCTCCCAATACCTTGCTCATTGTTGTCGTGGAGACAGACTGGAGCCCAATGTAGGGATTACCCTTACCTTAGAGTTCAGCCCTCGCCTCAGTTAATTTTTCTTGGTCTTTTCTTTTCCTTTACTCTTCCATATCTTCTTCCCCTTCTATCCCATTCCTAAGGTGTGAGCCGTGCTGAAAGGATGAAAGGCTGGCTGTATGTTAGTCATGAACGGCCTTAGGGTGCCATGGGCATAGTATTCCCTTGAGGGGAAGACTGTTTCTTTTCCCCATTTTATTCAGGCTCACCACGGTCAATAATGAAGATTCTTTACCCTTGATAGGGGCATCAACTAACCTCTCTGATTCCGATTTTGATGGATTTCCGACCCCTGCTCCTTTGACCACGTCTTCGACCACTGATACTAATACCATATCCTTTACGTTTACTGACAACTCTATCCAGTCTGAACCACCCATCCATGTTATTACTCCACCTCCAGAATGCACCCCTTCCTCTCTCCCACTTCTCTTTACTGTACAGTGTTCTTCAATGTCTAGCTTGTCTTCCCTCATTACTACTCTACACTGCACACCACTCCATCTTCCTCCCACCAACGTACTTCTGCAGTCTCTACCTCAGCAAACCTCTTGATTACTATCTTTGGCCCAGTCAAGTGGGATCGATTCTATGTGATTCCTCACACAGCCCACTACTCTGTAAATAACCTTCTCTGTCAACAGTGCACCCCTAAAACAAGAAGGCAAAGTTACCTTTCGCAGTCACTCCAATCTTTCACGCCTAGTCACAGTTACATCAGAATCCCAAGCTCAAGCACTATCTACCCTGACCTTACTGGCAAACCAATTCCTGACGAACCTCACATCTCTCTTAATACTTGAACTAGAACCATTTTTATCCCCCAAACTGATTGCCCCATATATGACAAAAACTAGTCAGATTGTGAAAATGATTCACTATTCTCCCAGAGGCCAGCATAAGTCCCATGTCAGTATTGCCAAGATTAGCTTATGTAGACATGTTTATTTTGGTGAATTGTCCTGACAATGTCAGAAATGTTGGCGTTTGGGTCAACCATTGTCACTGCACAGCCCACTACCCTCTATGTTCCCAACCTGGCCATGGCCGTTCAAATTGCCCTGCTCAGTCAAGTACATGTGCCAATTATGGTGACTCCCATAACGTATTTTATAGGAGCTGCCCTGCTTGTAACCTCGAATGTGAGTTAGCAGTTCTCAGATTCAAATTAAGCCTCACTCTACATGAAGCTAGACAGGAAGCATAACGATGAGGTTTTTCCTTCTACCTATTTCAAAACAGTCCACTCTGCACACCCTCCCCCATTTCTACAAGATGTTTCTGCATCTTCTCCAGTATCTATTTCGTCTATCCTGAACCATCCCACCTCTACTCTCCCTATCCCCCAGTCAAATCCCCTTTCCTTTGTAAATCCAGATACCCCAATCTCTACTACACTTATATTTACCCTTCCTCCCCCTCACTTTATGTGTCACAAAAGACAACCTAAACGTTCTACTTCATCTTCACTTTCCACACCCTCTTCTTCCACTGCTCCTCGAACATCTATTCCCTCTTCTCCTCACAAGAGATACTTTGCTTCTCTGACCTCCTACCTAAATCCTCTCCAGAAACTCTTGAAGACATCCAAAAATCGTAGACATGATCTAAGAAAATGTTTTGCTCCCTCATCCACCCTCCAATTCCTCTATTCCTAGTCCCTCTACATTCAAAGTATTTGCCGATATCCATCCTCCTCCCTACACAAGTTCCCCTACCCCTCATCCTCCTACTGTTTCCAAAAAAACCAATCCTCTCCTTTTCGATCTCCACTATCCTTACCTCTTCCACCTGGATACTCATGCAAATCCCCTCCCCTCCTGACGCTCTTCCTGATACTTCACCTTCTTCCACAGTCCCCTTATCTCATCCCATAGACTATTCTCCTGCTACTTCTCTAACGGCCATCACTACCCGTATTACCTGCTGATTATTTCATAACAGCTTTTACGTTTTCCTTAAAGTAATGTTACAATAGCCTCCCCAACAACAAATGCACACCGTTCCATCCAATCACCCTATACCCTTAACCCTTTCCTTTATTAATGTCCGATTTACATCATTTACACCCTTCTTTACCCTTTTCCCTATCTTACTCTCCTATAACACTATAACTTTGATATTTTACACCTTTCACTAATCGTTAACTCATTTGCTATATTACCTTAGATGTCTAGCACATTTACTTGCTTCAACCTTTAACATTAACATTATATTTTTTTTTAAATGGAGAGGAAAATGATCGCTATATATATGTACTCTTGACTATTACTAGTAAAAACATTTTGGGCGATTTAGAAAAATCGACCTCAGGGATCTCACTAAGGTTTAAATAATAGAGTATGAGTTTCATCAAGCTTAACCATCTCATTCACGGGATTCAAGCAGATCCTTAGGCTTTGAATCAATCCCGAAGCTTCGTGTTTCATGTAATATCACATTTCCATACACATTAAACGATAGACATTATACAGCAAGGGTCCCCAAACTTTTTCCTGTGAGGGCCACATAACTTTTCCCTTCTCTGATGAGGGGCCGGGGTCAGTTTGTAACAGAAAAGGTGTGGCGATTGCAGGAGTGCCTAAATGTAAAAAATTATCGTTTTCCAGAAAGCCACAATCAAATAACCCTTTCTGGATTCTTCACAGAACAAAAGTCAGAAAATGAATAATAACACTATTAATGAAATAAATAATAACCAATGGGTTCTTCACAGAAAAAAGCCAGGAAATAAATAACACTATTTAAGAAATAAATAATAACCAAATAACCCTCTCTGGGTTCTTCACAGAAAAAAGCCAGGAAATGAATAACTATTTATGAAATAAATAATAACCAAATAACACTCTCTGGGTTCTTCACAGAAAAAAAGTCCATGGAACATAAACTTTCTGTTGTGCCGTGCACAGTCTTAACAGGTCCAAGTTCAGCTTAGTTGTCAGAGCAGAATCTCTTACTTAAATGACTCATATGAGCAGTCTCTCAAAGTTCTTGTGTTCCTTCCTTATAATCCTTTTGTAGGTTCCAGTAGGCTTGTAGACATCGCTGTTTGCAGCTCTCTCTCTCTCTCTCTCATCAACTTCCCTGTGAAAACCACAAAGCAAGCAGGCTGAGAAACTGAACGAAGTGATACAGCACCTACACAGCACAACCAGTACCACTACCGGTATGGTTGTGGAGATGGATTTTATCCCAGTAGATTTTATTATGATAATATTTGTTTATACTCAGAATGACTCATTCAAGTCAGAAAAGTGAGCTTACCTTTGTATGTTCATCAGTGTGAACTGTGGGCCTGCATCTGGCTGGTGAGAAGTTGAATGTCAGGTTCCATTTTAGTCACTGCCAGTCTCAAACACTGATGCAGATGTTCATCTGTCAGTCTTGATCTCATTGGAGTTTTCAGCAGTTTCATGCGTGAAAAGGTTTGCTCGCAGATATACGTGCTGCCAAAAAGTGTTGACATCTTCATTGCGTGTTTTCTGATGTTAGGGTACGTGTCGTTTGGGAGGGCGGCATAGAAGTCAATGAGACTGTTGGGCTTGAATGCGTCTTTCAGAACATCACAGTCCTGTAACTCGGCCAACTCAAACTGATAAGAAGGCTGGGCTTCATCAATGTCAGCAACAAATGGGTTCTGGAAAAGATGGATTTCTTTTGCATAAACATGTAGTTCACGGAATCGCACACCGAACTCCGCCTTCAGCATTTCCAGTGCTTCCACACACTTTTCAGCTGGAAACGAGACCGCTGGGTTCTCTGCAGAGAGGTTTTGTGTAGCAGGGAGATGGATGAAGCTGTGCTTTTTCACTTGTCCCAAAAGCAGCTCTAGTTTCACCTCAAATGCTTTTGTGTGGGAATAAATGTCGCAAATGAGTTTCCCCTGGCCTTGTAGTTGCAAGTTAAAGCTGTTCAGCATTTCTGTCATGTCTGTTAAAAATGCGAGGTGCCATTTCCATTCTGGGTCAATCAGCTCTGGCACCGTTTTGTTTTGTGAATGAAGAAATGCGTTAATTTCAAGTAGCAGCTCGTAAAAACGCCTCAAAACTCTGCCCCGGCTCAACCATCGGACCTCTGTGTAGTACAGCACATCTCTGTGCGCAGATTCCGGTTCAGACAGGAATTCTTGGAACTGCCTGTGTTTAAGTCCCTTTGCTCTGATGAAGTTTATGCATGACACCACAACCTTCATGACAGAATCCCACGTCAACACTTTGCAGCACAGTGCTTGCTGGTGAATTAGGCAGTGGACCCCGAGACATGCCCACCATACTAGAAGCCCCATCAGTTGTGATGCTGGCCAGCTTTGACCAGTCCAGGTCCAACTCTTCCATGGTTTGGTACACTTTGCCGAAAATATCCTCCCCCGTCGTAGTCCCTTTCAGACTTTGGAGGGCTGCCAGCTCCTCGCACATCTCAAAGTTTGCACTAATTCCACGAATAAAAATGAGCAGCTGCGCGGTGTCCTGCACGTCTGTGCTCTCATCCAGAGCTAATAAAAAAAACTAATAAAATTCTTTCGTCTTCTGCTGCAGCTGGGCATATACATTACCCCCGATTTCTTCAATGCGTCTGGTGATTGTACTCGCTGATAGACTCACGGCATTAAAGACATCTTTCTTCTCGGGACACACCTCCTCCGTGACAGCGTTCATGCATTTCTTGACAAACTCTCCATCAGTGTAAGGTTTACCGCTGCTTGCTATCAGTTAGCAACCCGAAAGCTGGCCCGAACAGATGACTGCTTCAGCTGAGATTGGCATACAAATGTATTCTGCTGAGCTAACAGTCCACTTTTTAGCTTTGAGAGTTTGTCTGCTCGCATTTGGCCTTGCAAGCTATCATACTTGTCTTTGTGACGGGATTCATAGTGTCGCCGCAGATTGTATTCTTTGAATACCGCCACCGCCTCTTGACAGATGAGACAGACAGCCTTTTCTTTGCATTGAACAAAAAATAATCGTTTGTCCATTGCAGGTTAAATGCCCTGCATTCTCAATCAATTTTTCTTTTACCTAATCTTTTCGCCATCATTCCGCTCTCTCTTTGAGAGGGGCGGGTTTAGGATTTTTTTTCTGGGGGTTGCCAGATAGGGGCACAGACTGCAGAAGGGTGGAGCAGAATGTCACGTTATATGCGTGTATAAAATAGTTACTAACTAATAGTTAATAATGAAAATAGTTCATAACTAAGGAACGTTTTATTGCAAAAGTCCAATTTTATTATCAAATACAAATACACATAAATAAAAAAAATCTAAATGCTTTCTGGTATTGTTCAGGGGGCCGGACCAAATGTGGAGGCGGGCCGTAGTTTGGGGACCACTGTTATACAATATGATATTAAATTTCTCTCTTTTTCTCTCTATCCCTCTTTACTCTCTTTCTCTTTCTTTTTCTCATTTTTTCTCTCACTCCATTTATCTCTCCCTCCCCGTCTTTCTCTCAAATTCTCTCTCTTCCGCCCCCCCCCCCTCTCTCTCTCTCTCAAACTCTTTTTCTCCCATCCTCCTTCGCCCCTCTCTCTTTCTTTTTCTCTTTCTCTCTAGATCTAGATATCTATCTCCTCTTTCTCTTGGTCATAAGGGAATGGCTCTTTGATATCCTGTTTAATGTTTGAAGTTTCATGAACGCACCTGTCAGTTGTAAGTCTGAATGTTGATACTGTGGAGTACAAAATCATTCAAATATCCGTGGATGATTAAAAAAATAAATAAATAAATAAAAAATATAAAAAATATAAAATCAGGTGGTCCTTGATTTCAGTGTATCAACCTTCCAAATCAAATATTCACATTTTGATTTTGGTATTTTCTTACAATAAAAATAGGCGATGATATATCGGCGATACTTGTATTGGTATCCACATCGCTTTAAATGTCTTAGAAGAATCGATGCATCGGAATCGTTTAGCCATTTTTCAAGTATTGGTGTGTGGTATTGCCTTTGGCAATTTTGTGCATCGATGCTCATGACTACCCTAACTTACTAATCGTGGATTCTTCTTGGATAAGTCACAGACGGATAGCGACTGCTAGGGGAAAGGGTGGACACATTAGCGCTATCTTAACCCGTGAATGATTGTTAACCTATCAGACCCTTCTTGAGGCATGGGGTTGTTGTGGGTGACGTACGGGAATCTTTTGAAATGTTCGATCGTTCAGCCATGGCACTGGACTTGACTGCCACACAAACAATCTTTGGACAAAAAAATGTGTATTACCTATCATATCAGCACTTCACCTAGTAATTATCTTGGTGTAATTTTTAAACGTGTGTGTGTGTGATGGGTATATAGAGATATATATTTGGTGTTATTGGAAATGAAACCCCACAGCTTATTTAAAGAATTCAGCTGAGCTTACTATGTGGTAGAACACACAGCGCCGCGACAAAATGACAAAAAGTCGTTAAGAGTGACGGGAAATCGGACGGTTTTGTAGCGGATGACTTATGCGAGGGAAATCAAATGAGCTAATTAGGTACGTGCGTGAACATAGACACGAGAATCAATCAGATATGGAATAGATCATCAACTGACAATAGAAGCTGGGTCTAGGAGAAGGCAGTTGAAATTCAAATCAGTTCCATCATGGCTAGACAGTGTATAGGTTGTAAGAAAAATTATTTCGATTTCACAGCGAAATATCAACAAAATAATGAATCCTTGACACTGCCAGTTTTGCTCTATGGAAGTGAAACCTGGACACGGTCTAGTATCTTGGAGTCACATCTCAATGCCTTTTGTAACAAATCCCTTTACCAGATCATGGGTTATAGTTGACAGGGTCAAGTGTCCAACCAGCGGTTACATCATGAGACTGGCCTGTTACTTGCATAAACCGTGACCACCAACTTAGGCTACAAGAGCACTCGTTTCTCAGTGGATGGCCCTGCCCATCTTCAAAAGACAATCCTGTGTGGAGGAGGCCCATGCAACGACCTAGAAAGTCGTGGCTTGGGCAGATAGATCAAACGTGCCACGAGGAGCTTGAGATGGGCCGAGGGTCTGCCTGGCGGCTTGCCATGAGAGACCCCCATGGCTGGAAGCGAAGGCATCAGCCCCATTAATTGACTGATGTCTGTGGCTATGGCATTAAAGTTGCACAGTTTTACATAGTATAGCTCAGGACATTGGGCTCTCAGACCAAGAAATCACTGGACAAACTTTGCCTAGTGGTAGGAGCCGTGAAGTATATGATGGTAAAACGTAGATTGCTGTTACACAACTGAATACAGTGTCATTAAGTGCTGATTTTTTTTTTCTTTTATCTTTACAGCGGTTGGTGGTCGACAAGTCATCGATTGCTGATGTCTTCAAGTGGTACACAGTGGAAGTGTATTTCATGTAAGTCAGCAAGTAAACATAAACTCCAGCAAAGTTACACAAACTGATTTTGTATGCAGCTTATTTCCTTCACTGTTGTATCCCACACTGAATCTGGTGATTTGCTTTGCAGGAACGAAAAAAGAAGAAAGTGATTTTTCAAATGGCTGAAAAATCTTCACAAACTCATGATTGTAGAGGAAAATACCATCCTAACCCAGATAAAAAGAATCAAAATGAAAGGAAGTCTCATTGCTGCAAAATATGTAGCAAGACATTTACCAAAAAAAGTAGTCTTACGTGTCATATGAGGTTGCACACAGGTGAGAAACCATACAAATGTGTAGAATGTGAACTTGAATTTACTCACAAAAGTACCTTGCTACACCACATGAGACTCCACACAGGTGAAAAACCATATGTATGTGGAATATGTGATAAAAGGTTTCGACAACGGTCAAATTATACATTACATGGAAAAGTACATACAAAAGAAAAACCTTATAAATGCATCGACTGTGGTAAACAATTTGCTCAAAGAGTTCATCTTACAACACATGTCCGCCTCCACACAGGAGAAAAGCCTTATACTTGTGATGAGTGTGATCAGAAATTCTTTCAGAGATCTCACCTGACCCGACACATTAAAAATCACAAGAAAAACCAAACGAAAGGCTGTGAGGACGTCAGCAGGTCAGATACTCAGAAAATGCAAAGTTCAGCTCTTTCAAGAAATGCGAAACCAAGACAATTATTTGTGAGTGATAGAGATTCAAATGAACATTCTGTGATAGATATCAATCGACGTCTACATTATGAAAGGCAGAATAGGTTCACTCTCATGTGTGAACATTGCAAAAAAATATTCATCAAGAAGTCACACCTACGAAATCACATGTTCATCCATACAGGTGAAAAACCTTTCAGTTGCACCTACTGTGGTAAGAGGTTTGCAGAGAAAAGTAGTGTTACACGCCATCAGAAGGTACACAAGGGAAAAAAGGGGTGTAGTGAATTTTCTCAACATATTTCGGGGCATTCCATCTTTACATTTTCTTCAGATACTCAAAGGCCAGCGCGAAGTACATCTTCTTTAAAGACAGGAAAATCAAAAATAATATCCCTCGATTGTGCAGATGAAAATTTCGAAATAGAATCAAAATGCACAATGAAAATACCTACACCAATTCAAGAAGATAAATACACATCTGATGTACCATGTTTTTCTAAAGTTGGGCCTAAAGAATATGGATTGAAAGGTGATGTAATTAATTTATATCCAACAAAAAAACATACTAATACAAATAATCAGATGACACATTACTTAACCGCGGACATAGAAAACACACAATCAAAACCCATTTTAGATAAAATTATTCATGGAGATCCTACAACTGGATACCGCAGTCACTGCGACAACCATTTTGAATTACTGGCCAGTGTGAGCAAGTTAAAGGTTTCATTGGATTATGACATCAATTGTCAATCGGACTCCTTGTTCACAATCAAATCTAATGAGTCATCAACAAAAGAAGTAAAAGAGGAAACCATAGTGGATGAAGAGACATTCAAGGAAGAAATAGATATCTTTCAAGAAGATTTAGATGTGTAAACCACGCCACTTTCGTCACATCTGTTACAAAAAATAAAAGTATCTAATAATGCCAAAATCCTATGGCCATATTGACAATATCTGTTGCCACAACAAGGGCCATGTTTTTCCTTATTATTATTATTATTTGTAATTATTCTGTATTTTTTCTTTTTCTTTTTTTCTTTTTTAGCGGCTGTTGAAAATAATTATATCAACACCGTTACTGAGAATCATGTTCTGGGAAGTCTTTTAACTGTAGGCTCAAGAGTAGTTACCCTAGGAATAAGGCCGGATAAGGAAACTGAAATTGTTGGTGGATAGTATACATTTATCTCCATTTTTTCACAAAACTCGTCCATCAACATATTTCAGGCTGTCTTCTTCTAGATCTCTTTTTTCCCAAAATTTTATTGTTTGGCAGATTGTTCCCATTTTTACTTTCATTGATCCTCGTTTTCTTCCTATTCTTACTTCCATTAATCCTCGTTTTCTTCCCATTGTTACTTCCATTAATCTTCGTTTTCTTCCCATTGTTACTTCCATTAATCCTCGTTTTCTTCCCATTCTTACTTCCATTAATCCTCGTTTTGTTCTTATTCTTACTTCGTTTTGTGTTTTGTTCTTATTGTTTTGTTTTATTCTTATTCCTTAATTTTTACTTCCATTAATCCTCGTTTTGTTCTTATTAATCTCGTTTTCTTCCCATTCGTTTTTTTCTTACTTCATTAATCCTCGTTTTGTTCTTATTCTTACTTCCATTAATCCTCGTTTTCTTCCCATTCTTACTTCCATTAATCCTCGTTTTCTTGCCTACTTCCATTAATCCTCGTTTTGTTCCCATTCTTACTTCCATTAATCTTCGTTTTCTTCCCATTCTTACTTCCATTAATCCTCGTTTTGTTCTTATTCTTACTTCCATTAATCCTCGTTTTCTTCCCATTCTTACTTCCATTAATCTTATTTTATTTTTACTTCCATTAATCCTCGTTTTGTTCCCAATTTTTCTTCCATTAATCCTCGTTTTCTTCCCATTCTTACTTCCTTTAATCTTTTTTTTTTGTTCCCATTTTTACTTCCATTAATCCTCGTTTTGTTCCCATTCTTACTTCCATTAATCCTCGTTTTGTTCTTATTCTTACTTCCATTAATCCTCGTTTTGTTCCCATTCTTACTTCCATTAATTCTCGTTTTGTTCTTATTCTTACTTCCATTAATCCTCGTTTTCTTTCCATTCTTACTTCCATTCATCCTTATTTTGTTCCCATTTTACTTCCATTAATCCTCGTTTTGCCATTCCATTAATCCTCTTTTTCTTCCCATTCTTACTTCCATTAATCCTCGTTTTGTTCTTATTCTTACTTCCATTAATCCTCGTTTTGTTCCCATTCTTACTTCCATTAATCCTCGTTTTCTTCCCATTCGTACTTCCATTAATATTCTTACTTCATTAATCCTCTTTTTCTTCCCATTCTTACTTCCATTAATCCTCGTTTTGTTCTTATTCTTACTTCAATAATCCTCGTTTTGTTCCCATTCTTACTTCCATTAATCCTCGTTTTCTTCCCATTCTTACTTCCATTAATCCTCGTTTTGTTCTTATTCTTACTTCCCTCGTTTTGTTCCCATTCTTACTTCCATTAATCCTCGTTTTCTTCCCATTCTTACTTCCATTAATCCTCGTTTTCTTCCCATTCTTACTTCCATTAATCCTCGTTTTCTTCCCATTCTTCTTCTTACTTCCATTAATCCTCTTTTTCTCCATTTTACTTCCATTAATCGTTTTGTTCTTATTCTTACTTCAATAATCCTCGTTTTGTTCCCATTCTTACTTCCATTGATCCTCGTTTTCTTCCCATTCTTACTTCCATTAATCCTCGTTTTCTTCCCATTCTTACTTCCATTAATCCTCGTTTTGTTCTTATTCTTACTTCAATAATCCTCGTTTTGTTCCCATTCTTACTTCCATTAATCCTCGTTTTCTTCCCATTCTTACTTCCATTAATCCTTATTTTGTTCCCATTCTTACTTCCATTAATCCTCGTTTTGTTCCCATTCTTACTTCCATTAATCCTCGTTTTCTTCCCATTCTTACTTCCATTAATCCATATTTTGTTCCCATTTTTACTTCCATTAATCCTCGTTTTCTTCCCATTCTTACTTCCATTAATCCTCGTTTTCTTCCCATTCTTACTTCCATTAATCCTTTTGTTCCCATTCTTACTTCCATTAATCCTCGTTTTGGTCCCATTCTTACTTCCATTAATCTCGTTTATTTTTACTGGTTGTCCCCATTCTTACTGACATTAATCCTCGTTTTGTTCCCATTCTTATTTCCATTAATCCTCGTTTTGATCACGTTCTTACATCCTTAAATTAATCCTCGTTTTATTCCCATTCTTACTTCCATTGACCCTTGCTTTGTTGTCGTTCTTACTTCCATTAATACTCGTTTTATTCTCATTCTTATCCATAGCCACATTTATTCAACTTCTAGTTTCTTTTGCATCTCTTTGTTATTGGTAACTTAATGTTGGTTACCAAGTGTTTTACACTTTTTTTTTCTTTTTTTGATATCTCACATTGTACTTCTTTACCAATTTCTCATCCCATCTTATCAGGGTACCTTGATCGTTAAACTGGTTTTGATAATCTTGTTTGTATCTGTATGTTGAATCTTGGGCTTTTGTTTTTTGTTCGTGATTACCATAATCACTGTATCTTTTTGTTAACTGTTAGCCCTCTTCTTTTACTTGCTTCTGTTAATACTATCACTAGTTTTTGGAATTGATTTCTCTACCAACAGCATGGTGCCATTGAGGTTTCTTCCAGCTACTGACACACCCTTTAGGTGACTGATATCCCTCATAATTATTTCACTATACTAATTAAATAAATCGGGTGACACCACACACCATTGCCTTACTCCTCTTTCTATTTTCTGCCAACCTGATGTTTCATCTTTTACTGTTTCTTCTTGTTTCCAATATTGGTTTCGTATAAATCTTACATCCGGTCCATCTACTCCTATTCTAATAAGCATATATATGTACATCTTTTTGTACCTCGATTTTGTTATTTGCTGATCTTCATATCACGAAGATGGCATCTCAAGTACCTTTACTTCTTGTAAACCACATTGCTCTACTGCAATTCCGGGTCTAATTTTGTTTCTTATTCTGTAGGTAACAACCTCCTGTACTGTAGCTCGTGTTGGTTATCTCTGTTATAATTTGATACGCAATTCTTCTAGTGCCTTCTGCATTTCTGTTGCAATTCCGTCCTCGACCTTTGCTTTGCCTTTTTTCTTAATTTTTAATACTGCTTCTGGTTCTTCTTTCGTAATGTCTGGCCCCTCATAATAATGAATGTCTCCAGGTTCTTATCTTTTACTTGCAAATAATTCGTTTAGTTCTATGGCTACTTTACCAATTTTCTTCCATTGCCATATTCTTTTACGGTTGATTACTCCTACTTTCTCGTACAGCGTCTGGGTAACCTTATTTAGATGGTCAATTTCTGTGCATATTTCTTTCATTCATTCTTCATTTATTTACCCATGGTTCATTTTTCTTTGGTTGATATTACGTCTGTTCCTTTTTTTAATGATGTCCACTGCCACTGTATTGTCCTTATGTCGTTCACTTTTAATGCCATCTGACCA
The DNA here is from genome assembly GCF_003789085.1 of Penaeus vannamei. Classification (NCBI taxonomy): domain Eukaryota; kingdom Metazoa; phylum Arthropoda; class Malacostraca; order Decapoda; family Penaeidae; genus Penaeus; species Penaeus vannamei. The sequence goes on from NW_020870028.1 coordinate 258,604, forward strand.
CAATGTTCAACTTTTCTTTCTTCAATCTCAAGTTCATTTTGTTGAAGCTTCTCGCTTTCTAATTCTTTTTCTAGATCGTTTGATTTTTATTTTCACAGCTACTACTACTGGCATGATCTGAGTGTCCAAAATTTGTTTTCATCTGTTAGACGTGGATGGCGTTTAAACTATATGTACATGATGATTTGCCCGTTTTCTGCACACCATGCTATCCATCTTGTGCCTCTTTCATCCACACTGTCCAACAATGTCCCCAAAACTTCCTCCGCATACCTTTGCATATCCTTCCTCTTTGCACTGTCGTTTTGCTTGTTACTTCTCCATATAATCTGTTGTACTACCATTTGTTGGAACATATGTCTGCATATATATTGAATATTATTCTCAATTTAACTGATATGGCTCTATCTGATATTGCCCAATAGCCCATGATGCATCTGGATACGGTCTTTAAATTAACATGAGTATGCCACTCCCCTTGAAGCTTTCGGATTTCTCCTAGGCCTAGTATGTCAAGGTTCATTCTTTCTCTATCAATGCGTGCTAGTTTTCCCGCTTGGTATAGAGTTCCATGTGGCGATCCATAGATTGTTTTGCCTGATTATTATTCAAATATCGTATACAATGGATAAAAGGAAAAATCGTAAATTCATTTTTTTTTTTTCATTTTCCGGTAAGCACGTAGATAAAATGATAATGACAATAATTATAATAATTATTATTATAATTATGATGACGGCAATTTTGATAATTATAATGATTATTATTACAATTATGGTGATAGTAATTTGATAAATATAAAATGATTATAATAATAACTATAATAACGATAACTACAATAATTATAACAATGATGATAATAATAATAATGGTAAGATAATAATAATAATGGTAAGATAATAATAATAATGATGATGATAATGATGATAACGTTTTACTTGGAATAAACTTTGTACCTTAAACAACACATATTTGTGGATCTGGTGCGTTGAAAGTTGAGTGAAACGGAGTACACAGTAAAGAAATTAAATATAACTAGCCACATTTCATTTGTTAATTAGCGTATTTAATAACATGTGTCATTCAGGTAATCAATGCGGTTGGGCATGATAATTATCTATGTATGTAATATTTTGAAGTACATAATTATGTAAAATAAATGAATTTCACTCGTTTACCTTTTGAATTAAAAGAAGAAGAAGAAATAAAAAAAAACACTCAAGGGCCTGATTTGACCCGTGGTTATTTTTTCGCGTGTCGACCAGTTCAAGGCTCCTCCAGGCCCCACCAAGAGGCTTAAATCGAAGAATGGAAATGAAAATTAGAACGGTTGCAAGTCACCATGTTCAATGTTTTACCTTTATTTTTTCGTTTGATAAGCTATTTTTTTCAGTCTCACATGAATTGTAAATCCAATCTAAACATTACAACTGACCCTTGAATTCAGAATTAACGCCGATCACTACTCTAGAGTATTGAACAATACTGCATTCTCATTAACAAGTAGCATTCACAACACTGCCCGGTTATATATAATAAGTGACATTTATGAAATTAGTGTTGTTAACACGGTGGATGATTTTGAAAACCCGTTCGTGGAAAATACCCGTGTCTAGACACATGCAACGAAACTGTTATATGCTATCACTATTTGAAGATTTTGCTTTTAATGCAGTTTCAAAATTTCTTCTCACCAATCACTAGACCCATACCAACGGGATTTCAGATGTCAAAGCATTATTGCTTTTGATTACACTTATATCACTATTCGATGTATTTTCATACAGTGAATTTAACAATAAAATGTAAACCAAAAGACAAGCTCTATGATAATCAGTGTCTTCAATGATTTTCAGCCACATAACATAAGAAAGAATCATGAGTAGGCAATGAAAAGGCGTCGAACAGCTGATTTTCTGCCCGACCTGCATAAAACATTGGTACTTACATTAATGATAAATACATTGGTGTCATTGTTAAGTATTATTACTTAAATATTGTATATTGTCATCAATATCAGTAACATATGTAAGCCTCCGGTGGGTGAATTCCTGTTTGTTTATTCCCGAAGAAACTCATCCCTTCTGTTTCTCAATAACACAACGAAGCTCAATCAGACTAATAAATCAAGTTTGAAACATGAATTATCGTTATTATTATCATTTTAAGATAACTACCATTGTCAAAAATACAGTTCACTTTAAATTATATTTCACAAACACAACTACACTGTTAAGTATGCATACATACAATATCATTAAAAAAAAACATAGGAAACAAATCATTTCGAGAATATGAGAAATTGATATTGGCAAATTCAATCTTACATTATCATAAGCAAAATCGTGAACCACGAACAAACTTAAAATCAATCGCTTTTAGTACTGCTGCACGGTCACCGAATTGACAAGGAAGCATTGCATTTACAATAGACGTTTGGAATCGATATACAAAAAGAATAGTCTTCACATAGTGTGTCAAACAAAATGCAGTTCTCAAACATTTTAGCAATGCTTTAGTATTCCATATCTGAATTTAAAAAAATATTGAACGATGACCGCAAATGCAGATAAATCGCCATGTATTATAAACAGCACAATTCATATTCCATGAATTGTTTCCGCCTAGCAGTGTGGCTACACCAGTGTCTAGACCAGTGGTTCTTAACTTTCAAATCAGCAGTCAGTTTTCGCACCCCCTGAATTGCTGAAATACAAAAAAATATCTAAACTACAAAATTTGGTGTCGTGTATTGATAACAGAACCATGAATTATTATTTTTATCTTTATTATTATTATTATTAATGAATTATCTTTATTGATATTTTTTGCTTGTGTTACCGCAATAGCACACACACACAAATATAAATTTTTCATATAAGTATATGCGTGTGAACGTAAAACAGCATGTCGCATGTGCCACGCGTGTGAAAAGCGTGCGACGACTACGACTCAATTTGATCGCTCTTTTCCTGCTGCCGTGGACAGTGTTGTCAATTTTTTATTGGAGCCTTTACATCCAAAGTCATTATTAGCAAAGATAATATAATCATATTAAAATCAAGCAACATATAATAAAAATGAATTCTCTTGGATGCATGGCATATATAGAGTAGTTTTGAAGTACTGGTCGCCCAGTGAGCGAGGTTTTGGGTGAGAGTGTAATCAAGTGCAGTCGCACAGGAGGAAACAATGCGATGAGTGCCGGTCCTCGTGCACAATTATGCCTCTTCTAGGCGACGAACCAATCAACATACCATTTGTATAACCTCTGGAAAAATACAAATGTTCGTATGATACATTATCCCCTTAGTACAACAACAATACTTTCCATGGTTGAATCATAAAAATGTTTTATTTGTGAGATTTAAAAAAAAAATCCTTACAAGTATCTTCAGGATACTAGTTAAATTCTTTATTTCGAATTTTGAGTTGCCGGTTCTGCTGCCCAACGAAATCAGATATACTAAGTGTGAACTGTATATCACTGTACATCCCAAACTTACTTTCATACACCCTGGACAGAGAGAGCTGGAGTTAATGAAACAAGTGACAGATAGATGATGGTCACAGGATTATAAAGGATCCTCATTCTCCAATTGTGAAATGACCGCGCCATGTGTCACTTCCCACTTGCCACATGCGACGTGCCACCTTGACGTGAAAGCGGCTTGTGGTTTACTGCAGAAGGTAAATGTCCCCAGGGTCAAGGACAGAGTGATGAAGAGTTAAACCTGCGTATCTTGTCTGTCTGCCGTCTCTCTCTGCTTAGTTCTGTCTGATAAGACATGTCCTTTTATACAGCAGCTCCCTTCGAGGGCAGGTGCTTCCTTCCGCGCTAGAAGTGTCATAAGTGAAAGCAAGGCAGACAGCTGCTAGGGACAGAGATATGAAGTGTAACATCCGGCCCTTCTAGGTATTGTACACACTCGATTACAATATCAGTTTCGCGACTCGGTATCAGAGCATGAAATCGAAGATTTGCTAAAATCTGAACCATCTACCCGTAGTTATAGCATTTACAAATAGGGCCTTATTTCTTACAACTTGGAATGGCGGCGGTCGAACGGAAACGCTCGCATTCTGGCGCTCACGAGCATCTTGAATTGTTACTCTAAAAACAAGGCAACGCCAGGGACCGCCAGCGTCACTTCGACAATAACCGCTACTATCAAAACAGGAAATTAACGCGAAATATGATACTTGCCGACATTTTCAGCTTGATTATCACTTAAAATATCAATTGACAGTATTTATGAACATATTTATATTTTTTTTCCCCCTTAATCCTTCTCTCCTGCCAATTTTACCCTCTATTTCCCTCTCATTGTCATTTTAATTATCACAAATATTACTATTTACATGTTCATTTGTTGGAATAATATCCCATTGTTTAATGATCATGTTTTATGTGAAGATTGTCTTCCCTGACCCAGATCAAATGCCTTCGCTATTAAATTCATGTTTACTGAATGAATTAAATCATATCTTATTTCTGAGCCTCTAGTAGGGTTGCTTACAGTAGAAATGAGATATGAAGGTTTTCAAGCACATATTCTATGTACTGCGTTTGCTTGAATTTTGTGCAGCAGTCAATGTTTTCCAAATATGTGCTGTTTTACAGAGGTCATGGACAAGCACCACAAGGACCACATGCGAGGGCCATATCACTTCGGAAATCCTTATTTGGAAATTCGAAAAAAAATCCAGAAATCCTTAAGAATTTCTTTGGAAATCTGGAAATCCTCAAGAAATTCTTCGGAAATCCTAAAATCTCGCGTTTCATTCGCAGCAATCTTTTAACAAAGATGTCTTTAAAATCAGTAAAAAGTGCCAAACTACGACAAACACCTGAGCAATTGAAGGGCAGAGTTCTATATTAAGGCCGCTGCTGCGAAAGCGGAAACCGGACAACCCAACTCACTGGTAGTGAATGACAAAAAAAAAAAAAAAAAAAAAAAAAAAAAAAAAAAAAAATATATATATATATATATATATATATATATATATATATATATATATATATATATATATACAGCTTTTCCTTAGTTGTTATGGAGTTCGGTTGGTAAACACATTCTAGATCAGACGCAAAATTAAACGCAGAATATCATTACAATGTACTTATTTGATTTAATAATAGTACATATAATTTATGCTAGATTTTAGACGAAATCAGCCACCCTTGTGAAAATGTTTGTGTACCAATCGAGCAAACGTAAGGGCCTGGACTGTAAATCCATGTCACGATTTATATATATATATATATATATATATATATATATATATATATATATATATACAACTTAGTTTTTAAAAAATGCCATTCTAAAATAGAAGCATACCTCCGTCAAGGAAATATTGTTACAGATGAAACAAAAATATTCACAATTGAAGAATTACCTTAAAATCACCACTTCCTCAATTACACGGGTGACATCCATGAACATAATCTCCTAGGCGGAGGTACTGCTGATAATATGTATAATAATAGACACACATCTGGTAACTGTTCATATTTAGTTATCCTGCTAACCATCGAACAAATTAACTACCTAACCCAGGCTACCAAGAATATAACCTCCTCGAATGAGGTAATTAATGTTAATGTCAAAAATGCCCTTTTTACTTTTCAAACCCTTTTAAAGATCGGACCAGTGAATTTCTCAGAAATGACTAAAACACTTTATGACCTTGTGTGCCAAGCTTCAGGCGATATGATTAGTTTGTTTGGATACACAGAAATTTATATCACATACCAGTACTACGGAATCCTTTTTGGGAAAGCAGGACTCATTTAAATGAATCAAAAAAATGCCGGAGATGGTTAATAGTTAAAAAGCAAAAATAAATGTGCTGGACATTTAAGGTCGTATAGCACTATAGGAAAGTATATTAAAGGGGAGGTGAAGGGTGATAGTTGCTTTGCGTCAATTATCTATTGATCTTGGAAGGTTAATCAGGTTATAGTATTAAATGCTAAGAAGTTGTTGCGTGAATGGGCTATGGTGGGTTTAGGTAAGGGAATTACATGTGTTTCACGTGTGTATTCAGGGGGGAGTGGAAATGATAGAGGGGATGTAGAGAGGGAGAATGCATGTATAGTTGGAGTTGAGGGGGGTGGGTTGTGTTGGGAAGGAGTAGGAGGAAGTGGTGTAGGGGGGAGTATGAGTAGGAGGAGGATGGGTGTCGGGAGGATTGATATTGGTAATAGTTGGAGTTGAGGGAGATGGGTTGTGTTGGGAGGGAGTAGGGGGGAATTGATATCGGTAGTATCAGGAGGATGGATATTGGCAGTATCAGGAGAATGGATATCGGTAGTAGGCGGAATTGAGGGGGTTAGATTGTGTTGAGAGGGAGTAGGAGGGAAGGGTGTAGGGGGAATATGAGCAGGAGGGGGATGGATATCGGCAGTCACTTCGAGTGTGGAGGGAGCGTGAGTTGTGGAATTTTGTATCTCAAGCATATAGTTGTGTATATCTTCCATAGTTTCTGCAGTGGAGTTGCTTGGAGAGTTTTGTGAGACAAAGGTTTTCTTATGAGGGGGGGAAGAGGAGACTGGTGTCTGAGAAATAAAGGTAAAGGTAGGTAGAGGTGAGTGTGCAGTAGGGGAAGAAGGGAGGAAACGTTTAGTTTGCTATGGGTAGTGAGAGGGGACGGTGTTAGGGTTGTAGTTGAGATTGGAGTGCCTAGGTTTAGAGTAGCAAAAGAATTTGACTGGGGGAGGTAGAATGTAGAAGTGGAACTAGGGAAGTAAGTAGGTATAGGGGAGGGTGTAGGGACATCTTGAGGTGGAGGGGGAGGGGCAGAGCGAGCGACATTACTAGAGTGAGACTATTTTTGTATCTGAGAGTTGCTACCTCAGACTCGGACTTGTAAGTGGGATAGTCTCTATAAAATACATAATGGGGGTCGCCGCAGTTAGCACATGTGCGTGTTTGTGCTGAGCAGTTTGATCGGTTATGACCGGTTTT
>NW_020870028.1:265677-270677 GCF_003789085.1 Penaeus vannamei
TTCTATCGAGCGCTCTTGCAGTTTACTTCTGGGGTTCTGAGGTTCCCTCCGAGGTTCCTGAGGGCCTTCGGGTTCTGCCGGTTCCTTCGGGGTTGTGAGAGGGTTCTCCTGTCGAACAGTTCGTTCGTAATGATGGCCGCAGGTCTGCGTCAGCCGGCCGCCCCAGCTTGGGAAGGATGGAAAGACCCGTTAAGGGGACTAGCGACGACCGCCCCCGCACCATTCCATCCTTCTTCTTCTTCTAGCTCGTTTCTCGTTTACCTTCTCTCGCTTTATTCTTCGTCCTTGATTCATTCTTTTTGTCTATTTTATTGCATTTTTTTTATTCATTTTATTCAGTCTTTGATACATTCTTTTTTGGTCTATTTTTTCATTCCTTTTTCTTTCTTCCTCCCCATGTCTTTTTTTCTCTCTCCTCAAAAACATCTTTTTCTCCCTCTATCTCCTCTTCTATCCTTCCCCTATTCCTTTTTCCCCTTCTCTTTTCGTCCCCCCTTCCTCTCTCATTCCCCCTTTTACTCTCCTTACCTCACTCCCCTTCCTCTCGACTTCTCTCTCATTCCCCTCATTCTAACCTCTCTCCCTCCTTCCCTTTTCTTTCGCCCCTCTTTTCATCATATTCCCGCCTCTCCCTCATTCTCTTGCCCATTTTACCCCCATCCTTACATCGCCCTTCTCCCCTACCCCCACCTTCTCCTCTCCTCTCCCTCTGTCTCTCCCTCTGCTTCCCCTTTCTTTCGCTCCTCCTCCATCATATTTTCATCTTTTCTTTAAAGCCATCGGTAACCCCCCCCCCGCCTCTCTCTCTCTCTCCCTCCCTGCCTCCCTCCCCTCTCCCTCTCCCCCTCCTCCCTCTCCCTCCTCTCCCCTCCTCCCCTCTCCCTCTCTCCTCCAATCCCTCTCCCTCTCCTCTGTCCCTCTCCCTCTCCCTCTCCCTCCCTCCCCCCTCTCTCTCCTCTCCCTCCCCCCCTTCCCCTCTCCCTCTTTCTCTTTCTCTCTCCTCTTCTCCCTCTCCCCTCCTCCTCTCCTCTCTCCCCTCCCCTTCCTTTCCCCTCCCTCTCCCTTCCTCCTCTCCCTCTCCCTCTCCCTCTCCTCCCTCCCGCCCTCCCTCTCCTCGCCTCTCCCCTCCCTCTCCACCCCCTCTCTCTCCCCTCTCCCACTCCCTCTCCCTCCCCTCTCCTCTCCCTCCCCCTTCTCCCTCTCCCTCTCCCTCCCTCCTCTCCCCCTCTCCTCTTTCCTGTCCTCTCGTCCCTCTCCCTCTTCCTTCTCCCCCCTCTCCCCTCTCTCCCCTCTCCCCTCCCGTCTCTTTCCTTTCTCTCTCCCTCTCTCTCCCTCTCCTCTCCTCCCTCTCCTCCTCTCCTCTCCCTCGCCCTCCTCGCCCTCCTCTCCCTCTCCCCCCCTCTCCTCCCTCCCCTCCCCTGCTCTCCCTCTATCCCCTTCTCCCTCTCCCCTTGTCTTGCGATTCTAACAAAATAAAAAAGAAAAAAATACCCCCCACTCCAAGATGGGTGTGATTGTTATGGTGTTTAAGCGCCCAGTGTGAGCTCTCTGCGTGTTTCTTGATTATGTTTATTGTGTGTCTTTCTTTATTGTTAGGGTGTGTGTTATTTTCTTTCCCTATTATCTATTCATTTTTTTATTATTATTGTTTTTATTATTCATTTGTATATGTTATATATATATATGTGTGTGTGTGTGTGTATGTATGTATGTATATGTGTATATATAATATATATATATATATATATAAATATATATATATATATAATAGTATATATTATATATATTATATATATATATATATATATATTTTTTTTTTTTTTTTTTTTTTTTTTTTTTTGTGTGTTGGTGTGTGTGTGTGTGTGGTGTGTGTGTGTGTGTGTGTGTGTGTGTGTGTGTGTGTGTGTGTGTGTATGTGAGTGTGTGTGAGGAGAGTTGGTGTGTCACAAAGGATGTCAACATGAGCTCGTGAATATAAGGAAAAAAAGACACACTCAACGACAAATAATTGTACACCCTCACCCCCCACCCCCACCCCCCCCTCAACACACATAAATCTCCACCCCACTTAACACACACAAACGCCCCCCTCCCCCCCTCCCTACCTCACGTAGCTTCCTACATACATACAAACCCCCCTCCTCTACACATATACCCAACTTCCCTCACCCTCACCTCTAACTCCGCTTACATACATACCCCACTCACACACTTTCTCCCCTCCTTCCTCTACACTCACATACCCTCACCCCCTATCCCCGGTCCCCCCTCCCTCACTCTCTATCCCCGCTTCCCCCTTCCTCACCGTCACCCCCACTTTCCCGCCCTCATCCCTACCTCCGCCACACACATATACCCTCTCCCCACCCCTCCTCGACACATATGCCCATTCCCCCACCCTCACCCAAACCCCCCTCCTCATCCACCACCCAACTCCGCCTAGACGCATACCCTCACTCACCCCTTCCTCCTCTACACTCACATACCTCACCCCCCCATCCCCACCTCACCCCACCCCCCCCCCTTCCCCACTCACCCCACCCCTACCTCTACCCAAGCACCATACCCCCACTCCCAAATCTCACCCTTCCTCCCTTACACTCACTTACCCCACCCCCCACCCCTTCCTCACCCCACTCCCCCTTCCTCACCCCCCACTTCCCCTTCCGCACCTCCATCCCCCTCCTCCCCCTTCCTCACCCCACCCCCACTTCCCCGCCCTCACCCCCATCTCGCCCCCCATCCCACCCCCACTTCCCGCCCTCACCCCACCACCGCCCACACACAGGCGAGGACATGCATGCTCGCTGTCGTTCACGGGTCAAAAACTTTGTATAAACAGAACCAATACCCTCTGAGTCCCCTCCCCCTCCTTTACCCCCCACATAGTCAGCAGGCATACATCTGCTTGAAACCCTCCCCTCGCTTCGCTTGGCTTTTGTTCATTCTTGTTATTCATATTTTTTTAGGTTATTCATGTTATTTTTGTTTAGGTTATACATTGTATTATTGTTTGTTTTTTTTTACTTTTTTCTTTTTTTTTTTTTTTTTTTCCTTTTTCTTTTTTTTCTTTTCTTTCTTATTCCTTCCTCTATTCTTTTTCTTTCTCTTTTCTATTTCTTTTCTTTTTTTCTTTTCTTTTCTTCGCTGGGTGCCTGTGACGGGTCTCTCCACTACCAAGTATGCTTTGATATTATTTAAGTTATTTTCCTTCTCATGGTTGGTATTGGTAACGTCTTTATCATCATCTTGGTTAAGGTTTACGATAGGACGGAACCGACTAGAAGAAAATATGAAGATCATAGCGATGTAGGCGATGAAAAACTACATATGTTGCTATCAACATTGATTAGCAGAAGCGTCGCAGCGAACTACTTTGGCGCATGGAGCTCGTGACGTCACCACAAATTTCTTATAAATGCACTGTGGTAAAATGTATTTCTGTATTCTAATTTCTATGAAAGTTTTAGCGAAAAAAACGCGTTTATTAAATGTCCATTCCTTAAATACACGATGTGATCGATTTTACCATATATGGCTCATAGTTTTATTAGAAATACACGGTATATCCACACTTGCGCATCGCTGCCCTCTAACGGCAAATTTGACAAGTTCTGTTGTTTCAGTTCTCGTTGTTTGTTCGAAAGGTGAAGGTTGTTTACAGTGCTACTTGCGTTTCCGATTTTTTTTTTCGAACTTTACGGTGAATTCGATCTCTCACTGAAATCGTTACAATGTCGGGGATAACACGAAACTCAGTGAAATACAATAACCGTGTTCCAGTTGTAAAATTTCGTCTGCGGTTCGTCACTTCCCAACCGCCGTCCCCTCAACTTTAAGGTAAACTCGTTTTGTATTTCTAAGTGTAGTCAGTGGCGATCTAGAGGCACCGGTAGGGAAGCTAGATAATAGGGAGGGAAATAGGGTAATCGGGAAGGGGTTAGGAGGGTTTATTTTGGTTCATACGGCGATCCTACTGGTCGTTCGTGCGTTTAAGGCGCGGTTCACTCGCTCGTTCGCTCGCGCAACACCGCGTCGAATCATCCGTGGCCGAATCCTTCTCTCGGGTTCCTGCATTTTTCACTTTCTTTGTCATCTGAAATACAATCCTTGGCTCGGATTTTCATTTTCCCACATTCTTTTGCTTTTTAAAATGCATTTGTGTGAACGAAATCACCCCCCCCCCAACACCCGGTTCCTCACGGGATCCCCCAACCTTGTTGATAATGATTAAAATGGGAATAATAATAGTAGTTACTAATAGTAGTAGTAATGATAAGGAGCACAGACATCAACTAATGATTATGAGAATTAGTAATAGTAATAATTCTTGATATTGATGTGATTGTTAGGTTAATTATCATTAGTCATTGCTATTATTATTACTAAAAGGAGCATAGATTATTATATTAATTATCGCAAGAATTGTTAATGTTATATTATTTTAGATATTGCACCTGCAAATGACTTAGTACTCTCGGATGAAGATGAAGAAAAACTCTAGCTTTCAGAATCTTGTAAAATGTCTTGGCTTCTCGAACTTTCTTATTTCACTTCCCTGTTGCTTTCATCTCATCTCCTTCCTTCGCCTGTCATTCCTTGCTCCTCCTACTCCTTCCTTCTGCTTCTACTTCGTCTTTCTCTTTCAGCTTGCTTCCCTTGTGCCTTCCCTTTCTCCTTTCTTTCTTCTATTTTCTTTCTCCTTCGAGTTCTCTCTTTCCTAAACTTTTCTTGCATCCCTCTTCCCTTTCTGCCTCCTCGCTTACTCCTCCCGTTCGTCTTCCCAAGGTTCTTGCAATGCTTCTTCTTCTCCCTCCTCTTCCTCTTCCCCTCCTCCTCCTCCCCTCCTCCTTCCGTTTCTCTCTGCCTCCTCCTCCTCCTTCCGTTTTCTCTGTCTCTTCCCCCTCCCTTCCCCTTCCATTTCTCTCTGCCTCTTCCCCTTCTTTCCCCTACATCTCCCCCCTCCCTTCCCTTCTTCTGCCTCTTCTCCCCCCTCCCCT
>NW_020870028.1:285677-288177 GCF_003789085.1 Penaeus vannamei
AGCGATGCGTGGAGGCGAGGGTGGGGGGGGGGGAGGTTGTTGTACCTAGTGTTGTTGTGTTGTCAATATTGTTGTTGTTGCTTTCTTGATCACTTTTATCGCTATTCTTGATGATATTGTTGTTGTTTTTTTGTTGTGTGTTGGTTTTATTGTTATTGTAAGAGCAGTAATTGTGTTGATATTGTTGTGGTTGTTGTTGGTATGTTCGCTGTTTTTATTGCCCTTGTTGGTGTGTTGTTATTGTTGGTGTTGTTGATATCATCTTGATTGTTGTTATTATAATTTTTGGTGTTTTTATTATTTACATTATTGTTTGTTGCTCATTACCTGCATCGCTTTATTATTACTATTATTATTGTTGTTGTTGTTGTTTGTTATTGTTATAATATAAAATAATAATAAATAATAATAATATTATTATTATTATTTATTATTATTTCGTTGTTATTATTGTAATTATCATAATTGTTGTTATTTTATTGTTAGCATTAATTATGATCGTTATTAATATGATTTACTGTTGTTAATGATGTTTTGTCACTGTTATTGTTATTATCATCATTGATAGTAGTAGTATTAGAACTATTTGTTGATTTTATTTTTGTAATTGTTTTTGAAGATAATAGTAAGTATTATTATCGTTATCTTTCATATTATTATTTTTATTAATGTGTAGTTGTTGTTATATTCATTGTTGTTGCTGTTGTTGCTATTGTTATTATTATTATTATCTTTATGATTATTGTTATTATTTTTATTATTATTATTATTGTCATTATTATGGCTGTTATTATTATAATTAACAACTTATAACAGAGAGAGAGAGAGGTAGAGGGAGGGAAGGGAGGGAGGGAAGGGGAGAGGGAGGGAAGGGGAGCGAGTGAGGGAAGGAAGAAGAGTGAGGGAAGGAGAGAGAGAGGGAAGGAGAGAGAGAGGGAAGGAGAGAGAGAGGGAAGAGGAGAAGGGAGAGAGAGAGGGAAAGAGGAGAGAGAGAGAAGGGAGGAGAGAGAGAGGGAGAAGAGGGAGAGAGAGAAAGAGAGAGAGAAGAGGAGAGAATGAGAGAGAATGAGAGAGAGAGAGGGAGAGAATGAGAGAGAGAGAGAGAGAGAATGAGAGAGAGAATGAGAGAGAGAATGAAGAGAGAATGAGAAGAGAGAGAGAGGGGAAAGTAAAAGGGAGTGAGAATGAGAGAGAGTGAGTTAGAGAGATACATGCCCTGGTACAAACAAACGTACAAACAACCCAAACAAACAGAGAACAAACACAAAAAATGACAGAAAATGAAACAAGAAAAATGGGTTTTAGGAAGAAAAAGGAGTTCAAGTAAGACCTCTTGAGACATCGACCTCCACCTCAAGACAAGCTCAAGGAGGACATTGCCGCCTGGAGGAGGAGGAGCGAAAATATCTTGGCTCCTTGGGCCTGGTAGAAATATATATTTGAATTTATTTGTTTTGTTTTTTTTTCAGTCTATTTTTTGTTGTGATATCTATTTATATACTTGTTTGTGTGTGTGGTGTGTGTGTGTGTGTGTGTGTGTGTGTGTGTGTGTGTGTGTGTGTGTGTGTGTTGCGTGTGGTGTGTGTGTGTGTGTGTGTGTGTACGTGTGTGTGTGTGTACATCTACAGATCCTCAAGAATTGGGATATGACAGGAGGGAAGATAGGAAGATAAGGAAGGTAAAGAAAAGATCAATTGGTAATGAAGAGAGAGAGAGAGAGAGAGAGAGAGAGAGAGAGAGAGAGAGAGAGAGAGAGAGAGAGAGAGAGAGAGAGAGAGAGAGAGAGAAGAGAGAGAGAGAGAGAGAGAGAGAGAGAGAGAGAGAGAGAGAGAGAGAGAGAGAGAGGAGAGAGAGAGAGAGAGAGAGATGAGACAGACACACAGACAACACAGACAAATAGACAGATACAGACAGAGAAATAGAGAGACAATTAGGAAAAAACACAACAAAACAACAACAAAAAGCGAAGGATAAAAGAAGAAAAAGGATAATAAAAGCCCAAGAAGGGAAGGGAAGGAGGTCGAAAGAGATAGCGAAGAATGCCCGGGTTCGCTGAGATGTCGTGGGCAGCGTCTTGTTCTCCGGATGTTTGTCTTTAGCGCCAATGAGGCTGGAATGAGGCCGCTGGTGTGGCTGGTGGGGGTTTGTTTGTGTTTGTGGTTAGCGGGTGAGGTGTCTTTGTTGGGTGTTTGTTTGTGGTGTGTTTCTGGTGAGTGTTTGTTTGTGGTTTAATTGATGGTGTTTTTTGGTTGAGGTTTGTTTGTGTTTAAATGTGTTTTATTGAGGTTTGTGATGTGTTTTGTTGAGTGTTTGTTTTGGTGTTTAAATCATGTGTTTTATTGAGGTTGTTTGTGTTAATTGATGATGTGTTTATTTTTTGTTTGTTTGATTTAACTGATGGTGTGTTTTTGTTGAGTGTTTGTGTTTAATTCATGGTGGGTTTTATTGAAGTTTGTTTGTTTTTAACTGATGGTATGTTTTATTGAGGTTTGTTTGTGTT
>NW_020870028.1:295677-300677 GCF_003789085.1 Penaeus vannamei
GGTGACTATGTTTCATCTCTCCTCTCGTGTACGGTAGATAAATATTTGAATTGGTATGTGTATAGATTGACGCTATAGATTAGGTTATATAGAAGTTATGATATGTATGTCGGAATGTATACTTAATAGAGGTACTTTTATATGTTAGATTAATGGTTATATATATGTTAAATAATACTATTTATATATAGATTAATGGGTTATATACTATATCATATGTCAATAGGTATTTAATATATTATAAATCAATGGGATTTATAATGTAGATTGATAGATATGAATATTATATAGTTACGATATGCGTGGTAGAAGTAAGATCATGGAAATTTACAGATAAATAGATATACAATTTGTAGTCACTATTATGATATTGATATTAAGATTGACTGTGGTTTGGGCTATTGTGCGCTGCGCGTGGTGTGTGGATGTAGTGTTGTGTGGTGTTTCGTGCGGGTCGTGTGCGTGTGTCCGCGTGTGTGTGTTTTTGTGCGTGCGTGTGCGTGTGTGTGTTTTTTTGTGTGTGTGTGTGTGTTGTGTTGGTGTGTTGTCCTGTGTTCGTTGTGGGCGTGCGGTTTGTGCGTGTGCGTGCGTACGTGCGTGTGTGTGTGCGTGTGCGTGTGCTGTGTGCGTGTGTGTGTGTGTGTGTGTGCATGCTGCGTAACTCGTATCCAATTGTTTATTATAAAGACGATTTTGTTTGATTTCTTGTTGTTGTCATTGTTGTAGTTATTGGTATTGTAGTTATAACTGCTTTTGGCTAGGGTGTTGGTAGCATCATTATCCTTAATCCTTTAATATTACGTTGTTGTTGTTATTGTCAACATCGTTATCCCTATCACTGTTATTGGGCGGTTATTATGGTTGCTATTTTTGTTATTGTCGTTGTTGTTGTTGTTATTATCATTATTATTAATAGTAGTAATGTTTTTATTAATGGGATTATTAGCATTGTTATTATTATTATTTTTCATCATCATCATCAATCATTTTTAGTGTCCTTCTTATTTATATTATCTTATTTTTACGCAAGCTTGAGAGAGAGAGAGAGAGAGAGAGAGAGAGAGAGAGAGAGAGAGAGAGAGAGAGAGAGAGAGAGAGAGAGAGAGAGAGAGAGAGAGAGAAGAGAGAGAAGAGAGACAAGAGAGAAAAGAGAAGAGATAGAAGAGGAGAGAGAAGAGAGAATAGAGAGAGAGAGAAGAAAGAGAGAAAATAGAGAGAGATGACAAACGTGAGAATGTGGCCAATTGCCCCGCGTTTGGCCTTGTCTTCTCATATTTCCGGATCGTAAAATGGTGGTGAGGCAACAGTGAGAGGAGGAAGGGAAGGGTGACGGGAGGAAGGAGAAAGAAAAGGAAGGAAGGAAGAAAGGAGGAAGAAAAGTAAGGAAGAAAGGGAGGGAAGGAAGGAAGGAAGGAGGAAGGAAAGGAAGGAAAAAAGGAGAAGAAAAGGAAGGAAAGAAGGAGGAAGAAAAAGGAAGGATGGAAGAGAGGGAAAGAAATGGAAGAAAGAAAGGGAAGGAAGGAGAGGAAGGAAGGAAGAAAAGGAAAGAAACAGATGAAGGAATGAGAGAAGAAAAAGATAGAAAGAGGAATGGGAAAAGCTGAGAGCTCAAGATGTAAAAAAAAACATTCATTGAAGAGAGGATGAGGCAGAAAGGAGTAGTAAGAGGAAGAAATACACGGAAAAGGAGAAGAAAAAAGAAAGAGAGAGGAAGAAAAGAAAGGGAGAGGAAGAAGAAAAGAAAAATTGGTGGTAGAAGGAAATATGAGGAGGAGGAGGAAAAAAAGGATGGAAACAGGGAATAAAGATAGACGAGAGGAGGAGAGTTAATGATAGAAAAGGGAAGGAAACGAACGAGGGAAATAGAAGGAACTAACAAAAAAAAAAGTAAATAAGGGAAGATACAGGAAAAAAACGAGGAGGGATTGAAGGAGATAGAGAAGAGAAAAGGAAAAAAAAAGAGGATGGAGGAGGGAGAGGAGTGACGTCTCTTCCATCCTCCCATCTTGTCCCTTCCTTCTCGTTCTTACATTATTCCTCCCCTCCTTCCTCCTCCTACCTATCCTGATCCATATTTATCTCTTCCTTCCTTCTGCCCTCCTCCTACTACTTTCGTCCTATCCCCTCCCATCCTCCTAGTCCCCGCTCGCTGTTCGTACTCCCCCTCCCTATCTTCTATCCCCCTCCACCCCCTCGCTAGAGGTCCCATGCGCTCCAATCCTTATCCCTCCTCCCGCATCCTCGCGTTATCCCCTATTCCGCATCCTTCTATCCTCCTCCCCCCTGCCTTCTATCCTACTTCCCTATCTCTATCCCTTTCCCCATCCCTTCTATCCTATCCCTATCCTCTTATCCTCCTCCCCAAAATCCTTCTACCCTCCTACCCTCCGGTTCCCTCCTTAGTCATGCCCCTCCCTCCTTGCCATCCTCTCCCTCCTTCCCGATCCTCCCCCTCCTTCCTATCCCTCCCCCTTCACCTTCCTCCCATCCTTCTAATCCGCCCTCCTACTCCTTACTTTATATCCCGCCTCCCTATCCTTCTATGGTACTCTCCTCCCCATACCATCCTATCCTCACGTCAGCCTCCCCATCGTTCCATCCTCCCTGTCCCCCTCCCCATCCTCCTTGTCGCTGCCTCCCCATCCTCCCATTCTCCTCCCCATCCTTCGCATCCTTTCCTATCGCTCCCTCGCTCCCACCCTCCCTGTCTACCCCTCCCCATCCTCCTATCCCCCCCATCCCCCCTCCCCATCCTTCCTCCCCCCCCTTCCGATCCTTCTATCCTCCTCCCCATCCCTCCTGTCCCCTCCCCCTATCCCTCCATCCTCCCCCCATCCTATTTCTATCCTCCTCCCATCCTCCTATCCCCTACCTATCCTCCTATCCCCTCCCCATCCTTCCCCCTACCTCCCCTATCCTTCTATCCTTCTCCCCCTCCTCCCAATCCTCGCTCCCATCCCTCTACATCCCCCGCTCCCACCATCCTCGCCATCCTTCTCCTTGACACCCCAAGGATGCGACGTCCCCGGTGCCCGCAGCAGTTGGCCCGATCAGCTGGTCGTCAACTGAGATAACAAATTTTTGACGGAGGTGGATTATGGCTGTGGGTGGGGTTAGGGTCGGGATTTTGGTGGGGATTAGGTCGTGGTTCGGGTTCTCGTGGGGGTGTGGGGGGAGGGGGAGGGGGAGTGTGGGGGGTGTGTGTTGGGGGGGAGGGAGGGGAGTGTGTGTGGGGTGGGGGGGGGGTGGGGGGGAGGGGTGGTGTGTGTTGGGGGGGCGTGTGTGTTGTGGGGGGAGGGGGGAGTGTGTGGGGTGTGGTGTGTGGGGGAGGAGGGAGTTGTGTGTGTGTGTCGCTTTCTGTGGATTGCTGTTTTGTTTGATTTAATTCTTCTTCTACTTCATCTTCTATTTCTTTTTAATTTTTCCCTCCTCCTCCTCCTTCCCTTTCCTCTCCTCCCTCCTCCTCCTCCTCCTCCCCTCTCCTCCTCCTCTCCTCCTCCACCACCACCACCACCACACCTCTCTCCTCACCACCTCTTCTCCACCTCCTCCCCTATCTTCTCTCTCCACCTCCACTACCTCCTCCTCCACCTCCATCTCCTCCTCCTTCCCCTCCTATCCCCCTCTTCCTCCTCACACCTCCACCACCACCTCCTCCCCTCCTCCTATCCCCCTCTTCCCCTCCTCCTCCCCTTCCCACTCCTCCTCCTCCCCCACTTCCTCCTCCCCACACCACCTCACTCCTCCCTCCTCCTCCTCCTCCTCCTCCTCCTTAATCACAGCCATTATCAGCCTCCATGTGTGTCTCGTCGCCCCATCCGCCTTTTGCCGATGGAGACGTCACACTTGTTCCTTCGAGTGTGTGTTGTGTCCTTAAGGATGACCTCGGGGAAAAAGGAAAAGGGAGGAAAGGGTTAGAAAGAGGGAAAGAGGAGAGGGAAGAATAGGTGAAGGAGGGTGGAAGGAGGTGGGAGAGGCAGAGGAGGAGGGAAGGAGAGGAGGGAAGGAAGGAGGTGGGAAAAGGCCAGAGAAGGAGGGAAGGAGGAGAGGAGGAAGGAAGGGAAAGGGTTAGAGGAGAGGGAAGAAGGAGAGGGAAGGAGGAGGTGGAAGGAAGAAGGAGAGAAGGGAGGGACAAGGAGGAGAGGAAGAAGGTTAGATAGGAAGGTAGGGGATGACCAGAGGAGGAAGGAGGTATAGAAGGAAGAAGATGCAAGGAAGAGAGAGTAAAAGAAATAATAGAGATAGAGAAAGAAGTGAAGTGAGAAGACCGAAGGAAGGAGAATGAGGAGACAGGGATAATTAGGGCAAAAAATGCAAGTAAGAAGGAAGTCGAAAGGATGGAGTGGAGACGAAAAGGGGAGAGGGAAGAAGAAAGGAAGAAGAGGTGAAGAAGGGAGGCAAGGGAATAAAAGATAGGAAGAAGGAAAGCAAGGTAATAAAGAAGGAAGAAGGGGCAAGGAATAAGGAAGAAAGAAGAGGGAAAAGGAAAAAAGATAGGAGAGGGGGACAGAGAATAAAGGAAAGAAGAAGGGAAACAAGGGAATAAAGGAAGGAAAAGGGGAAGGCAAGGAATAAAAGGAACCAAGATAGATAGCTTATCAAAATATTAATATCAGGACTCGGCGAACACCACGATGGCGCAGTCAGCCATTTATAGGAGTTATCGCCTCCTGGCCGACGAGGGAGGGGAGGGGGGAGAGGAGAAGGGAGAGATGATGGAGAGGGAGAAGAGAGAGAGAGGAGGAGGAGGAAGAGAGGGAGGAGAAGAGAGAGGATGAGAAGGAGAGGGTGGAGGAACGAGGAGAGAAATGAAGGGAGAGGATGAGAAGAAGAGAGGGGGGAGGACAAGGAAGGAGAGAGAGGAGAGAGAAGAGAGAGAGAGAGAGAGGAGAGAGAGAGAGAGAGAGAGAGAGAGAGAGAGAGAGAAGAGAGAGAGAGAGAGAGAGAGAGAGAGAGAGAGAGGGAGAGAGAGGAGGAAATACATCAATAAATCCTTACAT
>NW_020870028.1:304360-324360 GCF_003789085.1 Penaeus vannamei
AAGAGAGAAAGAGAGAGAGAGAGAGAAAAGAACGAGAAAGAGAGAGAAAGAGAGAGAGGGAGAAAGAAGAGAGTGTGAGATTTTACTAAGAGCTCTCTTCTTTTATGGTGTACAAGGATACACGGTGTGTCTGTTCTCTTATTTTTAAGAGTTACAACACATATTAAGAATAACGATACACGAAGAACGACGCTGGGTGGATCTCCCGGCTGGGAGCCGGGAGGGCAACTCAGGTCAGAAGCGGTCACTGAGAAGGTTGCTGTAGGTGTGAAACTGGGTCTAAGTAATGACTAAAATGTAAAGAAGAGGGGGGGAAGGAAGAGTGGGGATAGGAGAAGGATAAGGAGGAGGAAAACAATTTCAGGAGAAGAAGAAGGAGCCGGGGCTTCACCCAGCCTGCGGGGTAAACTTGGGGTAATAGTTGGAGTGGGTTCATTATAAATGGACTGAATAATAATTATCCTTATTATTATCATTACTGTCATTATTTTTGTGATTATTATCATTATAGTCATAATCATCATGATTCTCATTATCATTATCATCATTATTGCAGTTATAATAATTATTATGCTAATCATTATGCTATTTTTTATCATTATAACTATTTATATAATGGTAATAGCAATAATGATAATTTTAGAAACGAAAATGGCAATAATAATGTTTATAATGACAATGATAATGATATTATTATTTCTATTGCCATTATTAGTATGAAAATGACTGGAATAGAGTTGATTATTGCTATTATTGCAGTGATTATTAAAATTATCATTATAATTATTATTTTATCATTATTATCATTATTATTGTCATGATTATTGTCATTATCATAGTCATTATCATCATAATTATACTCATTATTGTCAATAATAAAGGAATTATCATGAAAATCTTTATAATTACCTGAATTAATGTTAAAACAATTAAAATAATGATAATATTAATCATAGAGTCCATTTATAATGAAATAAAGTCTAAAACTAATAAATCCCAAAAGTCGAAAAAAATGGCAAAATCTAGCGTCGAGAAAGGTCGAGAAAACCCCTTTCTCGCTTTTAAATGATAATTATGATGATTTAAACATTAATTCAGGTAATTATGACGATTCTCATGATAATTCCTTTATCATTAACAATACTGATGATAATTATGATGATAATGACAATATTATATATATATTTATATATATATATGTATGTATATTATATATATATATATATATATATATATATATATATATATATATATATTATATATATATACATATATAGTATTATTTATTAAATCAGGTGATTATGATGATTTTCATTATAATTCTTTTATCATTAACAATTATGATGATAATTATGATGATATTGCAATAATAATAATAAAATAATAAAAATTGATAATTATAATGATAATTTGATAATTACTGCAATAATAGCAATAATTAACTCTATACTAATAATTTTCATACTAATAATAACAATATAAATAATAATATCTTATTATGAGCATTATTTCATTATTTCTAAGATTATCATTATTTTTATTATCAGTATGAAAATAGTTATAATGATGAAAATGACAGTAATAATTAGCATAATAATCATTATAACACTGCAATAATGATAATGATAATATGATAATCATGACGATAATGACTATAAATGATAATCATAAGAATAATGACAATAATGATGATAATAATAATCATAGAGTCCATTTATAATGAAATAATTACTAAAACTAATAAAATCCCAAAGTCGAAAAAAACAAAATCTAGCGTATTACAGCCTTTTGAGAGAAAGGTCGAAAAAACGCCTTTTTAAATGATAATTATTATGATTTTAACTTTAATTCAGGTAATTATGATGATTTTTCATGATAATTCCTTTATATTAAGAATAATAATGAATAATTATGATGATAATAAATAATAATGATAATTATAATAATAATTTTGATAATTACTGCAATAATAGCTATGATTTAACTCTATTCTATAATATTCTCATACTAATAATGACAAAAGAAATATTATTATTATTGTTTTATATAATGAGTATTATTGTCATTATTATTTCTAAATCATCATTATTGTTATTATCATTATAAAATAGTTATAATGATGAAAATTACAGTAATAATTAGCATGATAATCATTATGATGCAATGATAATAATGATAATCATGACGATAATGACTATAAGAATAATGACAATAATGATGATAATAATAATCATAGAGTCCATATAATAATGAAATAAAGGCTAAAACTATAAAATCCCAAAAGTCGAAAAACGGGCAAAATCTAGCGTATTACAGCCTTTGTGAGAAAGGTAAAGAAAAACCTGCCTCGCTTTTAAATGATAATTATGATTTTAATTAATTCAGGTAATGAAGATTTCATGATAATTCTTTTATTATTAACAATAATGAATAATTATATGATAACTACAATAATAATGATAGAAATAAATAAATATAATTATATTGTTTATTTAGATAATTACTGCAATAATAGCAATAATTACTCTATTTCTAATAATTTTCATACTAATAATAACAATAGAAATAATAATATCATTATTATTGTGATTATAATAAGTATTTTGTCATTATTATTTTCTAAAATTATCATTACTGTTATCATCATTATAAAATAGTTATAATGATGAAAATTACAGTAATAATTAGCATAATAATCATTATAAGTGCAATAATGATAATGATAAGATCATAAGAATAATGACAATAAGGATGATAATAATAATCATAGAGCCCATTTATAATGAAATAAGGCTAAAACTAATAATATCCGAAAGTCGAGAAACGGCAAAATCTAGTCTTTTGAGAGAAAGGTCGAAAAAAACTTTTTCGCTTTTAAATGATAATTTGATGATTTTAACATTAATTAAGGTACTTATGATGACTTTCATGATAATTCATTTATTGTTAACAATAATGATGATAATCATGATGATAATGACAATAATAATAATAACAGAATGATAATTAAAATGATAATTTTGTATAATTACTGCAATAATAGCAATAACTATCTCTATTCTAATAATTTTCATACTAATAATGACAATTGAATTATAAGTAGCATTATTATTGTTATTATAATGAGCATTATTGTCATTATTGAATTCTAAAATTGTCATTATTGTTAATATCATTATAAATATGTTATAATGAAATGACAGTAATAATTAGAATAATAATCATTACAACTGCAATAATGATTTTGATATTAATGATAATCATGACGATAATGACTATAATGATGATAATCATATGAATAATGACAATAATGATGATAATAATCATAGAGTCCATTTATAATGAAATAAAGGCTAAAACTAATAAAATACCAAAAGTCGAAAAAATGGCAAAATAGCGTATTGAGAGAAAGTTCGAAAAAAAACTTTTTTCGCTTTTAAATGATAATTATGATGATTTTAACATTAATTCAGGTAATTATGATGATTTTCATGATAATTCCTTTATTGTTAACGATTATAATTATTATTATCATTATTGCAGTTATAATAATTATTATACTAATTAATATTGCCATTTTATCAATATAACTATTCAATAATGATAATAGAATAATGATAATTCTTGGAAATAATAATGACAATATTAATAATTATAATGACAATGATAATGATGTCATTATTTCTATTGCCATTGATTAGGATGAAAATTATTGGAATAGAGTTAATTATTGCTATTATTGAAGTAATTATCAAAATCATCTTTATAATTATGATTTTATCAGTATCATTATCATTGTCATTATCATTGTCATTATCATTATATCATATTATAATAATAAAGGAATTATCATGAAAATCATTATAATTACCTGAATTAATGTTGAAATCCTCATAATTATCATTAAAAAGCGAAAAAAGGTGTTTTTTTCGACGTTTCTCTCAAAAGGCTAGATTATGCCTTTTTTTTACTTTTGGGATTTTGGCCTTTATTTCATAAATGGACTGAATAATAATCATTATCATCATTATTATCATTACTCTCATTATTTCTATTATTATCATTATAGTCATTATCATCATGATTATCATTATCATTATCATCATTATTGGTTATATAATATTATGCTAATTATTATTGCAATTTTTATCATTATGCCTATTTCTATAATGATAAAAGCAATAATGATAATTTTAGAAATAATAATGACAATGATGATTATAATGACAATGATAATGATTGTGTGTGTATATATATATATATATATATATTATATAATATATATATATGTGTGTGGGCCTTGCCCAGTCTCCTCCCCCCAGATATAAAATCGGCAGTGCTACACATGAATGGAGAGGTGGGAGGAGGGGAAAAGCCCCTCCACCCAGCTAGTGAGGCGGACTGTGGGCCCTGCTGGGAGGGCGACTGCTGGAGCGCAGGCTGGGAACGGGACTACTCCATCTCGCCTGCGCTCTGGTGGCCGCCAGCCCAGAGTGAAGCTTGTGGGGGAAAGCCCTCGGGAACCCCACAGGTGGATGATGGGGCACGCAGCCCGCCACCCCTTTTATATGGGGCAGTCGGTGGGGGTGGCAGAGGTGGCATCCACCCGGAGCGACTGCCAGAGGCTGAACCTCAGGCGGGAAGTCAGGGTGGGGGCTTGGAACGTCCGTTCTTTGCGTCAGGATGATCGGTTGCCTCTACTGTCGAGGGAACTGGGGAGGCTGAGAGTTGAGGTGGCTGCTCTCTCGGAGGTGAGGAGGCCTGGCAGCGGCATGACCTGTGTAGGTGGCTACACCTATTACTGGTCGGGCCGCAGCGATGGCCACCATCTCCAGGGAGTAGCCATTGCCATCTCCAGCAGACTCCAGCCCTCGGTAGTAGAGGTTACTCCTGTTGATGAGCGTATAATGGTATTGAGATTGAAGCTATCTTTTGGCTTCATGTCTCTTATTGCTGTGTACGCTCCTACCGATGTTTGTAAACTTGACGTGAAAGAGATGTTCTACGCCAAACTTACATCTGTGGTAGACAGATGTCCCGAGATATTCGCATTGTTCTGGGCGATGAGATAGAATAGCCTCCTTTTCCGGGACTTTGCTAGGTCCCAGAAATTGAGGATTTCTGGCTCCTGGTACCAGCGCCCAGACCCACATCGCTGGACATGGTACAGTGATGCGGGTAACGCAGCCAAGGAGATCGACCACATACTCGTTAGCACTCGTTGGAGGATCCTTCAGAATTGCAGGGTGTACAGGAGTGCTGAGTTCTGTGGTACTGACCATAGATTGGTTGTGGCTACCCTCCGGGTCCACTTCAAAACCCCCAGCGGTCAAATGATCACCCTAGGGTGTTTCATTTGGACAGGCTGAGGGAGGGGGAGTGTGCCCGCGGGTTTGCTGAGGCAATCTCTGATCGTTTCGCAGTGCTTGGCAGTCTGACAGACCCTGTTCTTCTGTGGGATACCTTTAAGCGTGAAACGCTTGATGCAGCTCAAGATACGATTGGTGTACGCCGAGAGCAGTACAGAATTCCATCTCGCAGGAGACACTGGAAGCCACAGATGCATGTCGTGCGGCTCGTCTGACAGGGGATCGGGAATTGCACCGTTCTCATGTGCGCAGAACTCGGTCCCTGTTAAGAAGGGACAAGGAACAGTTTATTAGGAGTCTTGCAGAGGAGGTAGAAGGCCATTTCTTAGTAAATGACCTTCGTCCTGCATACCAAGCCCTGAGAAAGCTGAACTCCAAGCCCTCTTCACAGGTGACATCAGTTCGCTCAGTAAGTGGTCAGATCGTTTCAGATCCTGTTGCGGTGCGGGAACGTTGGGCTGAGTATTTTGAGCAGCTGTACCAGGTTGACCCACCAACAGCTAACTTGGATGCGGGTAGTGTCAAGATCCCGCTGCCAGATCCACCCATCAGTGAGGACCCTCCCTCCCTAACTGAAGTTAGGGGGACGATTTCCAAGCTGAAGAGTGGTAAAGCAGCGGGTATCTGCGGCATACCAGCTGAACTGTTAAAGGCTGGTGGTGAATCTATGGTCATCCCTCTCTGAAAGGGGAAGGGGGACTGCAGCAACCACCGAGGCATCACACTGCTCAGTATACCAGGCAAGGTTCTCGCCCACATTCTTCTGAGACGTATCAGAGACCATCTACTGAGACACCAGAGACTGGAGCAATCCGGATTCACTCCTGGTAAGTCCACAAGAGACCGTATCCTCGCGCTTCGAGTCATTGTAGAGCCCCGCTGTGAGTTCGGGCGTGGGCTGCTTGCAGCCTACATCGACCTCAAGAAGGCGTTCGATACGGTGCATCGGGAGTCACTTTGGGAGGTCCTGAGGCTGAGAGGAATTCCAACAAGGATTATTGGACTAATAGCAAGCCTGAAAGTGCTGTAAAGTGTGGTGGGGGCCTGTCGAGCTCCTTTCCTGTTAGTTCAGGAGTGAGGCAAGGCTGTGTCCTTGCACCAACTCTTTTCAACACTTGCATGGACTGGATACTGGGCAGAGCTACTGTTCAAAGTCATTGTGGAGCAACACTGGGCAATATCAAGGTTACAGACCTTGACTTTGCTGATGATGTTGCCATTCTATCTGAGTTTCTGGAAACCCTAGTGGCGGCTCTCAGTGCATTTAGCAATGAAGCGAAGCCCTTGGGTCTAGAGGTCTCCTGGACCAAGACCAAGGTCCAGGAATTTGGGGACTTGTTAGGAGAACCTGTTCAGTCGGTACGTGCTTGCGGCGAGGACATTGAAGTCACAGAGAGCTTTACATACCTTGGTAGTGTAGTTCATAACTCTGGGCTGTCAGACCATGAAGTCAGCAGACGGATTGGCCTGGCAGCAAGGGTCATGAACTCTCTCAACAAGAGTATTTGGAGATGTCGGTACCTGTGCAGAAAGACCAAGCTACGGGTTTTCAAGGCCCTGATAATGCCAGTTTTGCTCTACGGTAGCAAAACCTGGACATTGTCCTGTGCCTTGGAGGCTCGTCTTGAAGCCTTTTGTAATAGGTCCTTGCGCCAGATCATGGGGTACTGTTGGCGGGACCATGTGTCCGACCAACGGTTGCACCGTGAGACTGGCACAGGACCTGTTATCTGTACTCTCCGTGATCGCCAACTCAGGCTATACTGCCACCTGGCTTGCTTTCCTCAGGATGATCCTGCCCATCAGGTCATCTCTGTTCGAGACAACCCTGGGTGGAGGAGGCCTGTGGCGAGACCGAGGAAGTCGTGGCTTGGGCAGATTGACCAAACCTGCCGTGAAGAACTAGAGATGGGCCGAGTCCCTGCCTGGCGTCTAGTCATGAGGGATCCTCGTTGGTGGAAGCGAAGGGTGGATGTGGCTATGCGCCCCCATCGGCGTCAGCCCCCTTGATGATGATGATGATAAGGGGACCATCTGGTCATTTTTCGGCAAAACTCGCCCTTGCCGAATTCGAGTTCATCGCATTTCTAAGGAGTTTCAGGGTCTCCGAATGCAGCCGCTATTTTAGGTGGTAGCAGCCCTGTTCAGTGTCCACCAAAATATTATCATTTTCCCCCGTACCTTAGAAAATCGGCAATTATTACGTAATGATTAGATGTAATTAAAATGTGAGGTTATTTTCTGAAAGCTTATAAAATTTCACGAAATATGAAACCAACCTTGATTTTTTTCGGAATAATGTTAAGAATCTGGGAAGCGTTCATAAACCAATAATTATTTTTTGTATACAAATGAATAAACATGCCAAATTTAGTATACAACATAAGTATATCTTCCAAGACATCAGATGATATGAAGTAGTTACATAGTTCTCCATCCTCATGCTAGGTGGTCTTTAAAGGCTGTATTACATGACTCTGAGATAAATGTACAAGTGTTCGCTTATATTCTTCATTGCATAATTTACACTTCGTTTCTTCAACATTACAGGCTGTACTGACCTGCCAGTACAATCTATATCCCAGCTGATTCTTGCGGTCACAATATCACACTGTCTTGTTCTTGTTTTGTATAAACCATAGATGAATACATCTTGCATAAACCTGTCATAGTGCTTTATGCTACAGCTTTCAGGCCGTTGAGAATTAATCAAGTCAGACAAGTCCTCTTTGAAGGAAGTTTTAATTATGTGTGAAATCCTAGCAAGAGGTACTCCAAGATCTATATCCACACTTTGCTTGTCACATGCTGATTTTGCTAGGCGGTCAGCATGATCATGCCTGGGGATTCCAACATGCGATGGTATCCACACAAAACGTATATCATGGCCTCGTTCTTTTGCACGATACACATTTATCCTTATGTCATTTGCAATATTTCCTGCACCTTTGTCTAGTGTGTTCAATGCCTGGAGAGCACTCTGTGAGTCGCAGAAAATGACTCCTGAGCCTTGACTTAATAGAAATTCGGTGGCTATGAGCATTCCTGCCAACTCAGTTTGCGTAGTGCTAGCCCAGTCATGAACCCGCCTACAATCCTGGTGCTGCAAAATATTGTTTTTTATACGACAAAAGCGCATCCTGCTCTACTCCCAGACTGCAAGGATCCATCAGTGTAGCATTCATACGCATTGGGCATAGTTTCAAGGTGCTCATTGATAATTGCTAAAGCATACTGCTTAAGTACAGCAGGGGGACACTGTCTTTTTTGGGGCAGTCGTATAAAATACACTTAGGTCCGACATTTTCCACGGTGGAGCAGAACGTCCATGTAGGGTCTTAGTTATGGATATGTTCAGCTGAGACAAGTGCTTACATGTTACTTGTTGCCATGGATTTGAATTTGAATCGATGTTGCCATTCAAAGTTAGCTCCACTATTCTATGTTTTAGTTGTCTTTGGAACTCTGTACAATAGAGGGGTTCTCTTATTGCTTTGACGCTAAATGTGGTGTTTATGTATAATATTCTTTCATAGACAGACGGCAAATTAAGTTCTGATCTCATATTCACAATCCTCGTTGTCTTAGGGGCCCGAGAATAAGCCTCATGGCCTCATTTTGTACAATTTCTAAACTAGCCAACTCTGATTCCTTGTATAATACTAGGTGCAATGCATGATAATCTATGACCGACCGTATGTATGACAGGTAAAAGAGTCTAGCAATATTGACATTAATACCATGGTCTTTGCCGACAAGTGTCCTAAGTGGCTTCAGACGTTCCCACAGCCTTTTCTTCAGGTTTTGTATGAACTCTGCATCATTAACAGCCACCCGAGATATTTGTATTGGTGACAGAGATCTAGCTCAACGTCATTGATGTGAAACCTTGGCAGAGGGATTGTTTTAGGGTTAAGTGCCTTGGTTTTTTCAGTCGATATTATCAAGCCACACTCTGTAGCCCTTGCTGAAAGCACATCAAGGATCTGTTGCATTCTCTCCTCGGATGAGGATTTAATGCAAATATCATCGGCATAGCAAATAATGGAGTCATTGCCCTCAAGTGGTATATCGCCTAGTAATCTATGCATTAGGATGTTAAATAGCATGGGACTAAGTACGCCTCCCTGAGGTGTGCCGAGTTCAAACACTTTTGCATGAGTACTCTTAACACCCCTGAAGAAAACCTGAGCCGATCGATTGGATAGATACATTTGAATCCATGTTAACAGTTTTCCCTGAATACCAAAGCTAGCTAGTTGCTCAAGGATCATTTCTCTGTTTGCAATATCAAAGGCAGATTGAAGATCAAGAAATACGGTTTGCATGCCTGGTATTGAGTTTGTTAAGTATTCTGCAAAACAATGCTGACTGCTACGTCCTGGGAGAAATCCATACAGTCTGGGGATAACTTAGCATGTATACGGTACATGAGTCTGTTCAGAATTATTCTCTCAAGTACTTTGCACAGACAGGAGGTCAAGGAAATTTGTCTGTATTTGTCAGTGTTGGATTTGGGTATAGGGATGATTAAACTTTTAGTCCAGGAGCTTGGGAGGATTCCTTGTGATAAGTAATGCCATCCTCTCCAGGGGCTGTTGCCTTGTCTTTCACAAGGGCATTTCTCAATTCCCACTCGGTTATTTCGGCAAAGTCGGACGGGTCAATAGCAGTAGAGGTTACTGCTATATTGAATTTTCTATTTTCGACTTGTCGAGTTGATCTTTTAATCCTTGTGAAAGTGAGCTCAGCTGAGAGTTTTCAGCCCACTGCTCCAGCATCACATTAGCCTGTTCTTATGGGCTGTGAAACTGTGGTGTTGTGGGAGCTTTACATGTCAGCCTATTAATCATTCTCCATACATCAGCCATGGAAGTTTGACTATTGATGCTTTGCAAAAATTGTTCCCAGTGTTTACTACGAATCTCAGTTTTTAGTTCTCTGAATTCTTTATTGGCTTTAAGAAACTGAATAAGATTGTCTGACGTCTTGTTATCTTTTTAGCATTTGGCAAGCTCCTGAACTCGTTGATGTTCCTTGGCTAGAATTGGGTCATTGATCCACCTCGGAGCATGAGGGGCTCTTTTTCTTCGAGAGTTTTCGTGAACAGACCCATGTGTTATAGTAGTCAGTGACAACTTTGATTAAATCCTGAGAGAAATTTTCAACTGTTGTTACTTCATATGTGTTGTACCAATCAAAGACACGTGCCTTGAAGTGATGCTCCAGGCCCGGTGGGATGATTATTCTAAGCCTAGGTGTTTTAGGGGCTGAGTTGCTGTCAACAGTATAGTCAGTTCGGATTGCAAAGTGGTCACTAACTAATTCTCGTACCAGTGAAGTACAGACATTACCATGAACTAGATTTTTGCCAAATACGTAATCTAACCTGCCACCTCCCAAATGAGTTTCTATTTCTGTGTCATATACTGTTAGTGATCTACTACTATAATGAAATGTTTGAATTCTTCCCCATTACTATTACGCTGGCTGTCTCCAAAGTGTGGGTGCCTTGCATT
Source organism: Penaeus vannamei (assembly GCF_003789085.1). NCBI lineage: Eukaryota > Metazoa > Arthropoda > Malacostraca > Decapoda > Penaeidae > Penaeus > Penaeus vannamei. The sequence continues at coordinate 315,249 of NW_020870028.1, forward strand.
AAGGTCGCCCATGCATAACGTGCCTTGGTTGTGAAAATTGGGTAAAGAAACAGCCAGAAATTTTGACGATCTGGCATATATATTATATAGTGAAAAATACCCAGAGGCAGTCTGAATTTTTAAATGATGAAATTGAACATCAGTGTTCTCGATTTTTTAACTAATTTATGTGGCAATGTTACCTTCACATATGTCAACAATCCAGTCATGGCTGTATTCACATAAGAATGATATCCCTTAATTGAAGGTGCAATTTTATTTAGCAGCAGCAGCAAAAGGTTCTTGCATCACATCAATATTATTTACGAATATAAAACTCTAGGTCACTCAGCTTAATACTACGCATATTCCATGATATGAATTTAATTGTGTGTCTATCCATATGTGAGTAGTGTATTATTATGTAATCTGTACTTCATGCGCTTATATCCATTGATATTACGGAATTTAGGTTCACATAAGAAACATATAACTTCATGAATAATGTACATTCTATTACAGATGATTGTCCTAAGCTTAAAAGTACTTTTAACCATGTCAAAAAGTAGGTCTTAGCTTTGTCCCACTTCTTAGCATAATCCCCTCGGTTGTGCCGGATGCACCCGGGGGCCTGGTGACGTCACTGGACTCCTCGTCTGACTCGGTGTCACAGGGATCGTGATATTGTTCGTCGCTGCTGTCAGCGCTGACACGCCCTCTCTGGTTATCAGCACTGATGTCCTGACATCGAATCTGCTCGCTCGTTACTTTAACACTAATGGCAGCACTAGTATCTCGGCAATGACAGTCCCCTATATTTTTCCTTGTCCTTTCTGAAGTTATTGTTTTCTTGTCTCAGAGCTTTGATTTCCTTTAAAAGCTCCAGCACATTATATCACAGTGGTCAGCTGGCGTGACGTCACTTCTTCCACATGGTTGTGCGGGGGATTCCCGGCCAGGCCTGCGGTCATCCCTGCCCGAGGGTGAGGAACGGCCGCCTCGGCTGGCGCCCGGGGGGGAGGGGGGTCGCGGTCTTTAGCTCTGTGATGATTAGCATCATCTTGTTCACCTGTTCCGTCTACTGCGCAACCGTGTCGCGTAGTTTAGCCAAGGAGTCCAACAACCTCTGCATCCCCACTCGCCGGCAGCCGCGGAAGTCTCTGCGACTGGTGACGTCACACACGGCACTGGCCGCGGGTTGGGCTAGGAGGGCCGCGCTGGTTACTCGCGGTCGGTGCTGCGGCCACAGGAGGAGGGGGGGGGGGTGCCAGGGCAGGGAGGACTATGCACCCCAGTGCCAGGCAGTCACACCTGTCTTCCCACACCTGAAGCAGGATGGGACAAAGCTCGGTGCATCTGCCTGCAGCACTGCGAGGACACTCCTTGGCAGTGTGTTGCTACCACATGTTGCGGGCATGCCTTGTCCTTGCAGTACTTAGCTACATGGCCGTATCCCATGCAGTTGTAGCAAATCACGGGGATGCCCTCCATGGCCGCATGTGGCTGGTGGGCATGTACTTTCCGAAGAATTTGTATGTACTTGGAGGGGGTTGCTCTCCTTTCATACGATGCGGATTCGGTTTAATGGTTGGCCATCCTTGTACACTCGAATGGCCTTGTGAGCTCTATCGAGTGCATATGCGTTTGCAAGGTCAAGGTCCTTGTTATAATGTGTGACGAGGTATTCGTCATATTTTTTCAACACATGATTTGAAGGTAATACCTCCAATAAGGTTTTCTATATAGTTCTGCTGTGAGCGAGCGACATAGATATATGGTGAGGAGAGTGTGTCCTCTCGCACAAGGTCAATAGGTGTATCCCCGCAGGTTTGAAGAGGGATTGTCAAGGTCCTGTAGCCATTTCATGTTTTCCTTTTTCGTGGTGCCTTCAGGAATTTTACTATGACGGACGTAGTCTTTCCCCGGTGCCAGTGGCGCCTTACTGGCGTTAATGGGCTCTTTTCTTTTTCTTTCTCGACTCCACTACTGTGAAGCCGTTATCTGCCTCGTTAGCGTCAGCGTCACCCACCTGGGCGACGGCAACATCGTCATTTCGTGCTTCAGGACGTGCCCCTTGCATGGCGATAGGTTCAGTGGGCCTGTCCACTGAATTACAGACTGAATCGCACTCTTCAGCCGTGCCCCTCAGTGTTTACTTTGCGGTTTTCCCCATCGTGGGGGTGGTGACCGCGGCGCCTGGCGCGCCCGTCCCGTGACAGGGGTGTTATGGCACTTGGGACAACGGGGCACTAATTTCCAACGGTCACTATTACAGCACTTGACACTCGGTGGAGGAATGAATTCAGTTCAATTTAAACTATAAGCATGATCACATCACTACTCTCATGACGTTTCAATTGCGAGGTATATGCGCACCAAAAATTCATGAACTTTTTTAACAATTTCCTCGTACATGACACCAGAGATCCATGTATAAGGGGCGAGGGCACCAGAGCAGGGGCACCACACGACCTCTTCGTGTGAGGTCACAGAGTGTACTCGCTCGGAAGTGTAAGTTAATTTAGTTTATTTACCACCCTGGCTAACTGCTCAGGCGTGGGCAATCGTGATTACAGTGTTGCATATATTCACATAAAATCGACAGAGTACAGTATTATGTGATTACAGTAATTATACATGGTAAAATGGGAATATGTCATACAGCATGCAAACGTATATTACCTAAGCCTTTGTGTTTTACAAAACAGTGTTCTGTGGTGTGTTCTATGATTATGATAGTTTTACATAGTAAAATTAGCATATAGCATGAGTATATCTTTCAGTGTATCAGATGCTATAAAATAATCACATAGTTCTTTATACCTCATGCTAGGTGGTCTGAAAGGCTGTATCACATGACTCTCCGAGATATAATGCTCAAGCGTTCGCTTATTTTCCTCGTTACACAGTCTACAGCTAGATTCATCTGCACTTCTTGCACCTTGCAATTGCCAGTACATTCTATAACCTAAACGTATTCTGGCAATAACCACGTCACATTGTCAGGTTTTACTTCGCTGCCACCCATAGGAGGGTTTATAAGCTCTATACTGATCGTAGTGCCTTATACTACAGCTTTCAGGCCTTTGTGAACTCGCCAGATCTATCAGTTCTTCTTTATGAGAACTTTTTAATATATGTGCAACCCTAGCAAGAGGCATCCCAAGATCTATATTTACAATATCTTTGCTACAATCCTCTTTCGCCAATTTGTCTACAAGGTCGTGCTTGTGTATACCAACATGAGATGGTATCCATATCAATTGAATGTTAAAATTGCGCTCTCTTGCTTGTTATGTTACGCTTAATGCAGTTCACAATTTCCTCATCAACATCTGTTTTGAAGGAACTTAATGTCCGAAGAGCGCTTTGAGAATCACAAAAAATACTCCAGAACCTCCGAGACAGTAAGTATTCTGTTGCCAGGAGTATACCTGCCAACTCCGTTTGAGTAGTGCTGGCCCAATTTTGTACTCTCATATGAACTTGATGTTGCAATAAACCATTGAGAGAGAGAGAGAGAGAGAGAGAGAGAGAGAGAGAGAGAGAGAGGGGGGGGGAGAAGAGGGGAATCACATAGATATAGAGAGTGAATGCGTGAGTAACAGTGTGAAGGAGAGGGAGTGTGGGAAGGATGGTGAGAACAGTGGCGTAGATTGGAAATTTAACATGGGAGCAAGATACTTCATGTTAGATTGACCTCAGAAAGCGAAAAGTTAATATACTAAAAGGGCCATTCCTAAAAATAGGGGGGGGGTAGAGGAGTAATGGGAAGGGTGTAAAAAAATATCTTACCGATTTACTTCAAATTTGGTTTTATTGTGTAATTTAGCAGTCTGCACATTTTTGTACTAAATTTATATCCCAATGGGGCGCGAAGCCCCCTCAATAAACTTTTCACCCATTTTTGTACATGTCATACATACTACTATTGGCCCACACTGTTGCATACTTTATAACGAAAAAAATCAACGTAACCAACGATAAAATTCACTTTCAATGAAATTTGTCTTAGTTTTCTAAAAACAAGAAATAAGAATGATATTAATAATATTAATAAAACGCGGACATCATTTTCTGCGCATTTTTAATAGCTTTCAAATAATTCCAATAAAATTTAAATCGGATAAGAACTAAGCGAATAGGGTGCGGGAGATCAGATTTTTTTTTACGAAGGAGAGATTGATGTTCCTGTTAATTTTCTGTTAATTTCCTTTAATCAGTCTCAGTCATCTAATTACCAGAGAAACTACATTCATTTACCTTTCTGATGCTGCTCGTTAGATGAATATACGGAGACTGGTTCCCAAGTTATAATTAAGTTAGCAAAGTGACCCCTACAGAAAGTCTAAAGGCATTTTTTTTTTTTTTTTTTTTTTTGGAATATGACTTCATGCAGAAACAAGGTGATTGCGAGTAATGGACCGTGGTCAATTTCTGCGGTATTCCGTTAACTTTCTAATATGAATAAATTTTAGATCGGATATAAACTGTTTGAGAATAACGGTACAGTTGCTTGGAAAAGTTCAGTTTGTGGGAAAATTATGAATATTTCTTGTTATTTTTCTGAATCTTCTTCAATGAAAATTTATGATCTAAGTAACTATAAAACTAATTTCTCTTTCAAATGCCGTTTGTTGCATGAAGACTTCTTGACTGGATCCATGGTAACAACATGAACTAAAATGGTATCCGTATACGCTAATCTCGCCAACATTACGTATGCATAAACGGAGTTATTGCTTGCCTCAGGCCACGTCTATTAATATTTACTAGTATCTACTTGTGTTTACATTTGCATACGTGTCTGTGTAGGTGTACAGGTAAAATTGCGTACATACGTTTAGACATATGTGCTCATGTAAATAAAAACCTGTGCATACTTGTGTATGTATATGTGTACATGTATATGTAAATGTGTACATGTATATGTAAATATGTGTACATGTGTTAATGTGTACATGCATGCGTGCACTTGTGTACAGATGTGCAGACTTAACGAGAAACGGTTTTAAGTAACGAGCGGTTCGTAGTTACCGATTAACCTAGAATCGTTATTTTATTCGTTGGAAATAACCGTTTAGAAAACGTTGATATTTTGAAATATAAACTCATCACTGTCTGTTTCCCGTGGACATTTTTTCTCTTAATGTAATAATTCAAACTGTTTAATGATAGACCTATACGGCACGAGTTTATCGATGTATTTGACGTTATGTGGGATTTTTAGTACTTCAGCCATTTACAAAAGCAGCTATATTAATACTATTGTGCATTTTTTACTGTGTTTTTATTAGATTTATTTTGGCGGCAATAATTTAGAATATCGATTTTCTGTATGGTAAAAATAATTGAACATTTATATATATATATATATATATATATATATATATATATATATATATATGGCTAAGCATTTTATAAATGTATGTATTAATATATGTAAATATGTGCGTGTGGTTATGTGTTTGTATGTCTGAGATAACATTATTATTTGTGTTAGAATTGATCTCGATATGTTGGCGACAATAATTAAAAAAAAATTCTCTCTCTCTCTCTCTCTCTCTCTCTCTCTCTCTCTCTCTCTCTCTCTCTCTCTCTCTCTCTCTCTCTCTCTCTCTCTCTCTCTCTCTCTCTCTATGTATATATATGCATACATATATATAATAATAATAATAATAATAATAATTGGACGACGTGTGTGTGTGTGTGTGATATATGATATATGATACACTTATATGTACATGTGATATAATGCATACATATATTTGTGAAATTTATTTTTATATATAAATACTTATAAACTTTCGTACACTCGTTAAAAAGGTATCTTACTCCTGACTTTAACAGTGTAATACGACGACGAAAACTGGGAAAAGGTACTTGAACTGGACCTATTATTGGCGACCCTACTTACCTGGGGCGCCAATCGGACTCCGTTTGCACCCTCGAGGTCTACTCCCCCCCCCCCCCAAAGAGCCACATTTATTTTTTACCTATTTTGTAACTAAATTACTCATATATGAATACGTTTATAAATTTAAAATGACCCTAGAATACCTAATTTTTCAGACCTTTTTTGTAAAATAAATTACTCCTATATGGATACGTTTATAACTTTAAAATGACCCTAGAATAGCTCATTTTTCAGTTTCTGTTCGCTTTGTTCGTCTATCCACTCTTCCCCCTCCTGAAGAAAGAGCTGAAATGACTTCCATACTCCTCATAGAAAATATGTGATCTAAGTAATGTAAGTCCTTAGTAACTGCCGATTCATCTGATAATTAAAGAAAATTGTGGAGGACATATTAAAGGTTTTGAAATGTTTACTGCTTTTAATTTTTCGCGTTACCGCCACCAGCTTGGCAAATGCTGGCAAGTCTACGTGGTATGGATGCCATTAACCGGCGTCCGTCTGCAGAGTGCAATTGCTCCCATCCCGTAATTGCTTGGGCTGTAGTAGGAGAGCATCTACCACTTGGGCTGGTTTATTTCTCTGTGTGGGTAAGGGTATGAGTGCCCACTGGTATGGCTGGTGCTGCAGATGGAGGGATAATCAATGAGGAGCCGGAGAGGCTTCCCATTTGCAAAGAACTGTAGTCTTTGTGTTGCTGCTGCTTGTCGTGGTCAGGATCATGAGGTGATACTCTCGGGAACGAGGGAGCCTGTAGTGCAATGGAAGAGCCGTAAAACGTCTCGGCAGTGAGTCCCGAGTACTACTTGTTGGTGTGTAAGAAAGGACAAGGCTCTGGACGTGATATGACCCAACCTGGGAAATAAATGGAGCTTCAGCTCGGGGTCATGTTGCTACAGGGCAACAATGATATGACGATTGGGTGTATGGTCTTGGAGTAAGTCCCTGTCTGCCCATATATTCTTAGTAGGAGTGAGATAAGGCGCTTTGGGTGGACGTGGCACAGTGTAATCTTGGGGTAGTGTTGAAATCACCCATTCATGACACTGCTGTGAGTGGGATAGTATCCAGGACGAGATAATATTAAAGTTCAGATGCAAATAATTTATAGTTTTGGCCGAACCCTTTGAGAACAGAGTGCTCTATTAAATGTTTTCTAGTTTTACTTTGAATATATATATATATATATATATATATATATATATATATATATATATATATATACATATATACACATATACACACACATACATACATAGATACACACATACATTATATGTGTGTGTGTGTGTACACACAATTTGGGTTAGTAGTAGCTAAATATTAAGCACTGGGTTTATAATAAGTAACCAATATAATGCTTTATACATTATAAACATTTGTGAAGTGATGTATGTAGAACTTGAGTCTACTTATCCTACTCTACATACATTTTGTACACCAGTTTGTGTTGTCCATTTGCTTCGACAATAAGAGATTCCTTAATGTATTCTTGAAAACCGGGAGAGATGGCGTGTTGTTTATTCCTGGGAGCTCATACCAGACTTTGACACCTTGATATAATATAGTAGTTTTTGACAGTGAGGTTTGCTTTTGGGGTAGTTGAAGACTTTCATTTCTCAGGTTGTATTGGCTATTCGAGCAGAATTCTAAGAGGCTGTTATTACCACTAATCGATTTGTATACAAACATGGCTTTGTAGTACATATATATCTCGTGTATCTTTCAAATTTTGTGATGAATGAATGAAGGGTTCGTTTGGCCATCCCTCCTAAGATTCGATATAATTCATATCAATTTCTTTTGTCTTTAAAAAAGGCTGCTGCATATTCTGTGAATGTCCTCTCCACACAATATGGTAATAGAAGTAATACTAAAGCGTAGTATATAAAAGTCAAAGAATTGTTTTGTGAGGAACTACTGACAAGATTTAAAATCCCACAATGTTTTCGCATTTTTCTGTTCAGCCCTGATCTGACTGCTCCAATTGAATTATTCAAAGTAATGCCTAGAAACTTTGTTTCTTTTTCTTCACTGAGTTTCCTATTGTTCAAGTGTAAGTTAGGTAGTACATCTGGTAGCTTTTCGTTTCTGTTAAATATCACAGTGTTTTTCCTGTTTAGTCTGTTTAATTGGAACCAAGAACAGGTCCCTGAAGGATGCCATACATAATTTTTATTCTACTGATTTATATTTATTGAAATACACATACTGGGGATCTGTTTGTTAGGTATTATTTGAACGAGTCAAGAATAATTCCTCTGATTCCATAATAGATTAGTTTTGTATACATAATATCATGATTCATGGCATCAAAAGCTTCACTTAGATCTCAGAATATGTCTGTCGTGAATTTTCTTTTATCAAAATTATGTAGAATGTGACTTGTGCTGTCTGTTGATTTTCCTTTACAAAAGCTAAATTGTACATTCGTTTGTATTTGGATGATTTGAAAGTGTTTCTTAAGTCTTTTGAAGTTGAGCCTCTCAAAGATTTTGCTGAAAACAGAAAACTATGAATTTGGACGGTAATTTAGAACTTACTGATTCCCATGGCATAGCGGCTGTGACTGAAGCACAGGGAGGCAGGTTTTGTCTGTTTCTGGCATCTGTTAAGTGGAAGTAAATTCGAGGCGTAAGTTTACTTGCATTCTCCACTTTGGGCACGGATGTGGGTTGGAATCACTGTCATTTTGCCTTCGACGACTAATTTTAATAGCTATGTTTCAGATGTTCGCGAGATTGCTAAAATTATAAATAATTTTTTTGTGTGTTTTTGCAGTTAAATAGTTCTGATCTTTGGTACTACAAATAATTTATGAATCGCATCAATAGCTCAGCAAGTATGTCACTTTTCCTTTAATCATGTGATGTTATGTGTTGGTTAATTCTACACATACTTTAGTTGCTTTGCTAAGGGTCACCCGAGATTACTACCTGACCTGAGAACTGATTTGCTCATTTTGTGAATTGGGTGGAAATAAAAACGTGCATACCTTAGAACAGATATGAGTCTTCTGCGAAGGCCTAAATCTAAATAAGTAAGGTCTTGTCTCTAAGGCTGTCATTTTTTTTCCAAACCTAGGACATTCCAGAATTGGGAGAATGATGTCATAGATTGCTGATTGGCCTGTGGGTATGCCACTGCCAGGCACAAAAGGTATGGTGAAACTGTCCTACACCTCATTCTAGACACGGCATTGTGGGAATCACATCCAGA
>NW_020870028.1:335930-340930 GCF_003789085.1 Penaeus vannamei
TTGGTGACGCTGGGGGAGAGTGGGGCTTCAACGACTGCTTTTGTGTTGCGTCCTTATTTCCGGTTTGGGTTGGGTTTAATCGTTTTGGGTTGAGGGTTTATCGTTTGGGTTGTGGGTTTATCGGTTGTGGTTTGTGTTTTGTGGTTTTAATGGTTTTGGGTGGGTTTTCCGGTTTGTGTTGTGGGTTTTTTAATCGTTTGTGTTGTGGGTTTTAATGTGGGTTTGTTTCAACTATTTCTTGGTCCTGTGTTGCGTCTTTATTTCCGGTTTGGGTTGTGGGTTTTAATCGGTTTGTGTTGTGGTTTTTAATCCGGTTTGTGTTGTGGTTTTTAATGGTTTGTGTTGTGGGTTTGACTTCATTTCCTTGTCCTGTGTTGCGTCTTTATTTCCGGTTTGGGTTGTGGGTTTTAAATCCGGTTTGTTGGGTTTGTGTTTGGTTGTGGTTTTAATGGGTTTGTCTTCCATTTCTTTGTTCTGTGTTGCGTCTTTATTTCCGGTTTGGGTTGTGGGTTTTAATCGGTTTGTGTTGTGGCTTTAATGGGTTTGTCTTCAACTATTTCTTGTCCTGTGTTGCGTCTTTATTTCCGGTTTGTGTTGTGGTTTTAAATCGGTTTGTGTTGTGGTTTTAATGGTTTGTCTTCAACTATTTCTTTCCTTGTGTTTGGGGTTTGTGTTGTGGTTTTAATTTGTTTCCAGGTCTTTTGTCCGGTTGTGGGTTGTGGGTTTGTCAGGTTGTGTTGTAAGTACTGCTTGTTCTTGCGTCTTTTCCGGTTTCTGTTGTGGTTTTAATGGGTTTGTATTGTGGGTTTGTCTTTAACTACTGCTTGTCCTGTGTTGCGTCTTTATTTCCGGTTTGTGTTGTGGGTTTTTCAACTACTGCTTGTCCTGTGTTTATTTCCGGTTTGCATTGTTTTTTTAATTGGTCTCTGTTGCGGTTTTGTCCGGTTTGTGTTGTTTTTAATCGGTTTGAATGATGATTTTATCCGGCTTCCATGGAGGCTTCATCTGGATTGACCTGTGGATTTACTTGTTTATTTATCTATTTTCTTTTATCCTTTTATTTTTTGTATTTTTTAATCTTTTTACTTTATTTTGTATTCATTTTCTTTATTTTCTTCTTCTTCATTTGTTTATTCTTTATTGCTCTTTTTTTTCTATTTTCTGTGACAATTTTATCCGGCTTGTGTTGTGGAATATGTCTTATTGCTGTCTTATCCGCCTTTCACTGCCGGCTTATCCAGCTTGGAGGATTATCCGCTCTTTGATGTCGGGCCCTTCGGTTTGCAAGTGCCATGCCTTGAAACCATGAGCTTATTAGAGGTATATTATTATTATATCATTCATTATTATTATTATTTTTGTTAATTATTATTGATATTATCATAATTATTATTGGTTATTATTATTTAATTATTATTATCAATTATTATGATTTATATTATTAATTATTATTATTATTATTATTATTATTATTATTATTATTATTATTATATGTTAATTATTATCTCTATCATTATCATTATTAATTATGTTATTATTATCATTATATCAATATTATATAATATTATATTCATAAAATATTGATTGTTATTAATTTATTATATTATTATTATTATTATTATCATTATCATTATTATTATTATTATTATTATTGTACTATTATCATTATTATCATTATTATTATTATTATTGTTATTATTATCATTATTTCATATTATTTATTCAATTATTATTAATATGTTATTATTATTATATTATTATTATTATTATTATAGTTACTATTATATTATATTATTGTTATTTGTTATTATTATCATTATTATTATTTTTTTGTTATTATTATCATTATTTCAGTGTTATAATATTTGATCTATATTATTGTTTATTATTATTATTCATTATTATTATTATTACTATTATTATTATTTATTATTATTATTATTATTATCATTAGCATGATCATTATTATTATTATTTATTATCATTATCATTATTATTATCATTATCATTATTATTATTATTATTATTATTATTATCATTATTATTATCATTATTATCCTTATTATTATTATATGGTTATTATGTATCATTATTAATACTGATTACTATTCTATTGATTATAGTATTAGTTATTATTATCATTATTATTATTATTACTATTCTATTATTATTATGTTTTATTATTATTATATCATTTATATTATGAATCGGATGATTATTACATCATTATTATTATCGATTATTATTATTATTATTTAACATTAAATTTTTCATAACATTAAATTATGTTATTTTATTATTATTAATATATCTATTTTTTACTTTTTCTTTCATCATATATTTTTTTTTCATTGACTCGTGGCTTGTTTGTCTGACTTGGTTCCAACCGTAACATATCTTATCCATTATTACTATTACTTTATTTATATAGTATATATAGTATATATATTTATAAATATATATATATTACATATATATATTTGTCTTTGGTTTATGTGTTCAACTCGAAAGAAAATAATGTTCAGTTTTCTATATTAAAAAGCAAACAATACATATATATATATAATATATATATATGTATATATATATCATATATATAGTATAATAATATATATATATACATATATAATACTTATGGTATATAATATATATATATATATATATATATATATATATATATAGAGAGAGAGAGAGGAGGAGAGAATAGAGAGAGAGAGAGATAAATACATACATACACTGCCATTCTTACTCACCAACTTTACTCATCATCCTCCGTCTCACCATCAACCAGAAGTGACGTCTTATGGACTCCAGACTTCAGATCAAGTCTTCATTTGCCTCAAGACTCCCTGAAATCCTGAAATCCTGTAGCCATTTCACGCCATTCACACCCAGCATAAGTGCCACGGGTGTGTAACAAGGGGGTGACGTGGGTTGGCAAATGGGCGTCCGTTCATAACGTGTGTTGATGTATCGTGTGTGTATCGAGAGAGAGAGAGGGGGTGGGAAGGAAGGGAGGAAGGAGGGAGGGAATGAGGGAGGGAAGGAAGGAAGGAGGGAGGGAATGAGGGAAGGAAGGGAGAGGGGGAAGAGAAAGAGAAAGAGAGAGAGTGAGTGAGTGAGTGAAGTGAGTGAGTGAGTGAGAGAGAGAGAGAGAGAGAGAGAGAGAGAGAGAGAGAGAGAGAGAGAGAGAGAGAGAGAGAGAGAGAGAGAGAGAGAGAGAGAGAGAGAGAGAGAGACGAGAGGAAGAGAGAGAGAGAGAGAGAGAGAGAGAGAGAGAGAGAGAGAGAGAGAGAGAGAGAGAGAGAGAGAGAGAGAGAGAGAGAGAGAGAGAGAGAGAGAGAGAGAGAGAGAGAAGAGAGAGAGAGACAGAGAGAGAGACAGAGAGAGAGAGAGAGAGGAGAGAGACAGAGAGAGAGAGAGGAGAGACGAGAGAGAGAGAGAGAGAGAGAGAGAGAGAGAGAGAGAGAGAAGAGAGAGAGAGAGAGAGAGAGAGAGAGAGAGAGAGAGAGAGAAGAGCGAGAGAGAGACGAGACAGAGAGAGAGAGAGAGAGAGAGAGAGAGAGAGAGAGAGAGAGAGAGAGAGAGAGAGAGAGAGAGAGACAGAGAGAGACAGAGAGAGACAGAGTCAGAGACAAGACGGAGTCCATGCCTTGACACAGTGAATGCTACAAAGGATGACCTTTATCCTTCGCTACAAAAGGGTTTCGCTTCAGGTATAAATCGTTATAAATTTCATACCGCGACGATGGGAGTTCACAGAGGCTGATTTTGCCTTTTATTACGAAAACTGAAGTCGGGGGGGATATGGGTATGTCAGAGTGTCACAGATAATAAAGGAGATAGGTTGATAAGCGATATCATTGGTTTAGCATGTTGTTCCCACGATATAGGTTACAATGAATATGCTGTATGACATGCTAATAGATTGGTCTTGTCCTTTGTCGGGATATGATGGGACAAATGTACTGCAAATTTGGTTTCACGGAGAGGAAAGTGATGGCAATGGGTACATTCGAGATTTGCATTTTCAAATGTGTGACTTTGAAATATTATCTTTTTTTATCAATATACATGGAAATATACATACATGCGTATGCAGTGGAACAGCTACAGGAAGATAGGAAAACTAAAACACTCAGAAACATATACATATTTTATATACGTACATACGTGCATACATACATTTATAAATACATGAATACATGTGCACAATCATACTCACATATATATAATGTACATGGATGACACACAACACATGTATAAATGCATGCATGCACACATACAAACACATTCCAAGGTACTTTCATACCTACTTACATAAATATTTACAGAATTGAAAACAATCGATCTATTATTACAAAGGAAGAGTTAAACTTCCAAATTAATTAGTACATATAATGATATACAGCCTATTATATTGAGAAATGATATATGATGTCATACTAAGTACATGATACCATTACGTGTAACTAATGTTGAATTACGAGATGTAATGACAGTTCTAAAACCGAAATAAGAAATAAATTTGCGGTGCAGAATATATACGAGCTTTTAACAATCGCCTCCTTCAGTTACATGAGACAGCTTATCATAATCAAATATAAAAATATGAAACATTTCATTTTGTGAAAGTTACTTCTTCGCAACACAACCACAGCACTACAGAACAACCACATCCAAAAAATTAAACATATAATTTTGTGAAAGTTAGTTCGCAACACAACCGCACCACCACAGAACCACATCCAAAAAATTTAACATTTCATTTTGCGAAAGTTTCCTCTCTGCAACACAACCGCACCACCACAGAACAACCACACCCAACCATCATCACACACTGTACCGAACCTGAACCGAAGCCCCAACGAAATTGCAATCACTCCGCCACGCGCCGATCTAGCATTCAACACAATATTTCTAACCAGGGAGACAAACACCGCAGAAACAGCTGTTAAAATCACGCCAAAATGCAACAACGAGACACCCTATCGACTCAC
>NW_020870028.1:345930-366241 GCF_003789085.1 Penaeus vannamei
GGAGAGGACTCTGAGGGTGGGGAGGATAATGGTGGTGATGGTGAGGATAATGGTGAGGACTCTGAGGGTGGGGAGGATAACGGTGGTGATGGTGAGGACTCTGAGGGTGGGGAGGATAATGGTGCTGATGGTGAGGATAATGGTGAGGACTCTGAGGGTGGGAGGATAATATGGTGATGGTGAGGGATAATGTGAGGACTCTGAGGGTGGGGAGGAATAATGGTGGGATGGTGAGGATAATGGTGGTGATGGTGAGACTCTGAGGGTGGGAGAGGATAATGGTGGTGATGGTGAGGATAATGGTGAGGACTCTGAGGGTGGGGAGGATAATGGTGGTGATGGGTGAGGATAATGGTGGTGATGGTGAGGATAATGGTGAGGACTCTGAGGGGTGGGGAGGATAATGGTGGATGATGGTGAGGATAATGGTGGTGATGGTGTGAGGATAATGGTGTGATGGTGAGGATAATGGTGGTGAGGTGGGATAAATGGTGGTGATGGGAGGATAATGGGTGGTGATGGTGAGGATAATGGTGGTGAATGGTGAGGATAATGGTGGTGATGGTGAGGACTCTGAGGGTAAGGATAAGGGATGGTGGGTGGTGAAGATAATGGTGAGGACTCTGAGGGTGGGGAGGATAATGGTGGTGATGTGTGAGGATGGTAGTGATGGTGAGGATAATGGTGGAGGACTCTGAGGGTGGGGAGGATAAATATGGTGAGGTGGTGGTGATGGTGAGGATAGAATGGTGGTGATGGTGAGGATAATGGTGGTGATGGTGAGGATAATGGGTGGGATGGTGAGGATAATGGTGATGAGGTGGGATAATGGTGGTGATGGTGAGGATAATGATAGGATAATGGTGGTGAATGGTGAGGATTAATGGTGGTGATGGTGAGGATAATGGTGTGATGTGAGTGATGGTGAGGATAATGGTGGTGATGGGTGAGGAAAAGGTGATATGATGGTGAGGATAATGGGTGGTAGTGATGGTGAAGATAATGGTGGTGATGGTGAGGATAATGGTGGTTGATTGGTGAGGATAATGGTGGTGATGGTGAGGATAATGGGGTGATGGTAGTGAGGATAATGGTGGTGATGTGAGGATAATGGTGGTGATGGTGAGGATAATGAGGTGATGGTGAGGATAAATGGTGGTGATGGTGAGGATAATGGTGGTGAGGAGAGGATAATGGTGGTGATGGCGAGGAAAATGGTTGATGGTGAGGATGAGGATAATGGTGGTGATGGTGAGGATGAGGATAATGGTGGTGATGGTGAGGATAATGGTTGGTGATGGTGAGGATAATGTGGTGATGGTGAGGATGAGGATAATGGTGGTGATGGTGAGGATGAGGATAATGGTGGTGATGGTGAGGATAATGGTGATTGTTGAGGATAATGGTGATGGTGGTGAGGAATGAGGATAATTGGTTGGGTGATGGTGAGGATAATGGCGGTGATGGTGAGGATAATGGTGGGTGATGGTGAGAGGATGGCGGTGATTGGGATAATGGTGGTGATGGTGAGGATAATGGTGGTGATGGTGAGGATAATGGTGATGGTAGATAGGATGAGGATAATGGTGGGTGAATGGTGGAGATAATGGGGTGATTGTGAGGATAATGGTGTGAATGGGTGAGATAATGGTGGTGATGGTGGATGTGATGGTGGATGATGGTGGAAGGATGAGGGATAATGGTGGTGATGGTGAGGATAATGGTGATGATGGTGAGGATAATGGTGGTGAGGGGATGAGGATAATGGTGGTGATAGGGAGGATAATGATGGTGATGGTGAGGATAATGGTGGTGATGGTGAGGATAATGTGGTGATGGTGGAGGATAATGGTGGTGATGGTGAGGATAAATGGTGGTGAGGGAGGATAATGGTGGTTTGTGAGGGATAATGGTGATGGTGGTGAGGATGAGATAATGGTGGTGATGGTGCGTAATGTGTGATGGTGAGGATAATGGTGGTGATGGTGAGGATAATGGTGATGATTGGTGAGGATAATGGTGGTGATGGTGAGGATAATGGTGGTGATGGTGAGGATATGGCGGTGATGGTGGTGAGAGGATAATGGTGATGATGGTGAGGATAATGGTGGTGGTGGTGAGGAATATGATGTGATAATGGCGGTGATGGTGAGGATAATGGTGGGGATGGTGAGGATAATGGAGGTGATGGTGAGGATAATGGTGGTGGGTGAGGATAATGGTGGTGAATGGTGAGGATAATGGTGGTGATGGTGAGGATAATGGTGGGATGGTGGGGGTGATGGTGAGGATAATAATGGTGAGGTGATGGTGGGATGGTGAGGATAATGGTGGTGATGTGGTGAGTGAATAAATGGTGGTGATGGTGAGGATAATGGTGGTGATGGTGAGGATAATGGGGGTGATGGTGAGGATAATGGTGGTGATGGTGGATAAGTGGTGATCGGTGGTGAGGATAATGGTGATGGTGATAATGGTGGTGATGGTGAGGGAATGGTGGATGTGGATGATGGGGTGAGGATAATGGTGGTGATGGTGAGGATAATGGTGGTGATGGTGAGAATAATGGTGGTGATGGTGAGGATAATGGTGGTGATGGTGAGGATAATGGTGGTGATGGTGAGGATAATGGTGGTGATGGTGAGAATGGGTGGTGATGGTGAGGATAATGGTGGTGATGGGGAGGATAATGGTGGTGATGGGTGAGGATAATGGTGGTGAGTGATAATGGTGGTGGTGGTGAGGATAATGAATGGTGGTGATGGTGAGGATAATGGTGGTGATGGTGAGGATAATGGCGGTAATGATGAGGATAATGGCGGTGATGGTGATAATGGTGGTGATGGTGAGGATAATGGTGGTGATGGTGAGGATAATGGCGGTGATGGTGAGGATAATGGTGATGGTGGTGAGGATAATGGTGGTGATGGCAGCGATGGTGAGGATAATAGTGGTGATGGTAATGGTGGTGATATTGTTGGTGGGGAGGGTAATGGTGGTGAGAAAAATGGGGGTGATGGTAGTGAGGATAATGGTGGTGATGGTGGTGAAGAAAAGGATGGTGTTGGTGATGAAGGTAAGGATATGATGATGGTAGAGATGATGATATTGTTGGTGGTGAGGATAATGGTAGTGATGGTAACGATGTATTAATCTTGGTGATAAGGATGACGGTGTGTTGTTGATGATGATGATGATGATGATAATGATGATGATGATGATGATGATGATGATGATGATGATGATGATGATGATGATGATTATGATGATAAAGATGATCATTTGATGTTAATATGTTGATAGTAGTAGTAATAATAACAATAAAATAATAATGATAACGATAATACGAACATCGTTAATGATTTATATTAATGCCAAACACACCACAAAGACACAACAAAAAAGAAAACAAATTATATTAATATCAATTTATATTGATATTTAAATATTATATTAATAAAACACACCAAAAAGAAAAGAAAAACAAACAAACAAACAAAAACAAGTGCAACAGCCGTCGCGATGCTCCGCCAGCCGAGCGTCCATGCAGATGCCATCCCTCGCATCTCTCTTGTGATCTGATCAATTTGCTGCAACCCTGACTCTCAACCCTGACTCCGGTGGGCGGCCGTGGGCGTCCTCCAGGCCCGGGTACGCCCTTTCAGAGGTTATCGGCGGCGTTCTTTTATCAGTCGGACAACGTTCCCTATTTCGATTCCGTGGAGGGATAACTGGCTGGGACTTCGACTTCGCTGGTTCGGATTGGCGGCCGGAAAAAAACCCCGGGATTTCGGTTCGTTGAGATGCGGTTGTTTGTTTATTTATGGTGATCATTTTCTTGTTTTTTTTATTTATTTATTTATCTATGATGATTATTTTGTCTTTGCTTTATCAGATATGAAGATAAATGAGCCTTTGTATTTAATCTGTTATTGTTATTTCTTTATCTATGGTGATTATCTCTTTGCTTTTTTCAAATATAAATAGAAATGAGCCTTTGTATTTAATATATTTCTGTTATTTCTTTACTTATGGTGATTATTTCTTTACTTTATTAAATACGAACATAAATGATGTTTTGCATTTAATCCTTTACTGTTATTTATTTATTTATGATGATTATATCTTACATAAATGATCCTTTATATTTAATTTATTACTGGTATGATCCATTACGGTAGATAAACTGAATTACCTTGGCCAAAAGGTAGCCTACGATAAAGAAAAAAAAAAAAAAAAAAATCAAAAGAAAAAAGAAAAGAAAAGAAAATCTTTAGATCTCTAGAACTGTTTGCTTTCTCTTCTGCTTTAATTAATCTGAATTGTAATTACACCGAGCGAGGCTTTGATCTCACGGTACTTTGGTCGCGTTTATCACCTTTAGTCTTCTTAAGAGGGACGAGGCGATCAAGAGGACTCGATCATCTCTTCTGGAAGGTGACGATCGAGGCCCCTTTAAAGAGGATGGGAAGTGGTGTTTATTGCGACGAATGGAGAGGAAAATTAAGTATGAAGGAGAAGGAATATTTTCACAGATATGGTGGACCGATTCAGACTATATTTTCCTTATTATTACAACATGGTTAAGTAAATATCTTGTGCTTTCAAGATCCTCATTCTCATTCATATATTTTTTTCTGCAAGATGGGGAGTGGCGAAGACTTTGAAGTGAAAGTAAGTCTATAAACTTTACTTCCTGTTCTGTACAGTACAAAAAATACATATCATTAAACATTCAATATCCTTTACGTTGAGAATCTGAGCTAATTGTGTTTGGTTTTAAAAGTCCTAACGCAAAGACTAATCTATCTCTCAGTACTTAGTAACCTTGCTTTGTAGTTAACCTTAATAAATGTTATTGGTCTTTCTGTCTCTTTTTTGGTTTACTTCCAGCTGGAATTTTAGAGCTTATCGGGATCAGAAAGGTTGTTTCATTTAATATATGATTTTTTTCCTGACATACTCTATATTAAGATTCTTCGGACAGTTGGAAAGGGATTCCTGAACAAGTAACATGTACAAAAATGGCTAAAATACCTGTGATCAGCGTTAGAGAATTCTGTACTTGAAACTTTGTGCCAACGGGAATACAGTTACTTTCATTGACTTTCTACCTAGACCCTGAAACACTATATCTGAGGAACTCTAGAATTAATACTTTCTTTTCTAACTTTCTTTCTTTCCATCCATAGCAAAGGGGAGAAAAGTAATTGGAACTATTGTTCTTGTGTTCTCGCTCCCTGTATGATTCGTAGCCTGGCGTGAAGTAGCCCAGAACCAGAGTACCTTCAGCGCCCGAGTCGAGTGCGCCAGCGGGAGCTTCCCTTCCTTCTCGGGCCATTAACCCTAAGAGGGGTGTTTACTAATGAAGAGGGTGCGCTTCCAGGGGTGAACGCCTTTCATACAATTATCAGTGCTCATCAACTAAATTGTTAGAAGAAAGAGTAATGATTATCTTCAAATGCTCTTTGTGTAACGTTCTGAATCGACAGACACTCTGCTTTTAACACCAAAACAGCCTCAAGAGAGATTGAAGCAACAGCCACTACAAGTGATGTCTGTAACAGCACCTTTGATAGCTTTGCTTCCCTGACCTTCCATTGTCGTTGCTTCTTCAATAAAAAAAATATTATGATCATCTTGAAAGGGATAATTACTTCAATTATTAGAATTACCAGAATTAATTCAACCATATCGATACCTCACTTCAATTTGATTACGATTTTATGTTACTTGACTCTGTTGCTGTTGTTTATCTTATAGGTTTCTACTAAATGACAATAATAGTTCATTAGTCTTCAATGTACAAGTTCAGCTTTGATGTGAATGTATTAATTCTAATATTCAAATAAAACTTGGTTTGATTTGGCCTATTCTAATTTTGACTTGGTTTGATTCCATTAGATGATTTAATTGTATACAATTTTGTTATAATGATTGAATCCTAATTTCATTCTATTCATTCTTTACATTATTTAAATTCCACTTTGATGTAATGTGAAGAATATGACTGATCCCACTTCATTTCAATTTGACATCAAATTTCAAATTGGATTTTGCTTTGATTGAAATTACAACCAGTATTTCTCATTTCTTCATCAGTTTTGACTTTGCATCGACCTAAATCATAACCATTTTTTTTTACATCAGATTAAACTTCCCCAATTTCTCTAAATAATTAGTTCAACCTTACATCCCAGACACTAATAAGCCATGTAATATCTAAGACCAAGTTACCGAGAACCTTCCTCAGCATCAGCATGTTTCATCGCCTGACCTTTTCCCGTGTGTGGAGGAAGGAAGGAAGGAAGGAAGGAAGGAAAGGAAAGGAAGGAAGGAAGGAGGAAGGAAGGAAGGAAGGAAGGAAGGAGGAAGGAAGAAGGAGGAAGGAAGGAAGGAAGGAAGGAAGGAAGGGAAGGAAGGAAGAAGGAGGAAGGAGGAAGGAAGGAAAGGAAGAGGAAGGAAGGAGGAAGGAAATAGGAAGGAAGGAAGGATTAATAGAAGGAATGAATGAGTGATAAGGATAAGGATATTGATAACCGAAATAATGTGATGAGGATGAAGGATAAGATGAAGAATGATCATCGAAGTTATTGTTGATTACATTCTCATTTTACTTTAGTGAGAGCCAAATATGGTATTTTGATATTAATGATATTATTATTCTTTTCAGTGTGGGGAATGATAACGACACTGGGGCTAATTAGGGTAATGATAAACAAAACAGCAAAATATTAATGATATTGATATTAATAGGGCCTACTAATGATGACAGTAATGATATTAATTTTCATTATAATTGTGATAGCGATAAAGATGATGACAATCACGGTAGAAATTATAGTAATGATGACAATAATGACAATAATAGTAGTAGTGATGATAATGATGATGAAAGTAATGCCGCTACTATTATTGTTATCGTTAATACTAATGTCACTAATGATACTACTACTAATAAGGCAAAGGATAACGATGATGATGTTAATGATAGCATATCAATGTCTAATGATAAAGATAACTATATCAGCAATTATCTTGATGAGAGTAATAATAGTATGATGATGATGACATATGATGATGATGATGATGATGATGATGATGACGATAATGATGATGATGATGTGATGATGATGATGATGTTGATAATTATGATTAGTAATAATGATGATAATGATAATAAGGATGGTAATAGTAATAATAATGGCATTAATGATAACAACAAAAATATATAATGATAATATTGTAATAATGATAATGAAAATGATAAATGCATGTAATGAATGAAAATGATAATAATGATAATGAAAATGATGAAAATGATAATTATGATAATAGTTATGATAGCAATTATGATAATGATCATAATAATGATGATAATATTAATAACAATGATGATAACGGTTATAACAACTATAATGACAATGATAATAATGAAGATGTGATAACACGATACAACGATGATATTAAAATAAGAATAAAATAGATGTAAAAAAAAAAATACAATGATAACGGTAATATCATGTAGGCCTAATAATGACATCATTTATGACTTCCCGATAATAAACAATCCCTTATGTTGAAAGGTGAATCTCACTTTGGTAAAAAAAAGACGAAAAACTTAATAAGGATGATGACAAATTAATAATGGTAGTTGATTATGATATTATGATAATGATGATGCATGAAATGATGGTATGAATATTCATCATGATAAAGGGATTTGATTTTATTGAAAAATCACAGTAACAATGGAAAATGACTAATGACAAAAGTATATATAATGATGATATGTTCCATTGCTAATGACTACCATCATTAAATAGATTACTTTTAATTAGCATAATAGAAAATTAATTCAATATTTATATCTTGACTGAGTAACGATATTAACAAAGTACATAACTTTATCATGTTATATAATCGTTATTTCCCATATACAGACACTAATTAATTACCTAAGAACCCATTCAACCCAAGTTTGACTTAACTACTTCAAGAAATGAAGTTTGTAAATACGAAACTATTCTCTTAACTCGAAAACATAATTAATTCCGTGTGAACTTCTCTCTAAAAAAATATAATCACTCCTTCCATAATAATAACAGGTAAAAATAATCTTTGTGAGATTCATATCAAGAGAATGACGTCATAGAAAAGTATTCCTGACTGAGGCGCTTGTTCCATGACCTTTAAAGGGGCGAGAGGGAGACTTACACGTACGTACATACAGGTACTTACATATTCTCACTGACGCACATACGCACGTCCTCGGATACGCTCATACGCACGTACGTATCTGTGTCTGTATGCTTATAGATGGGTCTGAACGCTCATTATTACACACACACACACACACACACACACACACACACACACACTCACTCACACACACACACACACACACACACACACACACACACACACCACACACACACACACACATATACATACATACATACATACATATACTATATCTATATATAATCTATATCTATATCTATATCTATATCTATCTATATCTATCTATCTATCTATCTATCTATCTATCTATCTATCTATCTATCTATATATATATATATAATATATATATAATATATATATATATATATATATATATATATATATATATATATATATATATATATATATATATATTATATATATATATATATATATATATATATATATATATATATATATATATATATATATATATATTATATATATATATATATATATATATATATATATATATATATATATATATATATATATATATATATTATATATATAATATATATATATATATATATATATATATATATATATATATATATATATATATATATATATATATATATATATAATATATATATATATATATATAATATATATATATATATCTTTACATACTACTCATAGCGACTTCCTGAAAAGCCTTTCCCAAAACCGACAGACACCGAAGCTTTGAATTCCACAATCTCTTCTCGGTCCCAGACGGCGCCGGACCGAGACAGCCAGACCACAGACAGACCTCGAGGGGCTTCAGATTGGTCTGGAGACAAAACAGCTGAAAACCTGGTCCGGCAGTTTCTCTTCCTGGGTTGTGAATAGGATCTTCACTCTCCTTTCCCCTTCCATCTCCTTCCTCTCCACCTGCCAACTCCCCTCTGTCACCCTCTCCTACAATCCCCCTCCTTACCTCCTCCTACAGCTCTCCTCCCTCTCCACCTAATACCAACTCACCTCCCTCTCCCCTTCTAACTCCCTTCCCTCTCCTATCAACTCCTCCCTCATTCCCTCTCCTTCCAACTCCCCTTCCTCCCTCTATCCTACAGCTCCCCTCCCTCACCCCCTCCTTCTAATTCCCCTCCCTCCCCTCTCCTTCCAACTCCCTCCCTCTCCCCTCCTACAACTTCCCCTTCCTACCAACCCCTTCTCCCCCTCCCTACAACTCCCTCCCTCACCTTCTCCTACCAACGTCACTCCCTTCTGCCAACTCCCTTCTCTCGAACTCCTCTCCCCTCTCATTCTCTCTCCTTACCTCCTCCTCCCTCCCCTCATTCTCCTCCTATCGCCCCCTCTCACCCCCTGCCTCTTGCATTCCCCGCCCCTGCTCATGGACAGAGTGCGGTGAGGGAGGGGTGATATAACCCCCCTATCCCCCCCTCCCCCCGCTCCCTCACCTCAATAAGTCCCCAAGGATTCACTGGGAGAGGGAGGGAGTGAAGGGGATTAGAAGGAGGAATAGGAGGGAGAAAGGAGCTAAGAAGAGGGGAAGCGAAGGGAGTAATAAGGAAGGAGGTTAAGGAAGGGAAAGATTGAGGGGAACAAGAAGGAGAGGGAAAAGATAAGGCTAGTAATAAGGGGGGGAAAGTGAAAGAAAACCGTGAGGTAGTAAGAGAGAAAGTTGAAGAATGAAGAAAAAAGAGTGAGGGGATAAAAAAGAACGAGGAAGGGTGATAAAAATGAGGGAGAGAGAGGAAACAGTGTAGGGGTAAGAGAGAAGGGGGAAAGAATGAAGAAAAAAAGTGAGGGGATAAGGAAGAATGGGGAAAGGTGATAAAAAGAGGGGAAAAGTGAGAGGAAACCGTGAAGGGAGGTAAGAAAAAAAAGAAAGAAGGAAAAGGGGGAGGAGCTAAGACGAAACAAGAAAGGTGAAGGGAAAGAATGTCGAGAAATAGAGAGAGGTAAGGGTAAGGGGAAAGTGTAAGGAGTAATGGTAAGAAGAAAGGGTGAAGAGAAAGGGTGAGAGGAAAGAGTAAGAGGAAAGGGTGAAGAGAAAGAGTAAGAGGAATGGGTGCTTAGAAAGGGTGAGAGGAGAGAGTAAGAAGAAAGGGTGAAGAGAGAGTAAGAAGAAAGGGTGAGGAGGAGAGAGTAAGAAGAAAGATAAAGGGTGAGAGGAGAGAGTAAGAAGGAAGGGTGAGAGGAGAGAGTAAGAAGAAAAGTGAGAGAGAGAGTAAGAGAAAGGGTAGAGAAGAGAAGGGTGAAGATAAAGGGGTGAGAGGAGAAAGAGGAAGGGGAGAGGAGAGAGAGAGAGAAGGTGAGAGGAGAGAGTAAGAAGAAAGGGTGGAGAGAGTAAGAAGAAAGGGAGAGAGGAGAGAGTAAGAAGGAAGGGTGAAGATAAAGGGTGAGAGGAGAGAGTAAGAAGGAAAGGTGAAGGTGAGAGAGCAAGAAGAAAGGGTGAGAGAGAGAGAAGGAAGGGTGAAGAGAGTAAGAAGGAAAGGTGAAGATAAAAGGTGAGGGGAGAGAGTAAGAAGAAAGGGTGAGGGGAGAGAGTAAGAAGAAAGGGTGAGAGGAGAGAGTGAGAAGGAAGGGTGAAGATAAAGGGTGAGAGGAAAGAGTAAGAAGGAAGGGTGAGAGGAGAGAGTAAGAAGGAAGGGTGAGAGGAGAGAGTAAGAAGAAAGGGTGAGAGGAGAGAGTAAGAAGAAAGGGAGAGAGGAGAGAGTAAGAAGGAAGGGTGAGAGGAGAGAGTAAGAAGAAAGGGTGAGAGAGAAGAGTAAGAAGAAAGGGGGAGGAGAGAGTAAGAAGGAGAGAGAGTAAAAAAGGAGGTGAAGATAAAGGGTGAGAAGAGAGAGTAAGAAGAAAGGGTGAGAGGAGAGAGTAAGAGGAAAGGGTGAAGAGAGAGACTAAGAGAAAGAGTAAGAGGAAAGGGTGAAGAGAGAGACTAAGAGGAAAGAGTAAGAAGAAAGATGAATACGAAAGAGTAAAAGAAAGGGCGACGAGAGAGACTAGAAGAAGAGTAAGGAAGAAAGGTGCGACGCAGAGAAGACTCAAGAAGGAGATGAGCTAATGGGCATAAATGCGGCGAAGAGAGAAGACTCAGTACAGAAAGAGTAAGAGGGAAAGGGGAAGAGAGAGACTAATGAAGAAAGAGAAGAGAAAGGGCGAAGAGAAGAGACTAAGAAGGAAGATAGTCAAAAGGAAATGGGTCGAGTAAGAAGAGAAGTCTAAAAATAGATGTAGAGAATGAGTTTAAGTAAGAAAAGTGGCAGACTGATAAGAAGAACTCTTAGAGAGGAGAGAGTAAGGAGGAAAGGGCGGGAAAGAGAAGAAAACGAGGTTGCAAGACACGATCACATCGGGAGGCGATCGTCAGAGCAGCGATCAATCTACGCTAAAGAGGGCGATAGGTGCTTATGAATTCCGTACCTTCAGCAGCGAGGTAATGGAGGAGTCTTCTCTTGTTCTTATTTGAATAGCGCGAAGGAGCTTAGCCAAGAGGAGAGAGGGGAAAGAGGAGAAGAGGGAGAAAAAGGGAGAGAGGAGCACGCGAGGAGGAGGGAGAGAAACCAGGGAGGGGGAAAAGAAGAGGGGAGGAGAAGACCAGGGGAGAGCATAGAAGAAGCAAAAGCAACAATGGAGAGTAAGGGAGAGAATATTAGGAGAGAGTAGGGATGAGATACCAGGGAGAGAGGGTAGAAAACAAGGCTGTCTCGCAGGTAGGATTGAGATTGAAGGTGCATAGATGATAGAGAACGAGGGAGAGAGGAAAGAGGACCAGGGAGAAAGGCGCGAGTAACAGTCGCAGCAGATGGAGCGTGGCAGTATGCGAACCAGTGGAGTACAGAGGGAGAGGAACAGGGAGAGGCGTGAGAGAGCAGAAATATGGGAGAGAGGGAGAGAGGGAGAGAACCATGGAGATGTAAGATGGGGAGTAACCAGGGTATGGAGAGGAGAAGATATCAGAACACAGATGATCGAACAAGGCGACAAAGAGGTAAAGAGGACCGGACAGAGAGAACGGCGAAGATAGAGGAGAGGACCAGGCGAAAAGAGAAGAGACAAAGAGAAGATCCATAGGAGAAATAGCAGGGAGAGGACCATAGAGAAGAGTAGGCGAAGAGTAACAAGGGAGAGTAGGGAGATGAACCAAGATGAGAGAGTGGAGAACAAGGGGAGGAGGTGAGAACCAGTGGAGGAGGGAGAGAGTGGAGACAGGAAGAGATACCAGAACGAGAATAAAATAATAAAGGCAAATGCGGGAGAGAGAAGAGGAAAGAGTTGGGGTGAGTAAGTGGAGAGGAAACCAGAGGAGATGGGAAGCAGGGAGAAAACCGCGCATAGCGGATAGCACAGGGAGCAAGGACGAAGAACCAGGGAGGCTCGGGAGAGGGAGAAGGCAGAGAACTAGGGAGAAATGGAGAAGGGAGGAGGGAAGGAGAGAACCAGGGAGAGTGGGAGATGGGGGGAGAGGGCAAAAACCAGCGATAGGGATAGGAACAGGGAAAGATCGGGAGCAGCATGCCAAGGGAGAGTGGGAGAGGGAGAGAGGGAGAAGGAGAGAACCAGGGAGAGTGGGAGAGGGAGAGGGAGAAAACCAGCGATAGGGATAGGAACAGGCGAGGAGGAATGAGGAGATGGGAGAGGGAAGAGAACCAGGGGAGTGGCGAGAGGGAAGGTAGGGAGAGAACCAGATAGTGGAGAGGGAGAGACCAGGGAGAGTGGAGAGGGAGAGAAACAGGGAGAAGAGAGGGAGAGAACCGTGGGAGAGGGGAGAGGGAGAGAACCAGGAGAGTGGGGAGAGGGAGGGGGAGAGAACCTGGGAGGTGGGAGAGGGAGAGGGGAGAGGGAGAGACAGGGAGTGTGGGAGAGGGAGAGGGAGAAAAGGAGAGAACCTGGGAGTGGGAGAGGGAGAGAGGAAGAGGAGAGAAACCAGGGAAGTGGAGAGGGAGAGAGAGGGAGAAGGAGAGAACCAGGAGAGTTAGAGAGGAGAGAACAGGGAGAGTGGGAGGGGGAGAACCAGCGAGAGTGGGAGAGGGAGGGAGAGATAGGCGAGAGGGGATAGGTACAGGAGAGGAAGAAAAATAGCGAGAGTGAGAGAGGGAGACGGAGAGAACCAGAGAGAGGGAGAAAACCAGCGAGAGTGGGAGAGGGAGAGGGAGAGGGAGAGAACCCGAGAGAGGGAGAAACCAGCGCGAGTCGGTGGAGAGGAGGAGAGGGAGAGATCAGGGATAAGGTAGGAACAGGGAGAAGAAAAGAATCAGGGGATAGCAGGAGAAGGAGGAGGAACATGGAAAGGAAGAGAAAAGGGAGAGGAAGAGAACAGGAGAGTGGGAGAAGGGGGAGCGTGAGAAAAAGCAGGGAGAGGTAAAGGAACTGGGAAAAGGAGATAAAAGGGAGAGAAAGTGGGAGAAAAGCAGGGAGAGGAAAATAAAGAGGGAGAAGAGAAACAGGGAGAAGGGGAGGAAGATAATCAGGGAGAGGGAGAAGAACAGGAAGAAAGGAGAGAAACGGAGAATGGAGAGGAAAGAGAGGACAGAGAGATGGAAAGAAGAGAGAGGGAGAAAAAACAGGGAGAGGGGGAGAAAAAAAGTATGTATGTATATATTGATAGCTATAACTATCTACGCATCTACACACACACGCGCGCGCGCGCGCGCGTACACACAAATATATTTTTCTTTCTGTCCCTCTTTTCATCCCTCTTTCTCTCTCTCTCTCTCTCTCTCTCTCTCTCTCTCTCTCTCTCTCTCTCTCTCTCTCTCTCTCTCTCTCTCTTCTCTCTTCTTTTTATTTTCTGGCTAACAGTCTTCACGGAACACTGGTTAAGCTGCGAGAATTTCAAAAAGGCAAAATTATCATACAACTATAAATGCATCTCGTTATTTCATACAATATCATACCAAATTATAGTTAAGCAATTGGTATCATGATAGAAGGGATGGAGAACGTTATAAACAATACTAATTAAGTTAATTTGTTATTAGTTACCCATTAAGTCAATTATTTTCACTAATCAACTTGATCATTAGTTGAACTCTGCTACCCAACGAGGTTCATCTTAGCCTGAAAGTGATATTTAGATTTTTTGAAAACAGTTTTTCGCCATTTTTCTCATCCAAGGCCTGACATTTAAGATCAAAATGTCACACAAAAATGTATCAGAAAATCAATTTATTTTTTGTGTTTTATTTGTTTGTTTTGTCTTTTATTTTTGCGGGGATGAATACCGGTTTTAAATACCACCCTCGATATACGATGAAAAACAGAGCGAGAAGGCCTGGTATACATACCGATGGCAGGGAGAAAGAAAGGAAGGAAGGGAAAAAAGGAAAGATGGAAGAAGAGGGAAATAAAAAAGAAGAAAAGGGATATATTAAAAAAAGCAAAGAATGGAGAAAGAAAGAAAGAAAGAAAGTAGAAAAGAGTATTCTCAGCAGTTTCCAAGATTGGAGAGGATGTTGTGTGTGTTGGAGGCGCGGGGGTGGAATTAGAATGGAGGGGGAGAGGAAAATAAGAAAGATGAGGAGGAGGAAATGGGGGTAAAGCAGAGATGTGGGAAGAAGGGTTTAGTGTCCCCAGAATGGAAAGGGGTCTCTCCATGAACGACGCCATCACAGAGGGATATAGCAGACAGGTAAAAGATTTTTATGCTCCTGTGTATCCATCTTCAGTTTCAAAAGTGTTCACTCACGCGAGCGCTGGAGGAGGAGGGGAGAGTAAGAAGGGGGGTGGTTAGGAAGGGGGGAGTAAGAGGAGTGGATAGGAAGAGGGGGAGGGTTAGGTAGGAGGATGGATAGGAAGAAGGGGGGGGGAATTGCAAAACACAGACGGGCAGAGGAAGAGGATGCGCAATACACACCAAAGATTTCTTCGTTGTTATTTTCGTCAAGAGGAACATACAATAAAAAAAAAAAAAAAAAAAAAATCACAAATGCCCCGGGGAATAGAAACAGGAATAACCATTCGAGGCACAAATACATGTAAAGAAAAGCTGCCACCACGTGAGGAGACAATTTAGAAAGTGATAATATATCGAAACACAAAGGTAAATAACGGAAATGCGAGAAAGCCCTCAAAAACAACATGCACGCATGTAATAAAAAGAACATAATAACAACACTTTTACCAAAAAAGAGACATTGAACTCACGCATAAATACAAAGACAGAACACAACAAAATCAAGAATAAAAAAACAAAGAAACAATAATAACAATTTCAAGAATAGTGAAGCTTACTCCTGTAACAATAACAACAACAGCAGCAGAAACACACTTCAATGATGAAAGAAAATTAAAGAAAAAAGAAGGAATAGAAGAAAGATTTAATTTCTTCCAAGATTTAGATACCTGAATAAGAAAAAGAAAAAAAAAACCAATAGAAAATGAAACAATGATAATGATGCAAATGATTACAAGGGCAAAGGTAATGATAGTGCCATTATTAACAACGGAAGTAGTAACAATAAGGTTTAAGTTTAAGTAAGTTTATTTACCACCCTGGCTAACTGCTCAGGCGTGGGCAATCGTGATACAGAGTATTACATATATTCACTATACATTCGACAGAGTACATATTCTGATACAGTAATTATACGTGGTGAAATGGGGAATACGTCATACAGCATGCAAACGTATATTACAAGTTGATCTACCTTTGCCTTTGTGTTTACATAACAGTTTCTGTTGTGTTTCTATATTAGATAGTCCTTTATTTACCACCCTGGCTACTACGTCTAGTACATTGAGCATGGTCAAAGCATTTATAATATATTGTAATTTCACAGTAAATCTACTCATCTACTCAAGCCGGCGTATGGCGTGGAAAGGTGAATGTAACATTGATATGTGTCATGTTACTACTCCAAATAGGATACACACATAAGTATATCTTTAGACAAATTATATATGACCTCATGCTAGATATGAAAGGCTGTATTACATGGCACTCTATATAATGTACAAGTGTTCGCTATCATACTTCATTGATATTTACAAGCTTTCTTCAACATTAGCAGGCATTAGTTTAGTTTAGTACCACCCTGGACTGCACAGGCGTGTTGTGGCATTTGAATACATGGTCAAAGCATTATATAATAGTATTACAGTGTAATCTAGATTCATAAAATTATTACGGTCTAAAAATATATATTTAAGAAAAGAACAAACAGTAATTTATCTACTCATCTATCAAGCCGGCGTACGGCTTGGGCGTGGAAAGGTAATGTAACATTTGATATGTGGTCATGTGATACTACATTCCAAATTTAGGATATAACATAATTATATCTTCCAAGACATCAGATGATATGAAAGTAGTTACATAGTTCTCCATACCTCATGCTAGTGGTCTGAAAGGCTGTATTACATGGCACTCTGAGATATAATGCTTAATTTTACACTTATTTCTTAACATTACAGGCTGTACTGACCTGCCAGTACAATCTATATCCCAGCCTGATTCTTGCGGTCACAATATCACACTGTCTTGTTCTTGTTTTGTATAAACCATAGATGAAAACATCTTGCATAAACCGGTCATAGTGCTTTATGCTACAGCTTTCGGGCCGTTGAGAATTAATCGTCAGACAAGTCCTCTTTGAAGGAAGTTTTAATTATGTGTGAAATCCTAGCAAGAGGTACTCCAAGATCTATATCCACACTTTGCTTGTCACATGCTGATTTTGCTAGGCGGTCAGCATGATCATGCCTGGGGATTCCAACATGCGATGGTATCCACACAAAACGTATATCATGGCCTCGTTCTTTTGCACGATACACATTTATCCTTATGTCATTTGCAATATTTCCTGCACCTTTGTCTAGTGTGTTAAGTATTGAAATTAAGGTTTTCTGACCGTAGAGATTTTCACTGGTATAATCTGTAGGAATATTTAAGTCAGTGATAATAACAGGAGAAACTAAGCAGTGTGAAGGTTTGCTGATTTTATCAATAAATACATCGATGATGATGATGATTCTCAACTTTCCATGTATTGATATCATATCATTTTCATCTATTTTCATATTGTCATGAAGATGAATCATATTAATGTCTTTTATTTATAAATATGAATCATATTAATGTCTTTTATTTTCAGATGATACGAAATTTAAAGCTGGATATCATATGTGTTTGAAATAATTCATGATATCATTTCACAAAGTTGAAGAATATCTGAAAACATGAACACGGAAAAATATATGTATCATTAAATGCATCACCGTTCAAAATGCTATCAATGAATTTAACTAATCTGACGAATAATTTGACAGAATAATTAAGTATTGACTTTTTAGACTGTTGTCAGCCCTCAATATTATCCTGATAATGATATGATTATATGATCAGCCCGGATGCTTCGGTTCATGCAAATCACGATTTTAATGATAATGATAATAACGACAAAAAAAAAAAAAAAAAAAGAATATAATGACAACGGCAAACTGATAATAATCGAAATGATAATCACAGAAACGATAATAATGAATGTAGTGATAATCAGTGGCATATTGATGATAATGAGTGACAGAGATGATGGTGATAGTGATGATGATTATAATGATAATGACAAAATAATGACAGCAATGTCAATGTCAGAGATAATTATGACAGTACTAAGATGAAAAACAAAGGTAAATATAAATATCATAATAAGACAATAATCATAATGAACATTATAACCTCTCCGATCGGGATTCGATCCCTCACATCCATTGCACGTGCATTGGCGGCGAGGGATCGAATCCCGATCGGAGAGGTTATAATGTTCATGATAAAAATGCGGTAAAATGCATTATTCCATCTTTTCATTAATCATAATCATAATGTTCATGGAAAGGATGACGATAAGAGAATTGGAAAACAATGATAATTGCAGTTTACGAAAAGGAAAATGTTAAGATATGTGATTATATCTGTGTTGATGGTGGATTGGTGATGGTGATAAGATGATGGTGATGATAATGATGATGATGATGATGATGATAAATGAATGATGATGATGATGATATGATGATGATGATGGTGATGATAAGATGATGATGATGGTGATGATAAGATGATGATGATGATGTGATGATGATAAGATGATGGTGATGATAAGATGGATGATGGATGATGATGGATGGTGATGATGATGATGGTGATGATGATGGTGAGATGATAAGATGAATGATGATGACGATGATGATGAATGATGATGATGATAAGAATGATGATGATGGGTGAGATAAGATGATGATGATGATGTGATGAGATGATGATGAGATGATGATGATGAAGATGATGATGATGATGATAGATGATGATGATGATGATGATGATGGATGATGGTGATGATAAGATGATGATGACTATGGAGATGGACGTAGAGGTGGAGACGGAGGTGGGGATGATGATGATGATGATGATGATGATGGAGATGGAGATGATGCTGATTATGACGAGGATGGTGATGATGATAATGATAACGACAATGATAATAATGGTGATGATGATGACAACGATGATAATTAGAATGATCATATCGTAATAACAATAATACAATAACAGTAACGGAAAAATTACCATGATAATACCAAGGATAATGTATTTAACAGTAACAAAGACAAAAAAGCAATGGCACAATCTACACAAATCATGTAAAAAAAAAAAAAAAAAAATACTAACAAGAATCCGAACCCAACAAGTTAGAGCGGCGCCTCCCCCCCCCCCCCCCCTGCGTGTGACCTGGGCGACAAGGTCATATAATTGGATTATTCCAGGTCATATCACAGCAGCTCCATTACGTTCATCCCGTGAATTAAGGTAATATTTGGTACGCGAGGCGGGTCGTCCGGCGAGGGAAAGGAGGCTGCATCTTCTCCTTTTAAGGGGTTGAGGAGGGTGGGGTGGGATGGGGGTGGATGCATTTGTTTGGAAATATTTTTTTTTGTGTGTACGTGTGCGTTGTAGAAAATGCATACACGCACACATACGCACAAATACACACACAGACGCATACACAACACACACAAGCGCACACACACACAACACACACAACACACACACACACACACTCACACACACACACACACACACACACACACACACAAACGAGGTAGTAGTAATGTAAAATTAATTATGCTTGTTAACACTTTTCACTGTTTGCACCAACAGAAAAGCATCTAGACAATGACGATACAAATGACTCGAAATATTAATGTACCTAAAAATAAAACGGCTCTTTTTGGCAATAACAAATAGCCACTTAACATAAAACTTGACATATAATGGCCACACTAAACTATAACGCAGATCTAATATTTTCCTTTAACCTCACGACGCATTTTCTTCACAGCTGATAGCTCTCGTGACGTGACCATTAAGGCAATCTGCACAAACAGGCGAAAGTTGAATGCCAGTGCCACTTTATGACACGTGGAAAAATAAAGTGTCTTAGAGTGGGTACTAAAGTGCGTAATTACACTGGCAATGATATAGTAGCACATAATAACAGTTAGTTTTTAGCCATTTCTCACGAATGCTATGTAGTCCCCTCGGTGTCACGATGGAGCTAATATGCACAGCATGATGATGATTATGATGACACAGAAATTGGTAGTGATGATGTTGGCCATATTTTTAGTGCAAAAAAACAACAACAAATAGAAATGATGTATAGGTTGATGATAATAACAATAAATTCACTACTGCTACTATTACTACTACTATTCATATGTTCATGATGATGATAACAGTAAATAGGATTTTGATAACGATGATGATAATGAAACCCTATAAATAAAAAAGTAATTTTATTAGAAAACTGAAGTAATAACAATAGCAATGATAATTATGATGATAATAAGAGTAATAATATGAACAATCATGACCATCCAACTCCACATTAACGTCATCATCATCATCATCACAACCCCCTGATCATCACCCCTTTCTAAAAACCCCTTCCCTTCCACCTTTACGCCTTCTAACCTCCCCTCCCTTCCTCATTTCCCCTTCCCTCCACAAATTCCAACCCCCTTCTTCGACACCCCCCCGCACAAATTCCAAAGACCTCCCCCTCTCCGACCCAATTTATAA
>NW_020870028.1:366341-373841 GCF_003789085.1 Penaeus vannamei
ACATTACAGGCTGTATTGACCTGCCAGTACAATCTATATCCCAGCCTGATTCTTGCGGTCACAATATCACACTGTCTTGTTCTTGTTTTTGTATGAACCATAGATGAAAAACATCTTGCATAAACCGGTCATAGTGCTTTTATGCTACAGCTTTCAGGCCGTTGAGAATTAATCAAGTCAGACAAGTCCCTCTTTGAAGGAAGTTTTAGTTATGTGTGAAATCCTAGCAAGAGGTACTCCAAGATCTATATCCACACTTTGCTTGTCACATGCTGATTTTGCTAGGCGGTCAGCATGATCGTGCCTGGGGATTCCACATGCGATGGTATCCATACAAAAAACGTATATCATGGCCTCGTTCTTTTGCACGATACACATTTATCCTTATGTCATTTGCAATATTTCCTGCACCTTTGTCTAGTGTGTTCAATGCCTGGAGAGCACTCTGTGAGTCGCAGAAAATGACTCCTGAGCCTTGACTTAATAGAAATTCGGTGGCTATGAGCATTCCTGCCAACTCAGTTTGCGTAGTGCTAGCCCAGTCATGAACCCGCTACAATCCTGGTGCTGCAAAATATTGTTTTTTTATATACGACAAAAGCGCATCCTGCTCTACTCCCAGACTGCAAGGATCCATCAGTGTAGCATTCATACGCATTGGGCATAATTTCAAGGTGCTCATTGATAATTGCTAAAGCATACTGCTTAAGTACAGCAGGGGGGACACTGTCTTTTTTGGGGGCAGTCGTATAAAATACACTTAGGTCCGACATTTTCCACGGTGGAGCAGAACGTCCATGTAGGGTCTTAGTTATGGATATGTTCAGCTGAGACAAGTGCTTACATGTTACTTGTTGCCATGGATTTGAATTTGAATCGATGTTGCCATTCAAAGTTAGCTTCACTATTCTATGTTTTAGTTGTCTTTGGAACTCTGTACAATAGAGGGGGTTCTCTTATTGCTTTGACGCTAAATGTGGTGTTTATGTATAATATTCTTTCATAGACAGACGGCAAATTAAGTTCTGATCTCATATTCACAATCCTCGTTGTCTTAGGGGCACCGAGAATAAGCCTCATGGCCTCATTTTGTACAATTTCTAAACTAGCCAACTCTGATTCCTTGTATAATACTAGGTGCAATGCATGATAATCTATCACCGACCGTAAATATGACAGGTAAAAGAGTCTAGCAATATTGACATTAATACCATGGTCTTTGCCGACAAGTGTCCTAAGTGGCTTCAGACGTTCCCACAGCCTTTTCTTCAGGTTTTGTATGAACTCTGCATCATTAACAGCCACCCCGAGATATTTGTATTGGTGACAGAGATCTAGCTCAACGTCATTGATGTGAAACCTTGGCAGAGGGATTGTTTTAGGGTTAAGTGCCTTGGTTTTTTCAGTCGATATTATCAAGCCACACTCTGTAGCCCTTGCTGAAAGCACATCAAGGATCTGTTGCATTCTCTCCTCGGATGAGGATTTAATGCAAATATCATCGGCATAGCAAATAATGGAGTCACTGCCCTCAAGTGGTACATCGCCTAGTAATCTATGCATTAGGATGTTAAATAGCATGGGACTAAGTACGCCTCCCTGAGGTGTGCCGAGTTCAAACACTTTTGCATGAGTACTCTTAACACCCCTGAAGAAAAACTGAGCCGATCGATTGGCTAGATACATTTGAATCCATGTTAACAGTTTTCCCTGAATACCAAAGCTAGCTAGTTGCTCAAGGATCATTTCTCTGTTTGCAATGTCAAAGGCAGATTGAAGATCAAGAAATACGGTTTGCATGCCTGGTATTGAGTTTGTTAAGTATTCTGCAAAACAATGCTGACTGCTACGTCCTGGGAGAAATCCATACAGTCTGGGGGATAACTTAGCATGTATATGGTACATGAGTCTGTTCAGAATTATTCTCTCAAGTACTTTGCACAGACAAGAGGTCAAGGAAATTGGTCTGTATTTGTCAGTGTTGGATTTGGGTATAGGGATGATTAAACTTTTAGTCCAGGAGCTTAGGAGGATTCCTTGTGATAGGCTGAGTCTATACAGGTGTAAGAGTGGGTTGCCTGGCACCTGCGCAGTGAGGCGAAGAACACTGTAAGTAATGCCATCCTCGCCAGGGGCTGTTGCCTTGCCTTTCACAAGGGCATTTCTCAGTTCCCACTCGGTTATTTCGGCAAAGTCGGATGGGTCAATAGCAGCACAGGCTACTGCTATATTGAATTTTCTATCTATTTTTGACTTGTCGAGGTGGTCTTTTATCCCTTGTGGAAGTGAGCTCAGCTGAGAGTTTTCGGCCCACTGCTCCAGCAGCATATTAGCCTGTTCTTGTGGGCTGTGAAACTGCGGTGTTGTGGGAGCTTTACCTGTCAGCCTATTAATCTTTCTCCATACATCAGCCATGGAAGTTTGACTATTGATGCTTTGCAAAAAAAATTCCCTGTGCTTACTACGAATCTCAGTTTTAAGAAACTGAATAAGATTGTCTGACGTCTTGTTATCTTTATAGCAATTGGCAAGCTCCTGAACTCGTCGATGTTCCTTGGCTAGAACTGGGTCATTGATCCACCTCAGAGCATGGGGGGCTTGGGGGCTCTTTTTCTTCGAGAGTTTTCGTGAACAGACCCATGTGTTATAGTAGTCAGTGACAACTTTGATTAAATCCTGAGAGAAATTTTCAACTGTTGTTACTTCATATGTGTTGTACCAATCAAAGACACGTGCCTTGAAGTGATGCTCCAGGCCCGGTGGGATGATTATTCTAAGCCTAGGTGTTTTAGGGGCTGAGTTGCTGTCAACAGTATAGTCAGTTCGGATTGCAAAGTGGTCACTAAATAATTCTCGTACTAGTGAAGTACAGACATTACCATGAACTAGATTTTTGCCAAATACGTAATCTAACCTGCCACCTCCCAAATGAGTTTCTATTTCTGTGTCATATACTGTTAGTGATCTATTATTAATGAAATGTATGAATTCTTCCCCATTACTATTACGATGGCTGTCTCCAAAGTGTGGGTGCCTTGCATTAAGGTCGCCCATGCATAACGTGCCTTGGTTGTGAAAATTGGGTAAAGAACAAGCCAGAAATTTTGACGATCTAGCATATATATTATATAGTGAAAAATACCCAGAGGCAGTCTGAATTTTTAAATGATGAAATTGAACATCAGTGTTCTCGGATTTTTTAACTAATTTATGTGGCAATGTTACCTTCACATACGTCAACAATCCAGTCATGGCTGTATTCACATAAGAATGATAACCCTTAATTGAAGGTGCAATTTTCATTTTAGCAGCAGCTGCAAAAGGTTCTTGCACGCAAATCACATCAATATTATATTTACGAATATAAAACTCTAGGTCACTCAGCCTAGGCTTAATACTACGCATATCCCATAATATGAATTTAATTGTGCGTCTATCCATATGTGAGTAGTGTATTATTATGTAATCTGTACTTCATGCGCTTATATATTATATCCATTGATATTACGGAATTTAGGTTCACATAAGAAACATATAACTTCATGAATAATGTAGATTCTATTACAGATGATTGTATTAAGCTTAAAAGTACTTTTAACCATGTCAAAGATTAGGTCTTAGCTTTGTCCCACTTCTTAGCACAGTCCCCTCGGTTGTTGTGCCGGGT
The DNA here is from genome assembly GCF_003789085.1 of Penaeus vannamei. NCBI lineage: Eukaryota > Metazoa > Arthropoda > Malacostraca > Decapoda > Penaeidae > Penaeus > Penaeus vannamei. Next base: position 370,009 of record NW_020870028.1, read on the forward strand.
TTACCTGGGGGGCTGGTGACGTCACTGGACTCCTCGTCTGACTCGGTGCTGCAGGGATCGTGGTAGTGTTCGTCGCTGCTGTCAGCGCTGACACGCCCACTCTGGTTATCAGCACTGATGTCATGACATCGTATCTGCTCGCTCGTTTTTTTAACACTAATAGCAGCACTAGTATCTCGGCAATGACAGTCCCTGTTTATTGTTTCCTTGTCCTGTCTCAAGTTATTGTTTTCTTGTCTCAGAGCTTTGATTTCCTTTAACAGCTCCTGCACATTTATGTCACTATGGTCAGCTGGCGTGACGTCACTTCTTCCACATGGTTTTGCGGGGGATTCCCCGGCCAGGCCTGCGGTCATCCCTGCCCGAGGTGAGGTACGGCCGCCTCGGCGGGCGCCTGGGGGGGGAGGGGGGTCGCGGTCTTGAGCTCTGTGATGATTAGCATCATCTTGTCAACCTGCTCCTTCAACAACGCAACCGTGTCGCGTAGTTCGGCTACCTCTGCATCCCCACTCGCCGCCGACAGCCCCGGGAAGTCTCTGCGGCTGGTGACGTCACACACGGCACGGCTGGGCACTCCCCCAGCACGCTGGCCCGCGGTTGGGTTAGGAGGGCCGCGCTGGTCACTCGCGGTCGGTGCCGGGGCCACAGGGGGTGGGGGGGAGGGGCCAGGGCAGGAAGGGCCGCGCGCTGGTCACTCGCGGTCGGTGCTGCGGCCACAGGAGGAGGGGGGGGAGGTGCCAGGGCAGGGAGGGCTGTGCACCCCCAGTGCCAGACAGTCACCTGCCTTCCCACACCTGAAGCAGGATGGGACGAAGCTCGGTGCATCTGCAGTAGGCTCTCGCCCTGCAGCACTGCGAGGACACTCCTTGGCACTGTGTTGCTCGCCACATGCTGCGCAGCGTGCCTTATCCTTGCAATACTTAGCTACATGGCCGCTTCCCATGCAGTTGTAGCATATGACAGGGGATGCCCTCCACGGCCGCACGTGGCTGGTGGGCATGTATTTTCCGAAGAAATTGTATGTACTTGGAGGGGGTTGCTCTCCTTTCCATACGATGCGGATTCGGTTTAATGGCTGGCCATCCTTGTACACTCGAATGGCCTTGTGAACTCCATCGAGTATATATGTGTTGTCAAGGTCAAGGTCTTTGTTATAATGTGTGACGAGGTATTCGTCATATTTTTCCGATTTCTTCTTTTCATCGCATGATTTGAAGGTAATACCTCCAATAAGTCCCCCAGTAAGGTTTTCTATATAGCTCTGCTGGGAGCGAGCGACATAGATATATGGCGAGGAGAGCGTGTCCCCTCTCACAAGGTCAATGGGTGTACCCCGCAGGTTCGAAGAGGGGTTGCCAAGGTCCTGTAGCCATTTCATTCTTTCTTTTTTCGTGGTGCCTTCAGGGAAGGCGAGACGGACGTAGTCTTTCCTCGGTGCGAGTGGCGTCTTGCTGGCGTTAGTGGGCTCTCTTTTCTTTCTCTTTTTCTGGCTCACTAACATGAAGCCGTCACCTCCTTGGTCAGCAGCGGCGTCACCCACCTGGGCATCACCGTCATTTTGTGCCTCTTGCATGGCGATGGGTTCAGCGGGCCTGTCCACTGAATTACAGGCTGAAGCGCACTCTTCAGCCGTGGGAGGAGTGGGACAGCTATCCCGCGAGTCTTCCCCCTCAGTGTTTACTTTGCGGTTTTCCCCCATCGTGGGGGTGGTGACCGCGGCGCCTGGCGCGCCTGGCTCGCCCGCCTCGTGACAGGTGAATTATGGCGCTCGGGACAACGGGGCACTCAGTTCCAACGGTCACTAACACAGTACTTGGCACTCGGCGGAGGAATGAATTCAATTGAATTTAAAACATAACCATGTTCACATCACTACTCTCATGGCGTTTCAATTGCGAGGTATATGCGCACCTAAACATTCATGAACAATATCCTCGTACATGACACCAGAGATCCATGTGTAAGGGGCGAGGGCACCGGAGCAGAGCACCACACGACTTCTTCGTGTGAGGTCACGGAGTGTACTCCACGGGGTCTGAGAGTGAAATTTGGCTACGTTACCCTGTAGAGTTATTCCGCAGATTTAAAAAGACGATTTTCATGGTCCAGGACGGCTCGACCGCGTGGGGAAAAGTAAGCGTTTGGTACCCGTCCGACTGGAGAAAAGTTATTCTTTCAACAAATATTATACGTTGTAAAACCCCATTACAGGATCAATAATAGGTAAATGACAGATAATTAAATCAAATACAAGTATTCTGTACATGATTTGTCATGTAAAAATGTAAACATAATTAAAAGGAATAAGATCGCGATTATTAGGTCCGTCCCATTTATACGCATAGCACACGTATTTTCGGTCCGATTTTAAAGTATTATGGCTCATTTTGTAGCTGAATAATAGTTCTATTACATGCTCCCATAAGGATTTGCAATATTTTCATGTGGTTCTTGTAAAAGTGACATATATTTTCAAAATCTCCTATTAGGGTGTTAAAATAGTCACCTTCGGAAAATATTCACCAAGAAAAAGGTAAGGTCAACTTCTCTACATATAATAGTAGAAAGATAGTTCTATTCAAACATGAAATCAGAATGGCTGTATGATTTTGGGGGGATTTTTGAGAATTTTTAAAAAATAGTCAATGTAGGCCTTTAGACCTCCAGATCACTGCCACCACTCCACACTGTACGTAAGATTCTGAGAAACCATTACGTGCTGGCAATGTCCGCAAGACTTCGGAATGCAGGTAAATGATAGAGGATTATGGTGTAGGAAGGCTAATCTTATACCTTGTTTTGGTGATATCAAGATAGCCTTGGAAAGATGAAGAAAACATTAAATGCCGCATCTCGGAACTCCACCTTTATGGGTGGATAAAAGGATTCCGGGCACATGTCCAAAATTAACATATTATGACTCATTTTGTAAAAAAATAAAATATCTGCAACTTGTTTGAGAGCGTTTTCGCAATTTTTGCCTGTACTTCTTTAAAAAGTGGTCAATGTAAGAAAAATTTTACCTTTTTTTTTTTCTTGAAGTCCCCTACTTCAAAAATTCACAAAAAATATATAAGTCGAAATCGAAAAAACGCTCTCGAACAAGTTGTAGTTATAAGGTAGTTCTGTGCAAAAATAAAATAAAATTGAATGACTTGCCGTTTCTTTTACTCAGGTACTGCATTTTCAACATGGGAACTTTCGCATTTTTTCGTTTTTTGACAATAATTCAAAAACTGTACAGGCGATTTCGAAAAAAAAAAAAAAAAAAAATCGACCACAGGCAATGGGAAGGGGCCCAAATATTAAAGGGTGTGAGTTTCATCAAAATCGGCAAGAAAAATCGAAAAATCGAAAAAAAAAGAAAGAGGGAAAAAAAAAGCAGTTGCGGAAAATATGGGAAAACACAAAATCGAGTGAGTGACATTCTTTATGAAACCTATATATTACATACCAATATGAGTGGGCATTCATTTAGAATAGTGATCCCTCATGCCTCGTCTCCTGAGGATTTCTGGCTCTTGGTACCAGCACCCAGACTCACATCGCTGGATGTGGTACAGCGATGCGGGTAATGCAGCCAAGGAGATCGACCACATACTCGTTAGCACTTGCTGGAGGATCCTCCAGAATTGCAGGGTGTATAGGAGTGCCGAATTCTGTGGTACTGACCATAGATTGCTTGGGGCTACCCTCCAGGTCCACTTCAAAACTCCCCAGTGGTCCAATGTTAACACCAGGGCCTGGGGGTGTTTGCTGAGGCAGTCCCTGGTCGTTTCATAGCACTCGACAATCTGACGGACCCTGTACTTCTGTGGGACACCTTCAAGCAC
>NW_020870028.1:378841-383841 GCF_003789085.1 Penaeus vannamei
GGATGTTGAAAGATGTGTAGATTGGAAAGAATACAAGCAGAAGAAAATATATCATCTGCATGAATCATGAGACGGGGAACACTGATAAATTACAGATTTATTTAAGCCTTAGATGACTTTGGGATAAGCTTACCAGAAACCTAGAATAAATAAATAGATCACAAGCACATTTTCAAGTGTAAGAACTGTGTGAAAGTTAATTACATAATAATCATCTTGAACACCTTTTCAGAACAAAGAAGAAACACTCCTGCCTGAAGTCTGAGAGGGCCAAGAATGGAGGTCCACCACCGAAGCTAATGGATACTTTTTCAATTTCTGTCCATCCTTTGATTGAGGAGTAATTGGAACCAGTCCACAATGAAAGAGTTGAAAATGCTGGTATGTCACACTGAAGCAATTAGAGGTGTTTGATTCTTAATAGAAAATTGAAGTATTATTTAGCGTCATGTGTAATTTCATCATGAGGGTTACAGGTTTGGTTTATTTAATATCTTACTTCTTAGCTATTTTGCTTTGAAAATTTGACTCATGGTTAGTACCTCCTTAGCTAAATGATGCATTTGGAGCAATACTTAATTTCAACCTATACTTATCTTTAGAAGGCACTGTGACCTACAACATGCACAGCTTATGTTATCTTCATCATCATAGTGAAATGCAATTCAAATATTTATCAACATGCTGTTAATCCAGAATGTATCTGAATATCTTTTACTAATACACTGATCTTGTTGCATGCTATCAAATTACCATCCCTAAGGTCGTCTTCCCTATGTACCTTTATTTTTTAATCTCATGACTTTATCTACACATTTATTCATATAGCTATGTAGGATGTTTCACAACCTATATGGCTTCTAGCAGAAATATCGGCTTCACCAATATATCAGTCTTGCTTCATTTTTTTCTTTCACATCTGCATCTTCATCTACGTAGCCCAAATCTACATAGCCTCGATGATGCCCTCAAACGGCTCCGACCTCATCGTCCCCCACCATTACATATTTTCTTTACTTACTTTATTTACTGGGAGAGGTACCCAAATTTTGATTTGCTGAGAGCACATCTTAGAGATCCAATTTTGGTCTGAATCTATCCAGTGGACTGGGCATGTGAGAAAACGCACGCACGCACGCACACACACACACACACACACACACACACACACACACACACACACACACACACACACACACACACACACACACACACACACACATTTTCGTATTATATAGACTGTGAATTTATTTTGTGCAACTGCCTCTTCCAGGTGTGTCATTAAAAAAGATACTGAACAGTATTGCGTGTGTGTGTGTTAACACTGAATGTTTTTTTTAATTATTATTATTTTATATATTTATTTATTTATTATTATTTTTATTTATTTATTATTTTTATTTATTTATTTTTTGCTAGATGATGGATCCCTGCAAGTGCTCCATGATGCTATCAGGATTAAGAAAATAAGTATGAAACAGGAAGCTCTGAAGTTGGCTTCAGACAGAAACCATCTTAGAGAAATGGACCCGGAGCTGCATCAGAAAAGGCTAGAATTGTGCAAGTATATACATTACTATACAGTAATGTAGTCATAACCACACAATGTGTGATATTAAACATTATGTTTCATTTAAAAATATATATTAATCGACCATTACATTTGGCTAACAAAAAATAATAAACTAGAAAAAAACATTGGTTTTTGTTTGAAAGATTATATTGAAACTAATGTTTTACATTAGTTTCAATATAAACTTTGAATAGTCTTTAAATAGAATGATGCTACAAATGGTAACTTTGTTGGAGATGACTTGTCAGCGGAAAAAAACTCTAGTGAGATTGTTTAATTATTTATTCTTGTACCTTATCCCTCTACTTTCCACACGGCCTTCTCCTACTGCTAAACTTGATGTACAATATACAACAATGTCATAACTACACATTGTGTGTGACATTAAACATTAGGCTTCTTTTTTAAAAATACATTTACCGACCATGACAGTTGGCTAACAAAAGATACAAACTAGAAAAAAAAAAGTTTTTTATTGACATAATACATTTGTTTCAATGTAATCTTTAAATAATCTTTAATTAAAATGCTGCTACAAATGGTAGTTTTGTTGGAGATGACATGTCAGAGGAAAAGCACTTGAGAGACTTTGGAATAGTGAGAGACGGAATACTGAATTGCTTTAGAACATGTACCGAGGAGGGGTACAGGGTGTGTTGGAAGGATACTGAGAATAGAGGAGCTGCCAGGCAAGAGAATGAAACTCCCAACAGGAGATCCCAAATACATTTCAGAACACACTGTTGATTATATTTGCCCACTTTTTCTGTCCAGCATTCGTATTTGTGCATTTTCATTAACTACTTCCTGATCACATTCATTGCCATTACCACCATCATCTTTATCACCATCATGGTTTTCCAAACCACTACAAAATGTGGCCATGGTTGTGTCCAAACTAGTCCGCATAGGTATAGCGAGACAACGGAATCTTCGTTTGAGGACTCCTAATGCTTGTTCAATGGGATTGCGGGTTCTTGAATGAGCCAAATTATACCTTATTTCATTTTGCAATCTGGGATTGAGAACTGGAGTCATTAAAAATTTGCAAATTGGTTATGCAGATTCCCCAATCAGGTGACCATCATAATCTGCCTGCATTAGAGCATGCAAGACACTATTTCTGAATATTCTGCTATCATTTCACTGACCTTAACCACCAACAAACTATAATATAAAATATCAAGTCTGAACCACACAATGCTTGTACATTTAATGAAAAATAACCCTTTCTGTATCAGTACTGCTCTACTTGAGGACCACCTGGACTCTGAGTTGGTATTTGTGTGCAGTCTATTTCCTTGTATTTCTGGGTAACTTATACCCAGAAAAACTAAGAATCCTCTACTTATTCATGGTAGAAGAGTGTCGGACAGACTTGGCAATGCCAGAGAGTTTCCGCATAATATCTATATATTAGGAAACTAGCGAGTGGGAGGAATCCAACAATACCCAAATCCCTACTATCTGTCTTGCAGAACTATTGGGAAAAAAAAAAAAAAAAAAAAAAAACAGTTCAAAGAGGGCGTTAGCCTATTTTTCCATATTACAAAAAAAAAAGTGTTATGGCAGCTATCCTGCGTCTTCCCATGATTTTTTTTTCTTTTAAAAAAATTGGAAAAACAAACAGATTATGGCTGTTTTCTTATCCCATCCAATCTAGCAAAATGCATGCATCCTGACAATGTATCAAAAACAGACATTTAATATCCGCAAATTACGAAAGAAAACTAATGAATTGCATCACATTAAGTAGTTTATTACTACTTGGTAACTGTTCATGTTTCTCTGCAAAATTGAAAGAAATGTCGATGTTTTTCCAAATTCTCCCTCCATCCCTCCATTCCGTCATAGCATGCATGATGACAATCTAAAATACAAGCACAATGTAGCTATCAGCTGAGTTAACCTGAGTCTGGCATGCAGCGCTGGAATTCTACGGAAATTCGTCTGTTAAATGGAAACAATAGACGACCGCGAGATGGAGGTCACCACTTTTTTTTTTTCGATGGCTGTATTTTCATTTTTTATTCTAAATGGTTTGATGCAAATTAAAGTATTTAGAGCAATATTGAGATATTTTCCATGTTCAAATAAATTCATGAAAATTGCTGTTACCTAAAATTTCATCTTATGTTACTTCCACTGGGTCTTTACAGGTTCGCTGTTGCATTTTTTAAAGTTGTGTGTCTAATACATTTTCTGTAAAGAGGTATGGATGCATTTTATGTTGTTGAATGATGTTACATTATTAGCTTAATGACGTATCTAATGTATTTTGTTTTATGCAGTGCCATGAACGTAAAAGGAATGCAGGAAATCCTATGAGCATCACTAACTGATCCTACGCCCTATTACTGCAATTAGATATTCATCCATTTATGGTAATGTATGGTTCCATTTCATTGTTAATATCCGTTTTCTTTATCATCTATTGTTTAGAGAATGGCAGAAATGCTGCTGATGCGGAAAAGCGGTCAACCCTGCTGGCATAATTACTTAACATGACGTCACACATTATTTCCATACTGCTTGTGCGTGATGCTATTCGTTATGTTTGAAATATTGATATAGTGTTATAAAACGAGCCAAAATCAGTTGACAGTGAAAGACAAAAGGGTGTTAAAACAAAGTGAGACGTGACTCCGTTTTCATCCCCAAGACAGAGTCTATGTGCTCTTTCATACAGTGATTGTGCTTGTTTCGTGCTTTTGTCTCATTGTTATTGTGACAGTGATAGTGATGCCGAAAAGAAAAAGACAATTTACGGCATGAATTGATAATTTTAAAAAAGGAGGGAATCCAGAAAACAGCAAGTTGAGAGTGAGCAAGATACCAGTTTGCGACAAGGGAGGGACTGCGGACAGATTCCCCGGTCCACACACAGAGAAGCATCCACTCCCCTCCTCATGGCCTCCTCCTCCCTCCTTTAACTCGACCTCCATCCCAAATTATCATTTGTAAAAAAAGATAATTATGGCAGGCACGACCTGAGCTTACACTAATGTGTTGCATGGTTTCAAACGCCATTTTTCAGATTTTTTTTATTACACATTTTTCTTTTAAATTTGTTTGGAAGCTTATTTCTTGTATTATTTTTGCTAGAGATGAATTTTTAGTAATACCTTTATTTGTTTCACATGTGTCAGTAAAAATGAGTGATATAGCAAATTTTATTATTATTATTATTTTTTTTTTTTTTTTCATAGAGATGTAAAAGGAAATTCAGTGTTTTATTCACTAGGTATTGTTAACCATCAGGAAAGGCATTGTAAGTATTTTTACACATCCATAAATGAACGCATCTAAACGCCATTTGACTGGTGTCAATCATCCCTTTAAGGAGTGTTTGGTGTGGGTGTGAGTGCCCACAGGTATGGCTGGGGTACTGGAGATCCACTCCACGCGATCTCTATGGGCCCCTTAA
>NW_020870028.1:418863-423863 GCF_003789085.1 Penaeus vannamei
AATATTCTCCGGCTTAAAATACCAAGCATACATTAAGGGAGTGGATGCCTTTCCAATTATTCATATTCAAATGGAGGTTTTACGTAACTTAAGCTGTCACGTATCGTCCCCGGCCTAGGATTCTTGTCCTTCAACCTAAGCGTTACATTACTTTGGCGTTTCACGGAAAGCGAGCGACTCATGGTGTCACGGTCGTTAATGCAGTTTTAAGATTTTGCACATGCGAGGACACCAGGACAAGGTCACTGAATGAGTATTGAGAAGAAGTATTTCACAGCCCAAGACTTTTATAGCTAGTGGGGTTCGAATTCTTCGTCAGGGAGGAGGAATAAATCTATATCTATATTTGTGTATCCTCGTATTAGTCTTTCTAGCACAAGACCAGTCGATATCACACACGCTGCACCGTATTAGGTATTTTAACGCTCATTGCCACATGCAAAATAATAAGAAAGATAATAAGAAGAAGATATAATGAAATATCACTTACTATCAACGAAAATTTCGAAAACATTCCGAAAACTGTTCCGAACCGAAATCTGTTCCTTGCGTCCGAATAATTTTATCGGGAGACGAATTTAAATGTGTCTCTGTTTACCAGTGGAGGAAGCCAAGCTTAGACAACGTGGGCTGGTTTCGAGATTAAGACCACATGGGAAACTACCTCGTGTGAAGGTATTGTGCAGATTGAAATATCTTTTCTCTTTATTTATTTATTTATTTATTATTATTATTTTTTACTCTTTTCCTTCTACATTTTAACTGCTTTCTGTCCTAGTTATACTGAAGGACGTTTCGCAGTTTTCGTCCTCATGCAGTATTTCCTCGAGAGGATTTATGGCTAAAGGTTTATGTATTTTACGCGCAGTGTTTACGATTGTTTATAGGAAACTAGCCATGCTTATTTGCTTTTAAGGCGCCTTTGAAGCTGTCTAGTGACAATAACGATGGTGACGATGATTATTATGGTGATAATGATGATGTTGAGGATGGTCATGGTGATAGTGATGGTGATGTGTTGAGAATGGCAATGGTGATAGTGATGAATGGTGGTGATGATGAGAATGGTAATGGTGATAGTGATGGTGATGATTATTATGCTGATGGTGATGATGGTAATGATAGTGATGGTGATGATGAAGATGAAGTTGAGGATGGTAATGGTGATAGTGATGAATGGTGGTGATGTAGATGTTGAGGATAATGGTGATAGCGATGGTGATGATTATTATGATAGTGATAATGATAATGATGATTTTGATGGTGATGGTGAAGATGTTGAGGATGGTAATGGTGATAGTGATGATGAATGGTGGTGGTGGTGATGGCAAGGTGATGAAAAGAAGAAATAAGAGGAGCCGATGAGGGTAAAGATTATGGTAATACAGTAATACTGATAATGAAGATGATATTAAACATGATGCTGAACATAAAGTGACGATGAAAATGAAAACGATATTAAGTAGTTACACCCCCCCCCCCCAAAAAAAAAAAGTAAGATGGTAGTGATGGAAGGATGCTAATGATTACAATGCTAATCCTATTTTCAGTTAATTCAACCGATAGCAGAACCTGACGCGAGACTTTTGCACTGCAGGTTCCTTTCTACGCAAACAACGATTAGCTATAAACAACACTGTTCATATAACCATTCAATTGCAGGACGAAACCATCAAAGATAAATGTAACAAGAGCAGAACACTTCTTTCTTCACGAAATAATGACATGATGTAGTTCAAAATTGCCGATCATAAGATGTTACTTTGCATCAATAAAGAAATAAAACTAAGAGGATTTTTTCGAAGAGGTAAACTCCAGAATTTCGTCAGCTGTGCTTAATTACATCTTAATGAAGATAATGATTTACACTTTTTAAAAATATATATATCTTCACTAAGATTCAAGTAAGCACAGCTGGCGAAATTTTGACATGTTTACCTGCGATTTAGATTAGTTCTTTCCTGATTAACATTCACTTGGAAGGGATTTATTAACATAGTACGATAACAGTGGTAATTAAGTAGATATGATAGTTATTGATAATGAATGATGATAGTTCAGTATAATAACTTCAATTTCTATTGATGGTGTTAATGATAATAACAGTAAATAGGTGACAAAACCAGTGGTAATAACAGTAATGGTAAATTAGGATAATCGTCTTCATTGAATTAGTGATGAAGATGAGAATTACTGTGATAATGATTATACTAATGGGAATCGTAAATGCCAAAAGGATGATAATAAATGTAGTAATGGTAATATGATTCTAGCGATAATGATGGCAATGCTATAATGATAATAATACTGATGATGATTATAATCACGATATTGATAATGATTATATTATAATCATAGTAATGATAATATAGATAATAATAGTAGCAATAATGATAATGATAATGGCAGACTATCAAATGAATAAAAACGATATCAATAATCATAATAGTAGTAAGAGTGAAACAAGAGCAGCAGTTATTAGAATAGCGATTGATATTAATGGCATTTATGGCATTGATTGTAATAAAAATGATAATGGTAAGTTGTTGATAATGATATACTCAAAATAATTGTAATGATAATCTGCGATAATTTTGATACTACTATTCGCAACAATAATTCATTTTATAGAATAATCAACAATATGAATATTATTATTCCGAGTGAGTCGCTGTCTCTCTCCCTCTCGCCCCCTCCCTCTCCTCTCCCCCTCTCCCCCCACCCTCGCTCTCTCTCCCCTTCACCCTCCTCCCACACTCTCTCTCTCTCCCTTCCCCACTTTTTCTTTTTCTCTTTTTCTTCTTCCCCCCCCCCCCCCTCTCTCTCTCCGCGCGTACTTGAACTGCCAACTAGGTTGAACGCCAGACTACAAACATTCTTTACTTGAAACCACACAACTTTATCAACCTCTCCTTACGCTCTTTGGATTTCAACAAACATCTTTGATATTGCAGCTTAATTAGTAAAGCAAAAGAAAAAAGAAAAGAAAAATCAAAACAGAATCTCCGAAGTCGAAGTCTGGGCCAAAACATCCGAACGTATACGGGTATTCAATCTCAGACATACCTTCGAAAGTGGCACATATGTACAGACACTAAAATAACAGTGAATATAAAAGACACCCGCATAATCACATGCTTTCAACTCATGTTCAGGAACTGTCCCTGAATCCTACTTGTCTCGCGTTCTTGGTTCGAAGCTTCGAAATTCACCGGTATTTGAACGCGGGTTTCGAATCTTGCTTCAAAGTTACTCTAAACTTGAAATAAAAGTGATGTTTAATTTTTCCTTTTCGCAGTGCTAGCTACATAACTGCAACTTGTACAAAAAAAAAAAAATAATTCATGATGTTCCTATCTCTCGAAAGTGAAATTATTATAATGAGAGGCTCATTACAACGATAACAATGCTTACTGTGCTAAGATGATCGTATCACTTTGTGTATGTATGGGTCATTGTGTGTGTCTCTGTGTTATCAATTAATCAAATTTGCCTATCCCATACCAATTTTCAATCAGTTCTCACTATACACCTGCTATGAAATGATTTGATCTAGAGTGCGTGTGCTCACTCCACAGAGATTGACACAACTAAAAATATCACATGTTCGAGTCTTAGAGCACCGTATATAACCCTCGTGATGACCGTTCGGTATTTCAGTTCGAATCATTTGGTGCGAGCTGACGGCGCGCGTCTCTGTTGACGCAATAGATGCTGTGCTTTTTTCTCTTTCTCTAAAGGATTATGCAAAACAAGATGTAAATAGACCGAAAGTTCATGGTTTATTAATATATCTATTGGGATTACTTCAATGAATACGTATGTATGAAGTCAGAAGATGAAATGAGTGCAAGCAAATGGATAATAATATTGTAAAACACGGGAAGTGGAATTTTCATAATGTAATGCAAACACCCTCCACGTTTTAGCTTTAGAAAGATGTAGGTTTCGGCAAAATTGACTTTATTTTAGAGAGAGAGAGACAGACAGAGAGGAATACAGACCAAGAGACAGACAGATGCACTAGGAAACAAAGACAGAAGCATCGCATTCTTTGAGTTCGCAACGTTAAGGACGATTCTCACTCGCGTTCGAAAATACCAAAAATAAAGTGCCATCCTATTACTGCCAAGAATCCTGCCCATGGATTCTCGAGTGACCTGACGTGCAAAGCAGGATTAATTTGGATGCTGGCGGACTACGTGGACCTACAGACTGCATAACCCGCGGCCAGTGCACCGGGGTCGCTTGTTCATTTTTCTTGCAACAACTGGTTTGCGTATCTTCTGCGGCTGAGCTTGACTTCTTATCATTTTTTTCCAGGTAGGCTTAAGCGTTTCTAATATATAGGGATGTAGCACTATCTGTGTGAGTTTATAGGGATGTAGTTCTGTGTGTTTTATAGGGATGTAGGAGTATATGAGTTTATAGGGATGTAGGACTATGTATTTGAGTTTTGTAGGAATGTAGGTCTATGTGTGTTTTTATCGGATGTAGGTGTATCTATGTGAGTTTATAAGATGTAGGTCCATGTGAGTTTATTGGAATGTAGGGCTGTCTATGTGAGTTTATAGGGATATGGGTCTATATGAGTTTTTATTTTATTTCTTGGAAGTTTCCAGATATGTGTTTTAGAGGGTTATGCGCGTTTATATGCGTTATCAGGGAGCTTATATATACAAGTGCATATCCGAATATCATGTACCTTAGCCCGTGCATTTGCGTACTTCCAGACAAAGATGTTTCATCCATATATATCATCCATAGATAAGATCTGTGGAAAAATCAAAAGAAAGAAAAAGAAAAGAAGAACGAATAGAAAAAAAAAAAACTAAACGAAAATATTTCGGGAACGGCGTCTTAGCTTTCACCGAGAATTTTCTACAGGTTTTCCAAGAATGGTGTCATCGCCTGAGAACCAAGTCTCCATTTTCACCTTCGACTTTGATTACACTTCCCTTTTACTCCAATTCTTACCTTGGTTCCTCGCGTGCAGTGTA
>NW_020870028.1:428863-436363 GCF_003789085.1 Penaeus vannamei
ACATTATATATATTATAGCATATATTATGTATATATATATAAACATATATATATAATATTATATATATATAGATATATATATATATAATTGAAATATTATATGTTAATATATACACATGGAATATACATCCGTACATATATATATGTGTGTGTCGCGTATTGATGTGTGTGTATATGTATATTTATAATTAGTTAATGTGTATATACTAATATTATATATTATATATATGTATTAAATATATATATTAATATTTATATATTATATATATATATATTATATATATTATATATATGCCATATATATTATATATTTAATTATTATATAATATTATATATATAATATATATATATATATCTATATATATATATATATGACATTAATAATATATACATACTAAATATATTTATATTATAACATATTATATATATATATATTATGTTATATATATATATTAATATCATATATTAATTGTATATTTTATATTGTAAAGTAATATGTGATAATTAATATATTATATTAATTATATATATATTATATAATATATTATATATAATATTGATAAATTATGTATATGTATAGTTATATATATATATTACATATGTATATGTTTATATACACACATTATATATATATGTGTGTTATATATAGGCATATGGTTTATATAACTTATATTATATAATATATTCCTATTAAATAAGTATTATATATAAATTAATATATATATATATATATTATAATATATATATATATAATATATTGTAATATATATTATATAACATATATATATATTACTATATGTATATTAATATATATATGTATTAATATGTATTTATATATTAATATATATATATATATATATATATATAAATAATATATATACTATGTAATATATATATAATATATATATATATATATTAGTATATAATTATATACGCTTAATATAATATATGATATATATAATTATGCATATGTTTATACTTATATATATATAATAATATATATATATATATATTATATATCATACTTATAATATATATATATATTATATATGATGTATATATGTATATATATCAATATAAATCGTCCGTGCTTATATCTTCGTACCTATTCACTAGTATGCTATATCGTACATCCATTTCTCCCAATACTATATATAATACCAGACTATATATATATATTATAGTACATAACTTATATATTATATAATCAGATAATAATCTATATGCACATCTCTCATCAAGAAAAACTTCTCACACAAGAAAAACAAACACACAACACAAACTACAAAACAACAACACACAACAATAGAAACACCCGACTATACCCCACACACCATATTTACATATATATTATGTAAGATCTCAACCTCTTACAGAACTACTAATCCTATCATTTAACTACTCAAGTAACGCTATTCAATATCTATACATTGTTATCATATTATATACCATTAATATATGTACCCCCCATAATAGCCCACTACACCACACATTTCACCCTATGCCTAAACCATATATATAATGCATGCAATTCACTTAATGCTATTCTACCTCTCTTAGACTGTTTCCCGCATTTTACTAAAAGCTATTTACTTGTACTCTACTTATAATATACTGCTCTCTCTTTCCCATATTTTTTATGATATACCTAATATCTCATTTTCTATATATATGTCGATAATAAATAAACACCCTCGTAAATATTATTGGGAACATTCTAATGAACCTTTAACCCCCTCTACCTAGTAGATTATCATTCTCCTCCCTACTTTTCAACAGCTTATTATTACTAATCGCATTCTCTCCATTATAACTCATTGTTATTTTCCATTCCTCTACGTATATACTAAACCGATCACTCAATTAGCCCTACCTCTATACTGCTATTTAACGCGCTCCTTTCTAATTAATTTTATCTGGCTCTAGTCTCTACAGTTCCCTTTATTTCCTCTTCATTCTACTTTACCATATACTTACTTCCTAATAATGACTGTACAAAACCTTTTGACATATTCATACTAACACTATATCTATCTCAATAATATCTTTAACTTACTCCCTGCCTACTTCCTGACATAAATACAACTTTACCATAAGTACTAGTTATAGACCTTTATTACTGTCTTAAGCATTATATTATTTATATCTTTAACAATTAAAATATATAAACTTTTATCTACTTCTATCTTTAACTATCTCGACACCTCACACACTTACTAAGTCAACACACTCACCACTACACACAATTCGACTACAACGACGACCAGTCAAGTCCTACATCAGCGCACATGACCACACAACAGCACCACGACACACCACCACACACTACACTACAAATGAACTACATTCATCTCACAACCCACCTCTACTCACACTAATCAATCTCATCACAATATCACGAGCGACCGAGCGAGACACACCCCCACACACACTCTATACGACCAACCAACCAATACATTTACCCACCACTCCCTATCTCACCAGTAGTATATCCTCACCCCTCAATGGTCCAACCCTGAGGTAGATACTGGACCATTTTTCTACCATCAACCACCTTAACTTCAGTGAGAGTCATATAATGATTAATTATATTATATCACTAATTAGTCCGAAATATAAACTCGCCAGATTTATATAACCTCCTATCAACATTAGAGTATATGCTATTAGTTTTAATCCCCACTGCGTATCAGCTATTAGTCACTACAACAAAACGTGATAATCTAATTTCTAGCTTAAGTCTCTTTATACTGCACTCCTAGAGTGCGTCTCCCTTTGACCACGAACTTGCTGATTACTTAATCCTACCTCTTACCTTCCTTCTCAATGTATACTCTATAATATTATATATCTAATTATCGTAAGTCTCAATTGACCTTATATATTATTAATATCTATAATTCGTATAATTACACTTTTTCAACACAGTCTACAGCTCCCTACTCCACAAGCTCCCATCCCTTTTATTGCCTCCACCTTACCTCCTTACATAATCTTCTATGATGTATCACTAGTGAGATTTATTCACCCATATATTAACCCTAAATGCGGAACTTCAACTATACGTTTCTGTGACCCCTCATACAGCCCATATTACTCTGAATACAAATACTAACACTCTCATCTATATCCTATATATTTCCTATAAACTGTGATGTATAGTAATGATACTATATATAGTACCTTAATATATCCTACAATAATAATAACTAATAAGTAATAGTATAGTAAATTAAAATTTTTCCTATTACTATATTATATTTCTAGATTCATTTACTACTACATGTATATAACTTGTACTGTTATACTCATTCACTATATATCACTCAAAATACAAGCTAAAAGCTAATAAATTAATCCACTTAATTACTAAAATATATTACTTCACAGTTAGAGCCCATGACCATATATATACCCATTCACTCATCTTCCTCCACTGAATATATTTATAATAAGAAAGTACTCCTATCTCCACAAAAATCAACAACTGAACTACCTGTCTTATTAATATAGCTAAGGTTGTCAGTTCGAGATAAGTACATTTATCTCACTCTTTCCTACTCTCTATCATATATTAGTATATATATTAATTATTACTATACCATATTACGTTATTATGTTAGCTCGAGATTTATCACACATATTCCTACTAATTTATTAAGGTACTGCCTAATAAATCTGATCTTATAATATATTATACCTTGCTAATACCATCTCTAATTCAAAATGTTTCACATTATGTGACTAAGAAAGTCTACTTTCCTCTAGTGACTTAAACCTATAATATAAACCAATGCCTCACCCAATGGTTACTGAGTGTCAGATAATTTAGTTGTGTTTTATAGGCAACCCTTACTTCAAACACATGTACATTATCATCAAACTTTTTGCATAGGCCAGCAGAAAAGTGACTTAGTATTAAATATTATTTTCTCTCGAGACTCTATATATATCTACTTACTCTAGTCTGTCTACCCTTCATTGCCCCTTACCCCTTGCCTCACTAAGATTTCTATATCTCTCAATATATCGACACTACATCTAAACTACCTACCTAGCGTGCTAATATATCGTATAATGTATACCTAACAAATATCTTACACTAACTTCTATTGTTCTCTCACATATACTATACGCCGTAGTGACCAACCCATACTGCCAACCCATCTTATCTACCACACCCTCATCTCACTACTACCTTACTTCTTCTATCCCCAGTATATAATCGCCTAATCTCCTATTTCTCTTCTGTCATATACTGAAAAACCTTACTTATTTCTCAGTCACCTCCCCAATCTAACAACCACTATCTGAAATTATCTCATACAACTTCAAAAATCTATATCTAATCAATGCAACTTCACTAGAATATATACATGGTCACTTACACCTCAACTACACCTCACTAGCCCTCAATATCTACGCCCCCATTCCCCTCAAACTCATTCAAAGTGATAATCAGCTGATCACACCATATTAACCTCCCTCCTCCCGTATATATTCTGAGTACTACCATAACATACAATCCCCTCATTCATTCCTTTCATAATTATTCCCTTTCACACTTCTCCCCTGGTAATACACTTGTGATTCTTTAGTCACAACCACTACCTCTTATGCCTGGATTTTCTATCCTCCTGACATTTCTTCTAAAACTTTAATAGATCTCTTAAATATTTACCCTACTAATATACCCAGTGAGCCGACGTACTATATACTATATATTATATAGTATAGGTGACTATGACCAAATTGCAATAGCCATGGCTGTTGTGGACCGAAACACAGATGGCATCGTATCATGCCCAATTCTCGCTGCATCTTGGTATATCTCTATCAGATGGTGAAGTTTGTTTATTTCATCCTAATACATAGTAGCGGCTTCATTTATTTATTCTAATATGGCTAAACTATCTAGTGACTAAATTAGCTCATCCTATAACAATGAGGTAAACCTTCTGTAGTCTAATGTATAGTGTGTGTTGTGTGTATGAGAGTATTGTTTTGATGATGCAATTTAAAGCTAAATAAAAGCTTATTTATGCGAACAATGTTATCTCACATGCACAATAACTACCTAAATCGAGTATCATGTATAGTGCTAGCAATATAAATACAGTGGAGTAACTGCTGATTATGACGCTAAACATTACAAATCCCGTCTACTTACTTCACAATCTTGAGCCAAACATTTTTATCCCATCAAGCACTAAGGCGTTAAGCCCATTTCTCCTTGCAGTATACTTCTACTCATTACTCTTTTATTGACATCCTATGCAAAGATTGCTATCTAATACTATGCTCTGTTTATACTCTACGTTCCTCTGCTACCCTCTAGCCCCTCTATTGACCTTCTATCAATTCATACTACCCTGAAACTGCTACATTGAATTTAGAGTGTATAGCTCATTTATCATTAATACTAACCCCTTGCTTCTTTACCCTTTTCACTCTACAACTTTCTAAATATTTATCACACTTATGTGTGTTTAGTGTGATGTGTGAGTGTGTGTTGCGTGCTGTATGAGTACCTTGATGTGTTGTTATGATGATTGAGTGTCGATCGATACTATTTTGCCTTTATACATATGTACCATACCTCCTTCCCCAAAAACAATTCATTATAAAGTATGTAAGCATATATATAAGGATAAAATAGAAAATAAAAAATTACTTATGACTTTAAGTGCTGTTCTTTATTTTGTATGTAAGCGTTGAATGCAATAGTCCATTCTAGTGTACACATAGATGAATTTCACATGAGGATCTCAATATTGTGTAGCCTATTACCTTATACATCATGCATGTGATATATATTCTCAATATATTACAGTTGGCGACTTGATGACAGATGTCGATGTCATGAGAGTTGTTTGGAGTGTTGATGAGGTGGAGTGTGTCTATGAGAGCGATACAACAAGAATGTCTTAGACATTGTCCATTCATCAGATACATTCAAGCAGATTATTATAAATGTACATATTATACATTCAGTGAGTTCAACAAAACCTTAAAAGAGTTTCCTGAATATTATTCATGAACCGCTGCGTGATGCTATATATTGTTATGTATATTTTATGAAGAGTTCTGTGTGGATATTGGGGATTATACTCTCCAATTTTGACAGGAGTAATTTTCTACACAAATTGTAATTATGTATGTATGTATGTGCGTGTTACATGTATCATGCACACAGATATCTTTTTTTTACTTAAGTATTCATATAATAAATCTAACACTATTGTATATATTACCATACATTAATTACATATAGAATATACATAATATCTTAAGAGAAAGACCTTTCATGAAAATAGCACACCCAAAATTGTATGTTACTCATGACAGACTCTCAAACAGCACTGGCCTGTTTTAGTGCGAAAATGCTATGTATATATTATATATATATATGTAAATGTGTTCATGTTGAGTAGATGTACATGACAGTCATATATTAATGCATTGTATAACTCATTTAAAAAAGTTCATTACCTGATTGTCTGGATAATATATCTATCTCTGATTATTATATTTACTTGATCAGGTAATAAATGACAATAATTATTCATATATTACATTATACCACATATCAGTACCAATCAACTAAACGATGAGATCCATTCTAGTAGAAACTTCTATTTAACATACTACCCATTTCATACTGATGACCTACATATCGAACCGACACAGCTATCACACACAACAACACACATACCTTCATCTAAGACTCCTCGTGGACAACACCCACACCATTATAATACACCCACCACATCCCTCACATCACACACACACACATCCACAGCACTAACACTATAGCACTCTACATCAGCCACCAACAGCAACTATTGCCAAATCAACACACACACACAAACATATACGGAGCCACAGTAAACAACACAGCAAACATCTACACAGATCACACAAGCGTAGCACTACACACACCACACACACCCAATATACCACCATCTCCACGACACTTCGAGCGCAACACACACCACTACACACATCCACACTCACACAGACGACCACTAGAACAAATACCTGGACATATATATATCACATAATATATAATTTATAACTAGTCTATGATCAGTTTATTACATATATATATACTTACTAAAACATCACATCGCTCGCAAGGTGAGCTATACTCTTTATTATAATATATTATTTAAGATATATATTAAGGTATAATAATACTAATATATGTGTGTGTTTTATGTGTGTGTGATGTGTGTGTGTATCATATGTAGTTGAGCATAGTATTATATATATAATATATGTGTGGTGTGTATATTTACTATATAGTGTGTTGTGTGTGTGTGTGTCGTGTGTGTGTTGTGTTTTGTATATGTCCATAGTATTGTTTAGTGCGATGTGTGAGAGTTAGTTGTGTGTGTAATATAATGTGTGTGTATATATATATATACATTAGTTGTGTTAGTAGTAGCATGAGTGTGTATTATATAGTGTTGCTTTATGTTGATATGTTAGTAATGT
>NW_020870028.1:443863-459362 GCF_003789085.1 Penaeus vannamei
TATGGTGCTCTTATAACTCGCAATTGAATGTCATGAGAAGTGATCATTGATATGTCTTAAATCGAATTGAATTCCTTCCTCCACCGAGTGCCAACTACTGTGTTAGTGACCGTTAGAACTGAGTGCCCCGATGTCCCGAGCGCCATAATTCACCTGTGATGAGGCGGGCGAGCCAGGCGCAGCAGTCACCACCCCCACGATGGGGAAAAACCGCAGTAAACAATGAGGGGAGGACACGGTGGATAACTGTCCCAGCCCTGCCACGGCTGAAGAGTGCACTTCAGTCTGTAATTCAGTGGATAGCCCCACTGAATCCATTGTCATGCAAGGGGCACGTGCTGAAGCACGAAATGGTGATGCCGTCGCCCAGGTGGAGTCGAAAAAGAAAAATAATACGAGAGCCCACCAACGCGGTAAGACGCCACGGACACCAAGGAAAGATTATGCGTACGCACTCGATGGCGTTCACAAGGCCATTAAAATGTATAGGGATAAGCAACCACTCAACCGAATTCGCATCATATGGAAAGGAGAGCAACCACATATAACTTTTTCGGAAAGTACATGCCCACCAGTCACGTGCGACCGTGGAGGGCATCCCCTGTAATTTGCTACAACTGCATGGGAAGTGGTTACGTAGTAAAATACTGCATTCATATGTAAATAAACCCGTGACGAGATTGTTAACATATGTGAAAGTAACACTGCCAAATAAATGAGTAAAAAAATCAGAGAACACACTTTGGAGACAGTTAACGTAAGTAACGTAGAAAAAATCAAACATTCCGTTAATAGTAGATCACTATGACAGAAATAAAAACTCATTTGGGAGGTAGTAGGTTAGATTACATATTTGGCAAAAATCTAGTTTATGGTAATGTCTAGTTCACTGGTACGAGAATTAGCGACCACTTTGCAATCCGAACAGACTATATTGTTGACAGCAACTCAGCCTCTATATCACCTAGGCTTAGAATAATTATCCCACCGGGCCTGGAACTTCACTTCAAGGCACGTATCCATGATTGATACAAATTTAAAATAACAACAGTTGAAAATTTCTCTCAGGATCTTATCAAAGTTGTCACTGACTACTATGACACAGGAGTCTGTTCACGAAAACTCTCGAAGAAAAAGAGCCCCAAAGCTCTCCATGCTCTGAGGTGGATCAATGACCCAATTCTAACCAAGGAACATACACGAGTTCAGGAGCTTACCAATTGCTATAAAGACATCAGACAATCTTATGTAGATTCTTAAAGCCAATAAAGAATTCAGAGAACTAAAAACTGAGATTCGTAGTAAACACTGAGAACAATTCCTGCAAAGTATTAATAGTCAAACTTCTATAGCTGATACATGGAGAACGATTAATAGGCTGACAGGTAAAGCTACCACAGACCGCAGTTTCACAGCCCACAAAAACAGGCTAATATGCTACTGGAGCAGTCGGCTGAAAACTCTCAGCTAAGCTCACTTCAACAAGGGGTAAAAGATCAATTCGACAAGAAAATAGATAGAAAATTTAATATAGCAGTAGCCTGTGCTGCTATTAACCCATCCGAGTGGGAGCTGAGTAATGCCCTTCTCAAAGGTAAGGCAACCGCCCCTGGCGAGGATGGCATTACTCAGGTGCCAGGCAACCCACTATAGACAGCCTATCACAAGGAATCCTCCCAAGCTCCTGGACCAAAGGTTTAATCATTCCTATACCCAAACCTAATACTGACAAATACAGATCAATTTCTTTGACCTCCTGCTTGTTCAGAATAATTCTGAACAGAATCATGTACCAAATACACGTTAAGTTATCCCCCAGATTGCATGGGTTCTCCCAGCACGTAGCAATCAGCATTGATTTGCAGAGTATTTAACAAACAAACCCAGTCATGCAAACTGTCTTACTTGATCTTCAATCTGCCTTTGATATTGCAAACAGAGAAATTATCCTTGAGCGACTAGCTAGCTTTGGCATTCAGGGAAGACTGTTAACATGGATTCAAATGTATCTATCCTATCGATTGGCTCAGGTTTTAATCCTGGGAATTAAGAGTACTCATACAAAAATGTCTGAACTTGGCACACCTCAGGAAGGCGTACTTAGTCCCATGCTATTTAACATCCTAATGCATAGATTACTAGGCGATATACCACTTGAGGGCAATGACTCCATTATTTGTTATGCCGATGATATTTGCATTAAATCCTCATCCGAGGAGAGAATGCAACAGATCCTTGATGTGCTTTCAGCAAGGGCTACAGAGTGCGGCTTGATCCTATCGACTGAAAAAAAAACAAGGCACTTAACCGTAAAACAATACCTCTGCCAAGGTTTCACATCAATGACGTTGAGCTAGATCTCTGTCACCAATACAAATACCTTAGGGTGATTGTTAATGATGCAGAGTTCATAGAAAACCTGAAAAAAAACGGCTGTGGGAACGGCTGAAGCCACTTAGGACACATGTCGGCAAAGATCATGGTATTAATGTCAATATTGCTAGACTCTTTTACATGTCTTACATACGGTCGGTCATAGATTATCATGCATTGCACCTAGTATTATACAAGTAATCAGAGTTGGTTGGTTTAGAAATTGTACAAAATGAGGCCATGAGGATTATTCTCGGTGCCCCTAAGACAACGGGGATTGTGAATTTTGAGAACAAAACTCAATTTGCCGTCTGTCTATGAAAGAATATTATACATAAACTCCACATTTAGTGTCAAAGTAATAGGAGAACCCCTCTATTGTACAGAGTTCCAAAGACAACTCAAATGGTGGAGCTAACTTTGAATGGTAACATTGATTCAAACTCAAATCTATGGTTACAAGTAATATGTAAGCACTTGTCTCAGCTGAACATACTCTTAACTAAGACCCTACATGGACGTTTGCTCCATCGTGGAAAATGTCGGACCCGTGCATTGGCAGTATGCTTTGGCAATTATCAATGAGCATCTTGAAACTGTGCCCAATACATATGAATGCTACACTGATGGATCCTTGCAGTTGGACAGGATGCGCTTTTGTCGTATATAAAAAACAATATTGTGCAGCACCATCATTGTAGTAAAGTTCATGACTGGGCTAGCACTACGCAAACTGAGTTGGCAGGACTGCGCATAGCCACCGAATTTCTATTAAATACGGGCTCAGGAGTATTTTTCTGCGACTCACAGAGTGCTCACCAGGCTTTGAACATACTAAATTAAAGTGCAGGAAATATTGCAAATGACATAAGGACAAATGTGTATCGTGCAAAAGAACGAGGCCATGATATATGTTTTGTGTGGATACCATCGCATGTTGGAATCCCCAGGCATGATCATGCTAACCGTTTAGCAAAATCAGCATGTGACAAGCAAAGTGTGGATATAGATCTTGGAGTACCTCTCGCTAGGATTTCACACATCATCAAAACTACCTTTAAAGAGGACTTGACTTGACTAATTCTCAACGGCCTGGAAGCTGTGGCATAAAGCATTATGACCGGTTTATGCAAGATGTATTCGTCTGTGGTTTATATAAAACAAGAACAAGACTGTGATATTGTGACCGTAAGAACCAGGCTGAGATATAGATTGTATTGGCAAGTCAGTACAGTCTGTAATGTTGAAGAACTGTGTAAATTATGCAGTGAAGAATATAAGTGAACACCTGTACATTATATCTCAGAATGTCATGTAATACAACTTTTCAGACCACCTAGCTTGAGGTATGGAGAACTGTGGAACTACTTTATATCATCTGATGTCTTGGAAGATATACTCGTGTTATATCCTAAACTTGGAATGTAGTACCACATGACCACATATCAAATGTTACAATGCCTTCCCACGCCCAAGCCGTACGCCAGCCTGGTAGACGAGTAGATAAATTACTGTGATTGTTTTTTTTTTTTTTTTTTTTTGCAATAATGTTATAGCCTAAATTTCCAAAGTAATGGTATTATATAATGCATTGACCATGCATCAAATGTACCACAGCTTGTCCACGCCTGTGCAGTTAGCCAGGGTGGTAAATAAAGGACTAAACTAAACTAAATATCATGTCCTTTATCTACTCATCTACCAACTACAGCTTGGGCGTGGAAGAGCATTGCTGCATTTGTTATGTATTCGTTCTTTTCTTTTAAATGATACAGTACAGATCTCAATAATGTTAAAGCCTAAATTTACAACGTAATACTATTATACAATGCTACGACCATGCATCAGATGTACCACAGCTTGCCCACGCCTGTGCAGTCAGCCAGGGTAGTAAATAAGGATTAAAATAAACTAAAATATCAAGGTGTGTTTCCGCCAGTGATGGACGATCAGCCCCTCGTGCTGATCTCGGGGTCAGTCAGCGTCAGGATCCTTGCAATACCGAGGCTGACGGTCTCCCAAGTGCATCTGAGTTAGGGCAATCTTCAGACCATTAAGTATATAGTTTTGAATCAATGTTTGATAGCATATAGATAAAAGTAGAAGAGGTATGGGTGGGAATGAATATCTTCACGATACAGGAGGTGTATTTGACCGGTTTCGAATAAATATATAAAGGTATGAATGAGAAGAGAGGTATTTGACCGGTTTCGATTAGATGTATGTATTCGAAACCGGTCAAGCACCTCTCTTGTATTGTGTAGATTTTCATTTTCATTCATACCTTTCCCATATTTGTCAATATGAATAAGGCTCATGTATGGATCATTTTTAAATTCATGTCATGGAATGCGTATTGCATTATGCCTAGGTTCATTGACTGATATGCAAGATTTTGCATTGGCATATGAAAATAGCACTAGTTAATAATAGGAGACTTTCGATAATAAACACAACCATGGCGGATTTGTTAACTAAGACAAAGGCAAAACTACAAGAAATGTCTGGGAACATTTTACGTTCAATTTTCTTGCTGAAATGAGTGTTGATGCTGATGGTGATAATAATGAGATGATAATGGTTATGGCATGATGGGTTAATGATGATGGTGATGACATAATGGGATAATGATGATGGTGATGATAATGATGAGATGGTGATAATATCATGAAGGTGATAAAGATGGTGATGAGATGATGATAATGATAGTAACAATAGAATAATAGTAATGATGATGATGGTGATAGTGATAATAATGGACAGCCTCTAATTCATCCTCATTTTGCAATATATGTATTCTATCTTTGCAATATGATTCTGACCAGTTCTTCAGTTAAACAGTCAGGGTATGAATGGGTGACTTTAATGCTGAACTCACATCTATGCCTTAAATATCCAAGCCACAGACGTCTTATTCGCCAAATGTAGATTGTTCAATTATGTCTTAATAAATAGTTTGGATACTTTTTTATATTTCTTTTACGGTATTTAGATGTAAACGGCCGTTTGTCAGAATTGCGAGAAAGACATGCATATGCACAGAGTAAACGCATTTCTGTCTATTTATCTGATAGATATACGTCTACACTGACAGAAATACAGTTATCCCGGTGTGTATGCATGCCTGTATGTATGAACATCTATTTTAAGGCTCGCGCAATTTTAACGAGAGGGAGAGAGAGACCCCCCCCCCCCAGGCTGTCTGTTAAGTCTATGCAACTTTTGATGTAAACGTAACATCACATGTCAGTGGGGTTAAGTTAGCGTTTCTGAGTCTTGTAACAAACTTGTATCAAAACACGTGATATAATGTAGATAGCCCTATGGACTATAATATTTAGAGTGGAAACCAATTCAATCCAAACGTTGTAATATGAGGTATGATTTTTCCCCAAATCAAGCAAAGCAAACAAAAAAATAACTTTAATTCTTCAAAAGAACCAAAAATTGCACATATTTTAGCCTCCTTTGATATTCCCAGCTACCACTTTTTAGTCATCAATTTTAAGAAAAAAGAAACGATAGTTTTGCAAGACAATTTTTAGACGATGTAGTCATTATATGGAAACAATGAAGACCACAAAGTATCAGTATATTATAAGTTTCTCATGAAGTCAATCGCTGAAACATGATATTCCTTCATGTAATCTTGTAAAGTTACTGTACAGTGTAGGCGATCATGCAGGCGATGGAGACACCGGCAATCATGCATGTGCCGAGGAAATCTAGTCATAAAGATGATTGCCTTCGGACAGACCTGGGCAAAGTACGGCCCGCGGGCCACATCCGGCGCTTCGTGCGTTCCTGTCCGGCCCGCGAGAGCCCGGACAGGGACTAAATATATTATTTATTAAATATATAATTTTTTTAGATATATAATTTACTAAATATATAATTTGTTAAATATATAATGCACTAAATATGTAAATTGGTGCATTTTACAATGGAAGAAAGTTGAGCAGAATTAAGTTCAAGTTATCGTTGGCGTGGCCCTCGGACACAATTCAGGTTTCTCATGTGGCCCAAATTGAATTGCCCTCCCCTGCCTTGGGAGATGTTTGGAATAATCCTCAACGAGTGATCCTCGTGCATCTATGATATGCATTTCAATGTTTATTTTTCTTTCACTGCATTTATCACAGTTGAAAGGTTTCTTCATGGCATATCAAATTAATGTTTGATTTGTTAGAATTACTACTAGAATTAAGCATGTTCATTCCCTGATATCAATTAGATCATCATCATCATTATCTTCAAGGTTCGTGATCATCGATACAGTCACCAACGAAAATGTCTCATCATAATCTTGTAAATAAGCTTTTAAAATATATATAAGAAAATTAGTGCAGTGATGAAGTATGCAGAGATATACATTAAAGTATGTTTATTATCAAAATTCCTGCTGTACATGGAAGCAAACTAGCGTAGAGTGAAGCGAGAGGAAGAACACAATGCCGTCGAAAGGACTTTTTGCTTCACGTCTCACTCTGCCCTGAACAAGCAACAGAGCGAAAAAGGCCTTCGGTTTAATCCTGTTTCCTTGCTATTCCTTTCGTTTTTCTTTTTTTCCCCTTGAGGTGAGTTACGTATAGGATCAGTGGCACTGGGTTGCCAAACGTATGATGTCGACGTTCTTTTGATGTAAGTTAAATGACCTCTGCGTTTAGAGATGCCTAGATGATTGATTTGTGGCCCAGTTGTGATTTAATGTGGTTATTATTATTGTTGTTGTTATTGGTGTTGTTGGTGGTGGTGGTGTTATTATTATTATTATCGACAATATTATTATCATTATTATTATAATCATTATCATTATTAATATGATTATCATTATCATTATCATTATTATTATCATTAATATTATTATTATTATTATCACTGTTACTATTACTATTATATCATTATTATTATCATTATCATTTTCATTGTCACTATTATCATTATTGTTACAATCATCATTATTAATAGCTTTACGATCGACTAAACTCACCCTTACCTGTGTATTGATTATGTAGTTATGTACACTGATTACAAAGTTTCATTTGTACGTTGGAATATGCCAACAAGGTATCTCGTTCCAGCCTGCTTAAAGAAACGTGGGACAAAATTTTGACACGAGGAGTAAGGGTTGTTTGCCTGCCCACGCTTTACCATAGCATATGCAGTCTTGTTTATGAAATTGTTGAAAAGTTGAAAAGATAATAATGCTAAATAAACAAATTGAAAAAGAGACGATGCTAAGATTTGCGTTCATGAATTTTAGTAACCAGAGCTTGTACGAAATCCCATCCTCTGGTTTGTTCACCAGTATTAATTAGTATCCGATTTACCAACATTGTTTGGAAGTCGAGGCAGAAGATTAAATCCATCACGTACCTTCTGTCTTGTAGTCTGTAGTAACTGAATAAAACTTGTAATTCAAATCAGTTTACTAATGAAAAAGATCTGGCAGCCACATGTTGCCTTAGCTAGTTCTTCCTTAGCGCCATTATTACTTTTTCGTGTAACTGGTTTTACTTTGTGCTTATACTGTCTCTATGCAGCTTTGTTAGAACGTTTAAAAATGCATATGGGAAACTGTCATGATACTGATTAGAATTTTAAACTACGAAATATCCTGTATTTTTTTTACAATATTATTCATTTACCTCAATTCATGAATACATCAACAGTAGACATGAATACAATTGTCATTTTCCAATTACCATTATTGGTGTCTTTTCGCAGGTTCCGCACATGGCCAACCGATCTCCTTGTCACCGAAATTTAGTGGAATTCTGACATCTATACAATGCGGCGTTTTTGGCTGGTAAGTGTGTGAAAGTGGGTCGAATGAATGAGTCGTCTGCATAGTACAAACTGTCCCCTGCGGTCTAAGTGTAGATAGCCATACAAGGTTTTAAGAGAATATGGTTGATATGTGTGTATACATTATATGTGTGTGTGTCTGTATTATTTATTTATAAACGGCATACATGAGGATTTAGGGGGTTTACATTTTTGCGTACTTTGTGATTACACACTGATTTAATATCGAATGTGAGAAAGGCAGAAAAGAAAGAATATATATAAGAAACCCCGCGTTCCCCGGTCAGATAAGAACAACAAAGCTACACTGGCGGTTCCAAGGCTTTGTGTAAATAAAATAGAAAAAAAATCCATATGCAGTAATTAGGGATAGCAAAAAAAAAAATCAATTTAACATGCAGTGTATAGTTGTTCATTTGGGAAAAAAACTAAATATAATCACAAACAGAAGAAATCTTATTTCTTAGAATAACGGAGATGAAAAGTACAGTTGAATATGTATTTTAAGAGCAACAGGAAGCTTTTTTTAAGAACTATACTTTTGAAGCTTTATGTTAGTCTCAAAGTTTGAAATAAAAACAGAAACTATTCTTAAAGTTCACTCAAATTCATATCTAGTTCAATTCCATCATTATTTGTGTGTTGTGTTTGTGGAGGGACGTGTGTGTTTGTGGCTGTGTTTCTGCGCGAGTGCGTGTGTGGGTTCATGTCCTTAATTGCTATCTTTGGATAATCACTATTACTTAGAGCTAAAAGTCATCAAGCCTTGATGAAAACGCACCAGATTGGCAGAGTACACCAAAAAGATAATTATATCAAGTATATCAGTATATCAAAAACATATAGTAAAATTGCAAATGGCGAGTATGGTTTATCAAATTATCAAATGATTATCTCTGTAACTTCTAACATTTTCTGAAATAAAATCATAAAAACTTTAGGGAAAAATATATTCAGTATGGTCGTACCGCTAACTGCAATTACATGGTAGCATCTGTTACAAAATTATCTTAGCGTAGTTTCCAAAGTGTAAGCATGTAAACAGGTGCAGTTACAGGTGTGAAAAACGTACAAATAGTTACACAGCAACAGGTGTAATTTCGTCTGCTAACAGACGAAATTACTCCAGCCGAATGCGATGGAAGGTGTCATCCTTGGCACCACGGGAACCGTGGTCATTTTGGCGCGCACAGTCACACGGAATCAGTCAAACGAAATTTGTGAACACAACAAGATGGCGCCAACCCCCGCAAAGGCTCTGACGATGATGGACGTTACTCTGGCTATGAGGCGTCGATTTAATGCGAAAAAACACCGTCTGCTCGCTGCTCTCATCTAGCCAGGGGACGGGAGGAACGTGTTTACGTACAAATGGAAACTAACAGGCGAGCGGTTAGTTACCAACTTGTATCTATTGTTATTGAGTACAAGAGAGAACTTTGCCAATTTCTGAATAATTTATAATTGACTGTCTTTGAATTGTTTTATATTGTAAATAAATGTTGTTTGCATTACGATAACGATTGTCTAATATAGGTTATGATTTTAACAATAAAAGCCAACGGAAAATTTGAAACCGAAAACGATAATTATAGTTTGACTGGAAATTATCGCATTCGGTCAATATGAGAATGGTAGCAAAACACAACACGGAAACGTGAAAGAACCACGGAAATGGGCTTAATTAAAATGATTGCAATAACTTTCATAACCGTAACAATATTTCACAATACGGTTAGATTTAACGAAAACTTGAATTACACTTCTATATAATCTTTATTCAAAACTGATATATAAATAAACACTGATCGTCAATGCCGAAGTCTTGATCAGTGAACACGAACTTCTTGTTTGTGAGAACGTTTGACCATTATGAACAAATAATTTTTCTTCGAGCATTTACAACCAATGAGTTAAACCTGACTTGTTAAGGTGTTTTATAGCGGGACAAGCAGAGATGATGGTCGCAGTTGGCAGAGGAGCTGTTTTGACGAGGAAAATGGATATATCTACAGTTCGAATCTATATATATATATATATATATATATATATATATATATATATATATATATATATATATATATATACACACACACACACACACACACACACACACACACACACACACACACACACACACACACACACACACACACACACACACACACACACATACATATATATATATATATATATTATATATATATATATATATATATATATTTCAGGATATGTAAATGATGTTACTGAGGATAAAGATGATGACGATAGTGATGATGATGAAGGTGGTCGTGACGATGACAATTATACAATTTTTCTATCGCGACATGCAAACAGGCCTGGATTGTTTGATATTCCAAAATTTCTCCCCCTTTCCTAGGCTCGCTGAGCATGCCAATAGCCTTCACCAACACATCACAGCAAGAGCGTCATTTGGTGAGGGCTGGAGTGGTCAATTGCCCTCCCCTGGGACTCCCCTCAAGAGCCACACCCTACGATTTTTTCCCTGAATTACACCGCTATAGCTTTGGTTGTAGCTTAAAATTGCCCCCAGAATAGTTCCTTTTTCAATCAGTTTAGAAACTGATTGCGCTCACTTCGGTCGCCAACTTTGCCCCCCCCCCCCCCAGCCAAAGGACCCCTTATTTCATCCTTAATAAAGTCGAACCGAACCAACCCAAGGTTTTTGCATGAGTTTATTGTAATAAATGTAGGCCTATTTGACTCGCTCTCATGAAATCATCGGAAATACTTTGAGGTGTTACACAATTCTCATTCTTTCGCTAGGGAGTGATACGTACAATTTTCATTCATAAATTCTCTTTCATAAGAATAATCTCTGGACCAGATAACCCCCTTAAGTGCCGTATGAATACAGATCTTCAAACAAGCTGCTAAGCATGTTTTGAAAGTCGTTTTATCATGAATGCGCTTATGGAACCGAATCCCATGTTACGCATACACTCCGATTCCCTTCCTTTGCACAGCATCCAAGGGCACGCGGAGCAGCCTGAGAGATACAGCCAAAGATAAGTTTGGATGCACTCGAAACACCAGAAAAATCAGACAAAGAGTCCTCTTGATTTTCTCTACAAATTCGTTTCAGCAAACAGTGCATAAATAACATTTGACATAGTATTAGTGTTTGGTAAAACTAAAAGACATTCTTTCATGATTTACAAACAAACAAAAATGGATGAATTTGGCATATGGCATTGGCATCCACTTTCGTTCTCTTTACCATCTTGTTATCACATCCTCGAATATGACACACCCATCGACACCCGGAAGGCCATCCACGTACATGACCGAAAATGTGGATGGATTTGGCATATGCCAAATCCATCCAGTTTTGTGACAAGTGGATGAATTTGGCAGAAATTAAACTACTTTTGTGTATGCGCGCGCGCGCGTGTGTGTGTGTATATATATATATATATATATATATATATATATATATATATATATATATATATATATATATATGCATATATATTTATATATATATATATATTATATATATATATGCACATATATATATATATATATATATATATATATATATATATATATATATATATATATATATATATATATATATATATATATATATATGTATATGTATACACATAGGTATATATATATATATATATATATATATATATATATATATATATATATATATATATATATATACACATAATATATATATATATATAATATATATATATATATATATATATTATATATATAATATATATATATCTATATATATACATATGTATATATATACACATACACATACATGCATGTGTGCTTCATACCATACCACTAAAACATTTTGCCCAAATACCACGCGCCAATCTCTTGCATGACACACTGACTCTAATTATTAGTTTGTCGAATACGTCTTGCTTGCTTTTCATGGCGACGGAGACCGTTAGTAACTTTCCCAAAAGGAAGTTTTCTCGCATTCATCGTCTTGTCTGTTGACTTTGGAAGTTTCCCTCACTAAACAGGCGAGCGCGGGGGTCCGTTTCACAATCGTGTATCTACCTAGGATGCATATCTTTGTTGTTGCTGTTTAATCGGCATATTTAAGTATGTTGTATTCTTTTGTTGCTGGTGGTGTTGTTGCTAGTGCTGTTCTGCACGGACGGAACTGAATTCATAAAAGTGTAAAAACAAATTCGCAGATTCCAGGCCAAGGTTAATACCAAATGGATTACCAATAAGTCCATTGTCAGTGTGTTTGTGTTCGTGTGTATATTTGTGGCGATGTGTATGTGTGTGTGTGTGTTTAAGTGGTGCGTATGTGTGTGTTAGTGTATATGTGTGTATCTTTGTGAGCAGAATGTCCCTGCAAACGTCTCTACCTACACCATCATCTTGGCAACTACCTCTGCAGTCCCCGATGTTTAAAGACGCATATTTTGCACACATCCGCCAAAATTTCATACGTTCTGTTTAGTGATTCGCTCTTCCTCCTGATGCGACGTTCTCAGCTGTGACTACGTCACTGCCCAACGTGCATCAGCTGGTTTCCTCTTATCAGTCATTCGACGTGAGATAACCGCTCGACGTGGAGGCGGCCGTCTCCAACCAGTTCTCTGACGAAGGTGGGGTGGTGCAGACGCAGGAGTAAAGTCGATTTTCTCCTTTTTCTTTATTTTTGGAAAAGTTTATTGAGAATCTCTCTTTACGTCACTCAAGGTAAGACCAGAGAATTAACTATGTGGTCACCAAAAAAGGGAAGAATGTGAGGGAAAGATGGGCAAAATGGCTAAGGATTTCGACAATTTCCCATGGCGATAACAGCGCTTCCGTTTTCTTTTTTATATCCTTATTTTCTTTGTATTAAACGTTGTTCACACACCATTTGCAGCTACAAAACGTCTACTTACGTATTTGTTTCAGAGTTGCAAGAAAGAAAAACATCGTAGCTATTCACAGAGCGTTTAGAAATTGCAGATCTTTATATGTAGAAAATTTGTTACTGAACGTGTACTCGGGGAGTAATTTATCTCGATACCGTAATCTATCTTTATTTATCTTGAACGTTAACTTTCTCCCATATGTATCTACGGAGATATGTTATATCTCGCTCTGTCGGTGTATATATGTGTGTGTGTGTTTGCTTGTGTAAATATATATACTTTCCTTCTTTTTCTTGTGTGTGTCACATAGATTCAGAATAGTTCAATGAAAGTCTGAAGAAGATTGCTCACTCACTTGTGAGTTAACCAGACGAGGAAAAAATAATAATACGTGAAAATTGTCTACAGGTATTTTACCTGTAGACAATTTTCAGAGCATTGAAACTACCGTGAATGATGTCACTTCCAAAACTTAGTTCAACAGATGTCGCTTTCACACATTATCAAATTCGATACACGTATGTAATTTACTTTCTTTCTTGAGCAAGGGATGATGGAAGTGGAATTGGTTGTGCTGCCACCTGTTTGTATCACACATACACACACACACACTATATATATATATATATATATATATATATATATATATATATATATATATGTGTGTGTGTGTGTGTGTGTGTGTGTGTGTGTGTGTGTGGTGTGTGTGTGTGTGTGTGTGCGTGTGTAGTGCGTGCGTGCGTGCGTGCGTATGTGTTTGTTTTGGTGTTTCCTGTTCATGTGTTTGTGTGTGTATACATACATTCGTACGTCGAGACTTTAAAGTATGCATGGTATGTATATATTTTCCTTTCAAAGCATATTTATTTTTTAAATTTATTTATGTTTTTACGTCAGTATTTTCATTGAAAGTTAAGCTAAAAAAAAAAAAAAAAAAAAAAAAAAAAAAAAAAAAAAAATTAAAGACAGAAGGAATGACCATGGATTCTCAAGTTGAAACCGCAGATCCCGTGAATATTCGAAATGTGGAATTCTGAAGCAATTTACTTCCTCCTAGAAGAGGTTAGAACGAAAACATGAAATAAAGAGTGAGGAGGAAGATTGCGGGACCCATCCTTTCTGCAGTCACGATTTTGAGGCCGCGATTCCACTAGACAAAGCCGATGGTTCTTTTCGCAGTGTGAACACCACGGATGAGTGGGTTAGCTCAAGCCCACAGAAAATCACTGGATCCGTGAAATTTACGGGTAGTCTAACCGTAACTTATACATATATACATGTATATACGCATATATACATATCCATATATATAAATATACACATACACATACACACACACATGCACATGCACACGTACACGCACACGCACGCACACATACACATATGAATATAAATATATATGTATATATATATATATATATATACATTATATATATGTGTATGTACATGTATGTGTGCATATATGTGTATGTGTGTATATCTATATATGTGTATATATATATGTATGTGTGTGTGTGTGTATGCGTGTGTTTGTACATATATGTGCGTGTGTACATGTATGTATATACGTATATATATATGTGTGTGTATGTGTGTGTGTGGTGTGTGTGTGTGTGTGTGTGTGTGTGTGTGTGTGTGTGTGTGTGTGTGTGTGTGTGTGCATGTGTATGTGTGTATGTGTTATATTTTGTGTGTATGTATATGTATGTTATGTGTGTTTATATATAATATATATATATATATATATATATATATATATATATATATATATATATATATATATATTACATAGACATAGACATAGACATAGACATATATAATATATATATATAATATATATATATATAATATATATATATATATATACATATTAATACAGATTACTGGAACTCCTAATGATTTTATTTCACTCATCTCGAAATTTTAGTCATCTGTGGCTAAACTGTTTATGGCTAAAGACATCTGCATCCGCATCCATAAACACTGAAAGCAAATATCCGCATCCGAAAATCGGATTTTATTTCATAATTGGACAATAATGTTAGTGTTTTAACATTTTTACGTTACTGAAGTACACGGGACGTTTCCTTCGCGATGAGCACACATACACAGATCATCAGAGTGCGTAAAATTCAGAAATAAAAGACAAAGCGATAGATATTTTCAAAAAATCGACCGGGAATCAGAACATACAGTGAGAACTTCACACCGCGAAAATCTGTTAAACTGAACGAGAATTTGCCTGTTCTTTGCGCTATTCCTGTTACAAACTCCGAGAACAAAGAAATGGTCTTACGGTATTCTCTTAAGTATTGATACTTTCGATAAATGATATGTAAACGTTGAAAGACAGGTTATGGAAACATTTTTTTATTATTAGGCAAATATCACAATTATTGCGTAGAATAGGGATGTCGCATTCATTTATTCCGAAGGCCCAG
>NW_020870028.1:465788-480788 GCF_003789085.1 Penaeus vannamei
CACACACACAGCACACCCACACACACAACACAAGCCCCGACAGCAACAGCCGCTAAGGCACACGACAATATAGTAGTAGTGACTATATATATATAGGTATATACTGATAATATAAATATAATATATTACCACTATATATATATGCACTATATTATATATGCATATATACTATGAGTGCATGGTATAGATATATGCAGCATATATATAGTATAGTAGATAATGATATATATATAGAGACATATAATATGCATATATATATAAAAGGAATATATATGAGATTAATATATACGTATATGCAGGGGATATAATATATATATATATATATATATATATATATATATGCCATATAGTATATACCTATATACTATGCATATATAATAAATATATACTATATATATATATATATGAGTGTGTGTGTGTGGTGTGTGCTGTGTGTGGTGTGTGTGTGTGTGTATGTACAATATACATACATAAACATACACACACACACACACACACACACACACACACACACAACCACACACACACACACACACACACACACACACACACACACACACACACACACATATATATATATAATATATATATATATATATATATATATATATACATACATATATATATATATATATATATGTATATATATAATACATAATATATATATATATTTAACATATATATTATATATATAACATATAATATATTATATATATATTATTATATATAAATACATATATGCATATGTATACACACACATGTATAAGAAAAAAATATATATACACACACACACACACAAATAAGGACGCAAGGGTGCAGTCACACTCCTACTCAATGAAAGGAAATGAATTGGATGACAAAGGACGGCAGAGGGATGTTTGTCCTACAGCTGACTGGAATGTAGGCTGCTCAGGTGATAACATATGCATTCAGACTGTACTGATAAGTCTACTGATTATCACACGCACGTACACATGCATATACAGACAAAGACAAAGACATACGTACACACACGTACACACACACACACACACACACACACACACAAACACACACACACACACACACACACACACACACACACACACACGGGAACCTACTCTAAGAGATCTGAGTTACGAAAACAGACTACAGAAATTAGGAGTTACTACTTTGGAAGAAAGAAGGAAAAGGGGGGACATGATAATGCTGTTCAACTGCTTTACAGGAAGAGTGAAGTTAGATGAAGATGACTTTTTAATGTTGAACATAAGGACGAGAGGACACAACAGAAAGTTGGAAGTCAAAAGAGGAAATAAAGATGTAAAAATAACTTAATTGAAGCATGTAACAGTCTCCCCAAAAACGTTTTGTGTGCCAAAAAAGTGCATCAATTAAAAAAGTTACACGACAATTTAAATGTAGACGGGGCCACCTGAGCCTAGACCTTCTCCCGTATTAAAACAGCAAGGTATGGACACACACACACACACACACACACACACACACACACACACACACACACACACACACACACACACACACACACACACACACACAACACACACACACACACACACACACACACACACACGTATGCGCGCACGAAGTTCTCCATAAAACTATATGCTTAATTAGTAGATTATGCTCTAATCTGTTTCTGAGTAAATTCACATAATGTATTTCCTATCGTCAGCATCACCTGGGCAAATAATGCTTAGGAAGACATCAGCGTCTTCACGAATACTGCGCAAGTATAAATGCAAATAAAAACGAATGTTCTCAGCTGTCCTGTTACCAAAATATATATCCACATTTCACTTAGGTACCACTTTTTTATTAGGAGAATATTTTTTCTAATTAACATGAAACCACTTTTTACTTTAATATAACATAGATCCACTTTTTACGGGAATATGAACCAAAATTTACTAGATAATTTAACCACTTTTTACTAGAATTATAGAACCACTTCTAAAACAGTCGTGGTTCCCGATACGTCAGTTATTGTGCCTCTCTCTTTGTTGTTCTTTGTACAAAATACGTGACTTTCCATAATATCTGTTCATTAAAATCTTCGTGCTGTTTTAGCTAGTCACTGAATTGTTATTTTATGGCAGTATATGCGGTTTGTGTGGATGTGTGCATAAGGGTGTGTTTCTTATTTCTCATTATGTAAGTTAGTATCTAATCACGTAGAGTGGGGTTGTGATACGTATATTAACAGGCGTATTGAGCCAACATTGCAGGCTATTTGATACTTGGGGTCGCATTACTAAGCATCTTGAGAATATTACGCCACCTGCTGGAATAATATTGATGGAATGACTTTTTTATGAATATAAATGTCCATGTAGTGAATTGTATTTTAAGAATTAACTAGATAATAAAAAAGTGTTTTAAATGTTAACACTTACAGTGTTCGTAACTATGTTCATTTGTATGGAAAATATATAATACATAATCCCTAATTGTAACAAATTTTCTAAGAAAAAAGTTACAATTTAGAGATGGCTTGTATATAATGCCAAATGGCTTTAGTTGCACTATAGCCACGCAAGGTATACTCTGAAATAACACAATATAAGCTCATTATGAAATTTATCTGATCACATTACACGGTACTTATAAATCGATAACGTCATGAGGTCTTTATAATAACTATCCTTAAAAACTTACATGCAGACGAATCTTTGGTTGAATGTCTACATCAGATAAATTAGCTTATTGCTCAGCCCTTGATAGATAATATGAAGACTATCAATAACACAAAACAATATAACAGTTTTTAACTGAATGGTTACATTAGCGACCCCTTCTCATACGTAGAACATTACATTGCTAATTCTTGTGAATAGATATTCGAATAGACACCATACATATGAGTAGGTTAATTTGGATAAACCTAAAGATAAATAAAAGGCTAAAGCAAAATAACAGAAACGAAAAAGGATTTAAATTATTGCATCAACGCTCTCTTCTCGCAGTCAACAACATGGCGGAGCGAGGGCAGCTCACCCTCTTCGCCCTCGCGGCTGTTTTCGGGATTTTGCTCATCAGGGACTTCGTTCCTGTTGACGGATCGTCCAAGGATGTCCCCAAGATGAAATTCAATAACCTGATGGGTCCTACCCTCAGGTTCCTGTACTGGTGAGTGAGATAAATGAGTTCGATGAAGCAGGCAACTGGGTAAAGCCTAGAAATCGTGACTCATCAATAGTTACGTGTAATGGTTTTTTCTCGTATATTTCCCTTTGTATTACAAGTGATAATGATAAGATGATTTTGGGATGTCTTACACTACACATAGATGAAACTACAAACGAAAATGCCCTTTTTATCTACTACAAATCGCGGAATTTGACAGACCTGACACTTCCAGCATCACTCCAACGTAACGAGAATATAAATACATTTTTCTCTTCACAAAGACATTCCTCTGGAATCCTAAGCTCGGAACGTAGCCTAACAATCGCCAGGAGCAAAGGAAGTAGTTAGATACCGCCGTGAACAGAGGAATAGGCTAATAATATTGATAAACGAGACTTCCCTTACAGCAGGTAAAAGGCTTCCTCTCCCTGCATTCCCCGATGCCTAAGCCCGGGCCTGTGTATAGCCGTGTGTCCTATTTTGCTTAGATTTTACACTATACACTATAAGTGAAAAGAATAGGGAACAAAAATGTGCAAAACTAGCACAAAAATGCTTAATATTAGCTAATGAAACTCTGTAGACATGCCCACCATCTTTGAAAGTCTGTGACTCTGCAGGAATTCAACCCATCTTTCTGCAAAATCTGCGGGAATTCACATGTTCCAAACCCCTCAAAAAGCTTCCTGACCCATAACCCAACCTCACCTATCAATTTAAGTTGCTGTGGTGAAGCGTGGCCTTTGGGCACTGCCTGAGGGGAGGGTTGATGGGGAGACATTCTTTTCACCTCAGTATGTATGTTAAGGTAGATCTACAGGGATGGTGGGTATGGCTACAGAATCTAGAGGGCAGTATACAGAGTCTAAAAATAGAGCCAGTACAGAATATGGCATCACTTAGCAATGACTAAAATCATATGGAATTATAACACCAGTGTTAGTGTCATCATATGTTCCACTGGTGCTTCATGACGCTGGTGTCGGTGTCACCATATAAAAAGGGTTTACATTACTTGCAATTATTTTTAAAAATCGCTTACAAGGAACTGTAGGTAAAATATTGCAAATTACAGTGTAACCTTTGACGATAAGAACTAAAAAACTCATGACAAACTTTTAAGAAACTTTGGAAGACAATATGCATAGTTATGTGTGTTTCCCTTAACATTAAAGATGATAAAATAGTTCGCTATTCCAGATCAAGGTGTGTGATAAATTGCGCTAAGGAAGAGGCAGGTGTAGAGAGTGATCACAGGCCATTCCAAATAAGGCCTGATTTATATATCTATATCTATCTATTTATATATATATCTGTATATATCTATATCTATATATATCTATGTATTTATTTATAGATATAGATATATATATTATTTGTGCATATTATATATATATTATATATATATATATATATATATATATATATATATATATATATATATATATATATATAATGCTTCAGGTTATCAGAGCCTCAACTTGTATGGTTGCTGTGTAGGAGAAGCATTAACTCTGATCCTGTTAGTATTGACTGTTTGATATTATTAAGTAATACATTAACTATTTTAGGGAATTTCTTAACATTCTTTATTTATGTGATTTTGCCAGAATGGATATTTTTTTTAAAGGACTCTAGTTCTAGTTTTGTAGCTCCTTTTTTCTTCTGATAATGGTCTGTTTACAAACATGTATCCCATAGTAACAAAAGAGAACTTTTGAGAAAAATCATCAATGTACCAAAAGTGCTCCACGTAAATCGCAACTGTGGAAGGATTTATATAGAATCACAATGAGGCCAGAGTTCATTGTGACAAATGTAGGTAAGGTATAAAGGAATAATGATAATGATGTGCAATATATGAAATTGAGATGAAGCCGTAGTTTGGTTGGAATGATAGATTGTTGTTTCAAATCAAACTAGACTCCTCATCAGGCAAATAAAACCTATGTGGTTCCATCTTTATTTTAAGTTCAGATGAGGCCTGATCCATCATAGATTATAACTTTCTTACTGTGGTTGTTTCTTTCTATTTGAGAATGAATGTATAACCCCTAAAGCAAGAGAAGTACTAATAGTTGCTGATGAAAACATTTATAAAAAATTTAATTTCTTCTCTTGTTTTTTAGGTTACTCATTCTCATTTTTACTATTTCTAAAATCATCTTGCCAGTTGTGCAGTATTGTAATTGTTTTAATTTTGATAATTTTATTTGCTAAAACTACGAATCGGAGATAGGACAAAGCATGTTATTGATATAGAATCCCATTTGTGATAGTTATAATGGAAAGGTAAAGAATATTTCCATTACATTTTTCAGGAACATGGGAAATTTGTGATGTGTGTTCAGATAATTCTCATGTACTTTGTATATCTTCATTTCTATTGATATTTTCCTTTTTTGTTGTTTTAAGAAGGCTGACAAATTATGCTTAGTTTATTATTTAGATCATATTTCCTTCTCTTTTGTTCTGATGGTAACTCCATTTACAGCTACTCGTGAGGGTACAGGAAGGTGTTTGAGCAGTACGCCAACATCCTGCGCGAGAAGTATCCAGACATCTCTATCCTCGGGGATAACTATCCCCCGCCAGATTGGAGGATCTGGCTTGCGCAATTGTTGGTGAGTTGGGGAATGTTTGTTAACAGATTATAGAATTGTTGGGTGTACCTAGTAGTACAGTAACTTAAACAGTGAATTTAACATTTTTCTCTGGAAAATGTTTGATTACACAGATTTTAAATTGCCATATAAGTAGTTCTCTGTCATTCAGTCATGAAATACATGGTTTTGACCTAGAAGAGGACTAAAATTCATGTAAGATCCATAGTTTATCAGATGAAAGAAGCATTTAGAAAGCTTAACTGAGCCCTTGTCTCAAACTAACTTTGCATGGTCTTTTCTTTTCCCCCTTTCCTTTTCCTTCTCTTCTTCATCCTTTTCTTTTGTCCACTTCCTAAGATGTGAGAGATGTATTGAAAGGATGAAAGGCTGACTTTGTGTCAGTCACAATTGGCCTCCAGGTGCTGTGGGCATGGTATTCCCTTCGTTAATGGCATAGCCCTTACCCCTATTGGGAACTCTCAGGAGTAGACAGTTCCTTTTCCCAACTTATTTCAGGCTCACCATGGCCAGTATTGAAGATCTTTCACCCTCATTAGAGCTTATTAGGGGCATTAAGGCTTGCCCCTTCATCAACTAGCTTATCTGAATTTGTTTTCTCTCGTGCCCCAATCAAGGTCATTACTCAACCTTCACCATACACCCCATCCTTTCTCCCAATATTCTCCACTCCATCTCCTACTACACAGTCTTCTTCATCGTCTACTCTCTCTCCCCCTTATTACTACAATTCATTCTTATTGTCTTCACTGCACACCACCCCATCTCCCTCCTACTCTTTTGCCCAGCCAAGTGGCATCAGTTCTTTGTGATTCCTGCTACAGCCCTTTACTCTGACAATACGCTTCTCTTCCTACAATATCTGCAAAAACAAGTAGGCAGAGTTTCTTTTCACTGTTGTTCCAATCGTTCATGCCTTGTCATAGTCACATCTTAGTGTTAAGTTCGTGCACTGTTTACACTGACTGACCTCGCTGGCAAACCTATTTTGCTGACCCTCTCTGTGACTAATTGTCCTATCTATAATAAGAACTGGTTAAACTGAAAATGCCTGCCTTGTTGACTATGATACAATAGCAGTACAGTGCTGCACTATTTCTCCCAGAGGCCAACATAAGTCCTATACCAATATTGCTAAGAATAGCTTCCATAGACATGACTTCCCCCATGAAATTGATATTGGTGCGTGTCCTGTCCTCTCTGACCATATCGACCTCTTTCTCTTCAATGTTTGAAAAGTTGGTGTTTTGGCCACCCAGCAAACACTGGCGCTCTAGAGCTTGCTGCCCTCTACCTACCCAGCCTGGTCATGACCATTCAAATAGCTCTGCTCAGTGCATGTAAACATGTCGCAGGATGTGGTGGCTCCCATAATGTATTGTATAAGAACTTCCCTGCCTATAAACTCAAATCTGAGGTAGCAATTCTCAGATTCAAACTAGGCCTCACTCTACATGACAAGACAGGAAGCACTGCCATAGGTTTTCTCATGGCACAAGAAAATGCTCCATTTCCTTATCCACTCTCCCAATCCCTTTAGTTCCGATTCTTCCCTCTACATTCAAGGTA
Organism: Penaeus vannamei; assembly: GCF_003789085.1. Taxonomy (NCBI): domain Eukaryota; kingdom Metazoa; phylum Arthropoda; class Malacostraca; order Decapoda; family Penaeidae; genus Penaeus; species Penaeus vannamei. Next base: position 473,111 of record NW_020870028.1, read on the forward strand.
ATTGTCATTATCCCGCTCTCCTTTCTCCTCCTCTGCCGTATTAAAGTGTTCATTGTTTCATAAGGCTCTTTAGCTAGTTTTCCTTAAACATGTACATGTTTGCTTCCCCAGCCAGCAGATGTTACATTATTCATTCCAATTGCCCTACAACCCAAAACCCCTCTTATACAAATATCCACTTTACTTTGTCCCTTCTACTCGAATTTTCACTACCGTGCCGCTATTCCACTAGGTGCTCAATAACCTAACATATGTTTTCCAAATTGTTAACTCATTTTTACCCTCTTTGCCACAATACTTTACCATAGTGTAATATGACCTTTAATGTCTTGCATATTTATTTGTTTAGCCATTAACCTAAATATCACTTATCTTACCAAAGCTATTCACCCTAGATATCTTTCTTTACTCCCAGGGTGGTGCCAAACTGATCGTGTTGGTGATGATTATTGCCAACATCAATATTTGGGAGTGGCTTGGGCTAGAAATCCCATCCTGGTGGACATGGTTCCTCAACAATAAAATCTATGGCTGTATGATGGTGTTCTTCCTTTGCAACGCCATCGAAGGGCAGCTCATCTCCACAGGCGCTTTTGAAATATCCTTTAATGGTGAGTGACTTTGCTTTTTGTTGGATTGAACAGATTTAGGTTAGAAATAGCTAGTGATATTTGTACATGTGAGGGGGGTATATATATGCATGTATGTAGTGTAATATATGAGTAGGTGGGTGTATGTGTGTATCCATGCATGTATATGTGTAATGTACATCTAAGTGTATGTGCTTCTGCAAGCCTTGGGGAGCATTAGTGTGAGTGTGCATAAATGATTTAACAGAACTTTATATGCCTCATTCTAAATGGTGGTGCCTCTGACCTTGGCTATAATACCTGTTATTGGTTGTCATGTTAGCAGATTAATCAGAGGCAAGATGAAAAATAAACACTTTAGATAGTGGGTTAGATAACATTAATGAAAATATACACAGGTTTTTCCCTCTATCCTTCCCGCTCCCTCCTCTCTTCACCACTTCATCTTTCTCACTTATGCTTTGCTTGTAATATTATTGTCATCCTATTGTTTCAGTATTGAAAGTGAATATTAGCTTATTATTCATAATGCAATATTGCTTATTTGGTTCATTTTTATTCATTCTAATTAGCATTTTATTTTGGATTGTGGAGGTAATATATTGTCGCTTTACAATTTCCTCACTGTATTTTCAGATGTTCCTGTTTGGTCCAAGTTAGAGACAGGCCGAATACCTCAGCCTCCAGAACTCTTCCAGATTATCGATAACCATGTGAGATTCAACCAGAATTCAAATTCGTGGAGTGATAACATCTAACTCTATGGCAGGTGAATGATGATTCTCTATAATGGAATTTAAAGTGATATTCATGTAGATACTGATTGCAGTTTTGATAACAGAATATGCATACTATAGAGAGGTAGATTTGTTTATAATTATCTTTGTTTTACAGGTTCTAAGAATTGGAGAGGGATGTACACCAAAAGCCTTGGATGTCTTAGTCTCAGTATATTAGTCACATGAACAGTAATACCAAAAGACTTGTGTTGTAACATGTCCCCCTTTTTTTTGTATCCAAGGCTGGGGCTTTAGGCCACAGAGGTTGTAGCTTCCTGTCAATACATGTACCTTACGAGATGAAGACATTATAAAGCTATAGAATGAAGGACAGCAGTTTGCCTGTGCTGCCTGGACCTTCACATGCAATTGTATCCGAATGGCTTGAAAATCACCCGAGTCTTCCATTACTGTTTGTCTCTCCTGATTATGAAGGTTCAAGTCGAAACCACACACTGTGGGGACTCGAGCTGGATGCCTGTTTTTGCCTGCAGGAAAAACTAGTAGTAAAGTAGACTATGTGGTGGTTTGGCGGCTGTTTGGGTCATCCTCCTGATGTGCCATTTAGAGTGTGATCTTTAGATATTTGTTTTATTGATTTCATTTAATGTTCTTATTCTTAAAAGAAATACTTGTGCAATAGAAGTAGTGAAGAGAGCTTTGTGCAATAAGAATAGCATTGATTGCATTTTTTAATCAAAATGAAAATACCAAATTAGGATAGAACATTTCTAAGTGGCACAATTTTATACTCTTTGTGTGAGAATAAATGTTTTAATGTCATATAATGTACTATATATATGAGGAATGAATATAGATATTTTTAGGGGGGTAGGGAATGTAATGTAATGCAAAAGAAAAACCTCAGTATGTGTATGTGTGCATTTATGGATGATTGTAATGAATGTAGTTGTATACTGTGACTTGATTACACAAATGTTAGTTTGATGATATATATTGACATTGTTGAAAGGTGCAGAAACTAGTTCATGTCATCCAGTTCACCTTTAACTCTGAAAACATTCCTGTGTGTTAAGTTTGTAGTCACAGAACATTTGATTTAAAAACAAACAAACATGAAACCTTAAAAGAAATCGGTGCATTGAATCAGGTTACTTATGTCCTTGTAAACCTCGGAATTCTTGCATCAATGTGAATAAAAAAAGAGTTAGTAAAATGTGTTTTTTTATTTTTACCTCATGGTTTGTGTTTACATTATTACCCAAGAGCACAAGCTTATAGTGAGTTTGAGAGATGAGCCATGAAATATTTGGTGAAGGTATTAATTTTCTAATAATTTACTTTCATTATATTAGCAAAGGTTGTCTCACAGTGCATAAAGATAATCATATCATTATTTTATTCTCAGATTGTATTAAGCAAAAATGTTATCATGTGGTATTTCTTAGTTTCATCATAAAAATTCCAATAATGAGAAAAGGCTACTCCTGCATGTGGCCTTAATGGAAAGACTTCCTCAATTTGCAAAATATATTGTTCTGTTAGGGAATGATTAGTCACTAGAAATGTTTCATCTTGATAAAAGCCAGTCTTAGACTGGAATGTTTCAGGTACTGTATTGTTACATTGCTCAATTCACTTTAACGTAGGGCTTATTTATTCTCAAAATATTTTAAGACAACTAAGCTTTGTCCTAATTCCATAGCAAGACCTTTTACATTACAGTGTGTTTTCACACAAGGCCTATAATACATCAAAAACAGATAAGCAAAGGTCCTACCATCTAAATAAACTCTTTTTACGGGGCTGCTGTTTAGAAATTAGTCCCTTAAACCATTGCTCCACTGTCTACTGCAGTTCCGTTTACACACTTGGCTTCACAAGTAATTATTCATCAAGGTCAGTTTCTAAACTTTTAATTTTTTTTGTGTGAAAATGTATGCAGTTTTGTTATTAGCTATTATTGCAGAATGATTACCAAAGTGGTAATAAAATTTGAAGTTTTTCTTTCTGAATATTCACAGAATGGGGCAATTGGCGAGTTGATTCAGAGGTGACTAAGCATATGCAAAGCCATCTTTGTAAACATTCAGAGTGCATGAGCACATACTTTTGGGAGTCTGGTTAATCTGACATCTATTTTCATATAATACCGCTTATTACAAGGTCAAAAGCATTTACATATTATCAAGAACTTTCCCCCCAATCCCATGCTCGTCGTCATGGGGGCATAGGAGACCCGGACCAAGGCCCAATATAAGGATCACTTTGGCCTTAGACATCAGCCCACACCTCAACTAATTTTGCATGATATTTTTTTTACCTTTCTTTTTCCTTCTCTTCTGTCCACATGCTAAAGTGTGAAAGCTGTGCAGAAATGATGAAAAGCTGGCTTTCTGTCAGTTCTGAATGGCTGTTCCCTCTTTACCATTTTTTCTACCAAAGTAACCTACTAAAAGGCACTCTAAAGCCCTTGTCTAACATATTTTGTCCTAACTGTTGTATAATTTTTTTACATTTTTTGCCACAATACTTTGTCATAATGCTGTTATGAGCTTTTCTTACCTGGGGGGGCTGTGCCCCTTAGCCTCACCTTTTTCTATATTTTGGATAAGCCCTAATGACCTTAGATATTGACTCGGCAGAACATTTCAATAAATGAATATATAACAAAAGCATTATTTTAGCTTTATTAACATGGCTGCTACATTTTTGTCAAAATATTACTAGTTTTTAATCATCAAAATCAAACGAAGTACTATGGACTGAAGGTTAGAAAAGGGAGGGAAAGAAGAAGAGTCATTTAAAGAATTTGCATTTTAATCTTTTTTTTTTTCGATTGGTACTGAAGGCGAGATAATATGTTGGGGGATATTTCCATACTGACCAATATCAACTTAAAATTCACATTTGGAAGTGGTGTATTCAGTAAGACCAATAAGTATAAAGCAATAATAACTAGAGAGAAACAACATATAGCTACTAATAGAAATACAACCTGGATACAATCCTTTGTTCAAAGGCCTTTTAGCACTATAAGGAAGTATAATAACAACAAGAGTAAAGAAGGGGGATTAAAACAAACAAATGCTATTGGCCAAAGGACATACAGCACCATAGGACAGTATGGTAGCATAAAGGGTCATTTTCAGAACTGAGATAATACTTTTGCAGGATTTCAATTTTACCAAAAGGGTAATAATAAATCAATATTTAAATATTTAAGGTTTATACAAAATATTTTAATATAAATTCATACCAGCATCACCTACCACTTATCAATATATATATTCATATCTTTGTTTGGTTAAAATATTGTAAGGCACTTGTGTAACTTTCCTAGCAGTGTGAGTCAAGAGGAGAGGACTGAAAATAAATAATAAAAGTATCTTGCCTTGGTGTCTTCATTAATTTTCTGCCAGGGAAAGAAATAATAAAAGGCAAAAAACTTACACAAACAGCACATGAAACAGATTTTAATTATAATATCCTTTTATTTTGTTTTTCTCCCCGGTATTTCACTGTCAACAGCATAAGTATTGATTATTTAATCATATATTTCTAGTATAGTTGAACTTTATTTCATAAAAAATGCTTTCAGTGCAATCTAGGTGTAAATCAAATAAATGCTTAAATAATTAATTATTCATTTGACTTCTTTAATATCAATACATATAAGAAATAAGTACTATGAATGCCTTTTTTTTACTGATGTTTATAATCTGTAGTTTCAAAGTAAATAAAATTACAATTAGGAGACAATAAAGAATCTAATATCCTTTGTTTTGTAAAAGAAAACTTGCCTGCATTTTGTATTATACGGAAGTTGATGGTGTACAAAATTGCAAAATATTTAAACTCACTTCATATTTACTGCATAATTTTTTTTCCAGATAAATCATATTATCTGGAACTGCTTATGCAGATTAGCCTTTCTTACTGATCTTCAAAAACAGCTATGAAAATGCACTGAATTTTGAGGCCAAGCAAAATATAAAAAACTGAAGAGACAAATTATTTATCACCTTAGTGATCAGTGGTATCCAATATATGTAAATATATATTCTTTACTAAGTCATAAGAAAATGAGATTACCTACAGGGGGCCAAGACTCTTAGACACTGGCATCTTTGCATTTGGTTACATGCTCTCCTCTCTAAGATCAGCTCAATGACAGTAAATGCATTGTATACAGTGGTCCACTAAACAAGAGTCTGCAGTTTGCATATATAAAAATCTAGCTAACATTATAAAATTTTTGTTTGTTGCTTGTATACACACAAAACTAGGTAACATTATAATATTTCTGTCTCTAGTTGGTGTGCATACAAATATAGATAACGTTATAAAATCTTTAACGAAGTTCAGGATGTAGCTTCAGTCTTTAGCATCCCCTATACCATCTGCGTATATTCCAAACATGGCTTCGGCTTCTGGCAGACAAGGAGAATCATATATCTTGCATATTCTAGTTTCTCCTCTGCCTTTTCTAAGGTATAATCTGAAATAAAAAGAATTTTCTTGTGAAAAGAAATCTCTAAAAGGGATTATGTTCTTTACAAGAACAGAGTTAGTCTTATAGGAAACAATCAATAGTTGCTTATATTTTATCATTAAAGACTATTTATACTGAAGAGAATTTTCTCTAAAAGGTTTTCTTGCACCTACTAAAATAAATGAGAAAAGTCCTAACTACAGAACTTTTTCCTCCTTTGAACAAAAGCAAATATAATTCTTCACCCCTTTTCACTTTCTCCAGTTAAGCCTTTGATTTACCAGAAATGGGGAACATTCCATACACCAATCAAACATTTGCATAAATTACCTTGTGGTTGATGCATGGGCCATGATATTGCCTCCGATGGGTTTCTTGGGGTCAGCGGCAAACATGGCTGCTCCATCCACCTGGGCCACCACTTGGTTCGTTATCACTACTGCCACACCAAACTTCAAGCAAAATCAGAATTAATTTGTAACTGGGAATATTGGTGTATGAACTTTTGATATTACATTCTGTTATTAATTCTATCAATAATGATTTTATATATGCATAAATATAAATAAGACAACCGTTCCCTCTACAACATTTGGCTTACCTCATCAGCAAGTCTGAGAAGCATTCGTAAAAATCTAGCTAAATGAATTTGTCTTGCAGAAAGCTCCCCTCTGCCTGCATAGTCTGTTCGATAGAGAGCCATTGCACTGTCAACAATGCAGAGAGCATATCTGAAAAATAAAATGACCTTGGTGACTCCAATATAAGAGCAGAGTACATGTTTGGCTACAAATACCAGACCATCATGTCCCTCTATATATTTTGAACAAAAAATACTATCTTATCATCATCATATGTGTGGAATCCACTTTTAATGGATTATATGACACGTGAATATATAAACAAACAAACAAATAGGCCAAAACTACCTGGATTCCGCCATCATAGCTGCAGCTTGTATCAGCAATTGTGTCTGGTGGTCTGAGTTGTACGCTCGTGCATATGCAACATTGTCTAAGACATCTGCACCATTGAGACCAAACTTATCTGCCACCGCTAGGAGACGTTCAGGTCTGAAGGTTCCTTCTGTATCAATATAGAGGCACTTCCCTTCTCCACCTCCCATTTCTAAGGGTAGCTGTAGGAAAAAAATATTAGACATTAATCTTATTATATAATGATAAATGTTCATGAATATATAACATGCTTAATAACTTATAGTACAAAAAATCATACATGTTATAATTCAGATGCCTTTTCTCAAATTTAATATTCTTTTCAAACACACAATACTCATACTCATGATAACTTAAATAGAAAATCTTGTCATGACAGTTCACTATCAGGTTTGCCATACTGGATTTTGTGCTCTTAGAAATGCTTTGCTTTGTTTTCCCTCAATTCAGATCAATATTCTCTGACTTATGCCTAAATTCTAAGTAAGAGCCCTATTCTTTCCTAAAATAAATGATATTCAGTTGATTATCGTCCTCATTCTTATCTCTTTAACTCTCACTAACAGTTAGCTGAAAAACATAGCTCTATATAATATAAAGCTAAAACCCCAGACAAATTTTCAGGTTATCACCTGTACAGATATACACACTTAAATACCGTTACCAAACACCAACTAAATACAATGCACTAATCAATGTCAAATCATTAACCCTAACACAAACCTGGCAAGTGACAGCTAAGGTGTGGCAGAGCTGTGTCTTCCCCGTTCGGAATTCACCAAATATCTCTGTGATGGAACCAGTTTCTATCCCTCCACCCAATAGTTTGTCCAGCTCTTTAGAACCTGTTGTGAGCTGAAAAGTAATGTGTATCATTAGTTTTTACTTGTATACAAT
>NW_020870028.1:485788-505788 GCF_003789085.1 Penaeus vannamei
CTGCAGTGGAACTGAAATTATGTTTTTAACGACAGAATTCCCTGATTGAATCGTATATGATAATGAGGCTAATGTATATAATGAAAAATGCAGAATATGCATATAGTAAAGCGAACAAAGAATATACTAGCTTGTTATATTCATCTCTTCTTACAAAATTACTTTCCGCATTGGTTACGTTAAATAAAAAGTAAATAATGTATTGTTCTTCAAAATTCGCTACATTTGAGCACTTTTAGCTATGTTGACATCGCTCGATTCAATGATAACGATTGAATGATAAACAAAGGACAGACAGACGGTATATATATTCTGTTATGGTAATATTGATAATAGTAATGATAATGATGATGATTATCATTACTATTATCATCATCATCATAAAAAATAACATAATATTGGGATACATGATAATAGCAATAACAATTATAGTACAACTAATAATGATAGTAATGTTAATAATAGTAATGATAGTAATAATGATATTCATAATAATAACAGTGTTTACATGATAATAATGATATAATATATGAAAGAATAATGAAATAAAATAATGATAATGAAATAAAATTTATAAGTAATAATGAAATAAAATAATGATAAAAGTAATAATGAAATAAAATAATGATAATAACAACAATAAAGATAAGTTGATAATAATGATGATGAAAATAATGTTAATAATGATAATAATAATAATGATAATAATAATAATAATATAAATAATAACAATAATAAGATAATAAACCCTAATAAATAATAACATTATGATAACAATAATGATAACAAAAACTAAAAACAATATAACAAAAATAATAACAATAAATCAACCCCTTCGCTTCCAACCACGAGGGTCCCTCATGGCGAGTCGCCAGGCAGGTCCCACGCCCATCTCCAGTTCCGATTTCCTAGGTCGTCCGGCCACGTCACCGCCCTCCGATTCGGCCGCATCAGGGAAGAATTAGGCCAAAAGGAAGGGACAGAGGGAGTACACATTCCATTTCAACTATTAGTTAGTTATTACATTTTTTTCTTTTTGTGAATCTTATGTAACATTACAGAATTATGTTAATACATGAATTCATTTTACAAGACAGTTTTTTTTTTATCTCATGTAACATTACAGAATTATGTTAATACATGAATTCATTTTACAAGAGTTTTTTTTTTTTTTTTTGAAATCTTATGTAACATTACAGAATCATGTTAATACATGAATTTATTTTACAAGAGTTTTTTTGTAAATATGTAAAATTGCAGAATTATGTTAATGCATGGATTCGTTTTGTTTATATTTGATGTAAGTACGCTAATAAATATTCATAGTCTTCTTTTGTTTTAAAGATTGTTGAATAAATTGTTTAAAATGGTGATTGTGTCAGTCGCATTGTTGAAAGGTTTTGGGAAGTGTTGAAAGCAATCTAGAATACATGTTTGTTAAATAGTTTCTAAATTGTCAAATTAAAGTTTCTTATTATTGAATGGATTAAAAAAAAAGTTGAAATCAAATGAAATGTCATTACGAAATTTTGAATGTTGAAAGCAAATAATCAATTGTTTAGTTGCAAACATAAAAAGGTGTAATGATAAAGATAATGATATAAAGGATAATAAATTAATGGTAATGATAATGATAAATAATAGTAAAGCATAAATGAAAATGATAATGAAATAATGATGAAAATTATAAGAAATCCCACTTATATCATTTTGATAATAATAATCATAGTGATTAGTAGTAACAATAATGATAAGGATGATAATAATAATGATGATAATGACAATATTAGTAATCATAATGATAAAGATAATGATAATAATAATGATGATACTAATAATAACGACAGCAATAATAATAATCTTAATTTCAGTAATAATGCTACTACTACTACTACTACTACTACTATTCTATTCTACTTTACATTACTACTGCCACCACTACTACTAATAACAATAATCCCAGTAATAATATTTCCTCGTAAGCAAGACAAGTGATGATGGAAATAATTTAATCAGAGGCGAACTTGTCACATACATCACTGGTTCGTCTGTTCCACCCATACTGAATGCAGTATGGGTGGTTAAGAAATACCTAGGGAGGCAATGTACAAATGGTGGAGTTCTTAGGATCATCTTCTTCATCATCATCATATCATAATCCACCATCACTCAATACACGCATCCTTGTCGATTTTTTTTTTCTTTTTTTGAACATGGGTTATAGTAGTTAATGAGCTTTCACTTCCCGACTGTACTTTTGTTATTCACTGTGCTTGTTTCTCGTTATCTATTTTTTTATACTTCCCTTCTTGTATCAGCTGGTGATAGTCCGCCAACTGATGATATCTTGTGTAAAAAAAAAAAAAAAATGGATGTTATTATCTTACCTTTCATGAAAAATGTGAATATCTGATACTCTTGTTTGGTAATTTGTAAAAGTTATTCTTACCTTTTTATTCTCCGCTGATCCTGCTGGTGTCTTCACCCCCCCTCCCCTTCGAAACAGGCTGCAGTGACGCTGCCTACGATCTCTTTCTCCGTAAAGTAATTTTGCCTCAGAATTTTTCCGAGCTAGGAAGTCAGCTTCGGTCCGGATCGGAGAGATAACGCGTCCCTTTATCTCGCTTCGTCTTCCTGAACGCCCTGTGGAGTCAGTTCCTCTCGGCGGCTGTGCTTCAAGCTTGTCAGTGCAGCGGTTCCTGGAGTGTGAGTCGCCGGAGGGTCTGAGCAGGTAGGTGGACACATCGGGAAATTTAGGTACGCTTGATAACGCTGTGGTAATAGTTGATTGCAATCTATCGGCCGGTTTGTTAAAATTGTGCCAGGCCCAATGAACATTCGTATAAACAGACATCTATATGCACAGAAATAAAGGCATATCTGTCGATCTATCAAATAATACATTTATCTTTCTATCTGCACGGTAAATATGCATGTGTAGACTGATAGAAATGCATTTATTTCTGTGTATGTGCATGTCTGTGTCATGAAAGTCTTTTAGGTTGGGCCTGGCACAATTCTAAGAAACCGGCCGTATGCTTTGAGTACCTGAGTAACACTGTTAATCGTGGTTTTAGAAAGGAGAACCACATTGATGAAAGGGACTGACGGATACCAATTAGAAAAACAACACCGGCCAGGCAGAACGAGACCGAACCCTCTAAACAACACATACATCTCTCTTTCTCTTCTACAGCCTCGTGGTGGGATCGGCAAAATCAAAATACTACAGCAGTTATAATGGGTGGAGCAGCCGCTGCATGCTCCCTGGTCGTGCTGAGCCTCCTCTTCGCCCTCCTCTTCAGCTTTCTCTGCTGCAGGTAAGCTACAGGTGACAGACAGACGTACAGAGTGTGATTACGTTTTGGCTGAGGTATGGATAATCGAATTGGATTTGCATTTACACAGAATAGAAGCCAAAGAGGACGATTGTGTATCATGATGATGATGAAAATGATGGTAATAATAGTAATAATAATAATAATAATAATAATAATAATAATAATATAATAATAAATAATAATAATAATAATAATAAATAATAAATAATAATAATAATAATAGTAATAATAATAATAATAATGATAATGGTAATAGTAATAATGCTAATGGTAATAGTAATAATAATGATAATAATTATAATAATGGTAATAGTAATAATAATGATAATAATAATAATGATAGTAATAACAATAACAATAGTGATAATGATAATACTACTACTACTAATGATAATAATAATGATAACAGTAGTAATGATGGTGATAATGATAATAGTAATGGTGATACTAATAATTATGATAATATCATTAGCAGTAATGATAATAATAGTAATGGTGATACTATTAATGATAACAAAAATAATTATAATAATAATATCAATAGTGATAATGATAATAATTAATAATAAGGATAATAACAATCATTAATATTATCATTTTATTATCAAATCATCAATCATTATCACCAACATTCATCATCACATTATCATCATCATCATTATCACCAACATCATCCCATTATCATCTTGATTTATCACCACATACATCATTATCATTATTCATTATTCACCAACATCTAATCATCATTATCATTATATTCAATCACCAACATCAATATCATTATCATTATCATTATCACTCATCATAAATCAATTATCATTATTCACCAAATTCATATCATATCACCACATTCATTATCATTTATCATTATCACCAACATCATCATCATTCATATTATCACCAACATCATCATCATCATTATCATTATCACCAACATCATCATTCATCAATCATCATTCATGCATTATCACCACATCATCATCACACACATTTATCATTATAACACCATCATCATCATCATTATCATCATTCATCATTATCACCATCATCATCATCATTATATTATCACCAACTCATCATATCATCATTATCATTATCACAACCATTCATCATCATTATCATTTATCATTATCCAACATCATCATCATTTTTATCATTTCATTATCAATAACATTCACAATCATTATCATTATCATATTATCACCATCATCACCATTTCATTTATATTTCACCATACATATCATTTCATTATCATTTATACACACATCATCATCATTATCATTATCACTCCCCAACATCATCATCATTATCATTATCACACATCATCACCATTCATCCTATTACCCACCAATCTTATCATTATCACCATCATCACCATTATCATTAACACAACATCATCATCATTATCATTATCATTATCACCAACATCATCATCATTATCATATCATTATCACCACATCATCATCATCATATCATTATCATTATCACAACATCATCATCATATATCATTTATCATTTATCACCAATATCATCATCATCATCTATCACCACATCACCATCATTTATTTATCATTATCCCATCATCACCAATTATCAATTATCATTATCATCCAACATCATCATCATTATCATTATCACCAACATCATCATCATCATTTTATCATTAATCACCAACATCAACTCATCATCATATCATTTATTCATACCACATCATCACCATTATCATTACACCAACATTATCATCATTATCATTATCAATTATCATTATACACCACCATATCATCATTATCATTATCAATTATCATAACACATCATCATCATTATCATATCATTATCATTATCCACCATACTTCATCCATCATCATCATTATATGCATTATCACAACATCATCATCATATCATTTATTATATCCCATAACATCATCTATCATTTATCATTATCACCACATCTATCCCCTTTTATCATCTATCTCATCTCATTATTATGCAATCCTCATATTATCATTATTCTTATGCACCAACATCACTCATCATTATCATTATCATTATCACGAACATCATCATTCATTATTTCATTATAACCAACATCATATATCATTATCATTATTCTATTATCAATACTATATCATCTTATATACATCATGTATCCTATTCATTAATAATACGGTCATAACATCACCTATTACATTATCATATACTCATTCCTTATAATTCATCATGCAACCATTTAGGTGCCTTTATGATTATGCAACAACATAATCACGTCATTATCGAGTTATCATTCATCAGCACATGCCTCATCATCATTATCTTTATCACCAACAGTACTTCATCATTATCATTACATTATCACCACTTTATCATCATTATCATTTATACATTTATCACAGACTCATCATATTTATCAGTTAATTATCACCAACATCATCATCATCTTTATTCATTCCATTATGGACACAGAGGTCATGGTACATTAGTATTATCATGCAACCATCATCATCATATATCATTGTATCATCGACATACATCATTATCATTATACACATCATCATCATCATATAGTCGTGAGTTATGCACCAGCATCAAGATCACCATTAATCAATATCATTTACTCAGAGAGAGAATATCATTTATATCTATAATATATATCACCAAATCATAATACAATCATATCATTTATCCACCATCATCAATATTATCAATTATCATTATCAACCAACATCATCACAATCATTATCATTATCACCAACATCATACACATTAACATATTATCACCAGCATAATCATCATCTCATCTATTATCCTTATCACACATCACCATCATTACTCTTATCATTACACCATCATCACCATTATTATCATTCATACCAACATCATCATCACTTTCAAATCATAATATATTACACCACATCATGCATCATTACATTATCACAACATTCATCACTCATTATCATTATCACTTACATATCATCATCCTTTATCATTACAACCATTCTCATCATATATGATTATCCATTCATTCATACCTTATCATTAACACCACTATTCTCATCATTATCATTGTGATCATATCACCAACTTCTCATCATTCATTTACATTATTCATTGTATTATACAACATCATTTATCATCTATCATTATGTATATCACAACATCAATACTCATCATATCATTATACATTTCACCAACATCATCATCATTATCATTATCACCACATCATCATCATTTACATTATGCACAACATCATCATTATTTATGCACACATCATCATCATCATTATCATTTCACAACATATTCACATTATCATTTTATATTACACCAACATCATCATCATTATGCATTATCACCCAACATCTCAATCAATCTTTTATGATTATACCATCATCACTCATTTATCATTATCATTATACGCACATCATCATCGAATCATTATATTAGTGACCAACGCTCATAACAATTATATCATTATCAGCCAACATCATCATCATTATCATTATCATTATCACCACATCCATCATTAATCCTTATCATTATGCACCTCATCACATTATCATTATCTTCATACCACATCATCATCTTTATTCCATTTCACCACATCCATCATCATTATCTTATCACCAACATCATCATCATTATCATTATCACCAACATCATCACCATTATCATTAAGCACCTCATCATTATTAATTATCACCAACATCATTCACCATCGTATCATTAATCACCAACATCATCATCATTATCATTATCATTAACAAACTCATCATCATTATCATTTATTCATTATCACGAACATCATCATCATCATATATATCCATTATCACACTCATCATCTTCTCATTATCATTATCACAACATCGTCATCATGTATCATTATCATTATCACCATATCATACTCATTCATTCATTCTTTATCATTTATCATCTATCATATCTACCATATTATATTTCATTATTTCGATCATCATTCTTATCTGTATCATTATCATCAATCTATCATGTGATTATCATATCAAGCAACATCATTCATATATCTAGATTATTTCATCTATGCCATATCATATCCATTTATTCAATTCACACCAACATCATTATCATTATCACATAACATCATCCCATTATCATTAATCACCTAACATCGATATCTTTAGTAATTTATCATTATCACAACATCATCATATTATCATTATCATTATAGCCAACATCATAATCATCATCATTACATTATCATCAGCAACATGCATGCATCATCATCATATGCACCAACGATCATATCAATTATCATATGCCCCAATCATATCATTTTCATTAATCCTCATCATCATTATTATACCATCTGCATCATTTCATATCCTTATCCCAACATCATCATATTATCATTATCATTATCACCATATATACATGTGCAGTTCGATGCATTATCATTATTATTATCACAACTATCTACGATTCGATCTATCAAGTTTATCTTATACTAACTCTTCATATATATTTTATATTATCAGCCCTCATCACCATTTTCATTTCTATCATTATGCACCATATCATCACATTATCATTATATTTACTCATACATCATTTCACTCTTTATTATCATTATCATTATCCCACATCATCATCAATCATTATCATTATCAACCTCAGTATATATATCTATTATGTTATAATTATAATCACATTATCATATTTATCTATCTATCCATTAATACTATCATTCATATTATTTTTATACATATATCTATTATCACCAACATCATCATGCATTATCATTATCATTATACCAACATCATCATCATTAATCATTTATCAGCAACATCATCATCATTATCATTATCACCAACATGCATCATTATCATTATCACCAACATTCATCATATCACTTATCATTAACTGCGCAAATAAAAAAAATTCATTTACTTCCTCATTATATTATCAATTAACACCCTATATACATCATCACATTACTCATTATCACCAACTCATCACCTCAGATATATATTATTCTTTCACCATATCATCCTTTATTATATCTCATCGTCAATATACATAAATCTCAATCCTTATTTTCACTCCATTATCACCAACATTCACCAATTTTCATTTACACATATGCCATCATTTAATCATTATTATTTATACTATTGCCACTTATACGCTATTCTATATATTATCTCATTATCATCTACTCACTCAGACTCCACTCATTATCATTATCTACTCTATCACATACATACTTCCTCATCATTATCATTATCACAAATATCATCAATATCATTATCACAACATCATCATCATTATATTATCACACATCCATCACCATTATGCATTAACACCAACATACATTATCATTATCACCAGCTATCCTCTCTTTTCATCTTCCTTTATTTACTGCTTAGTAATACACTCACAACATCCATATTCTCTATATTCTTATCTGCTTCTTTGTCCATTCATATTATACGCACATCATCATCATTATCATTATCTCTTTATGTGTCACACACACTCATCATCATATCATTTCATTTTTTCTTCGCACACCACTCCATCATCATTTATCATCTCATCACCACATCATCATTCTTCATATTCATTCATTCATCTCATAAATACTCATCATCATCTCATCACTTATCATATTAGACATCATCATCATTACTCATATCGTTCTCATCTCCACTTCTCCCACTCTACATCATCCATCATATACTATTATCCTTTATCACCAACCTCACCTCCCATCCATTATCATTCTCACTCTCCATATCTATTCACATACATCATACTCACTCACTCTTGCATCTACCTCCATTATCACGCACATCATCTCATTCATCATTAGGATCATTTCCAACATCCACATCATTATCCTTATCATTATACAACCCATCATCAGACCATTATCTTATCATTATCACCAACATGGCATGCACTCACTTATATATCAACTCACACTATCTCAATCATCATTATCCAATTATCACCACACATATTTCATCTTTATTATAAATTCATCACCCATCATTTCACTCACCCACTTATCTTAATCACCAACATATTATCATCTATCACCATCACCTCATGCACCCATTATCTACATTAACACCAACATCATCATCACTCTATTATCTCACTACATTATCCACCCCTTCCCACTCCTCTTTCGCCCCAATCTCTTTTCTTCCCCCCTCTCTCCTCTCCTTATCTGCTCCCCATCTCCCTCTCCTCCCCCTCAACCCATTACCCCCCTACACCTTACCCATCCGCCTCCACTTCCACCGATCATCATATCTCAATCATTTTCATTATCACCAACATCATCAATTCATCTATTATCATTATCACCCATCATCATCATTATCATTAATCACCACACTCAATCCATCATCATCATTATGCACCAAACATTCATTCACTCATTTCCATCATTATCACCTCCTCATCATCATTATCACCATCCTCATTATCACTCTAAGTCTTATCAGCCAACTATCGATCAAATCGTCACTCAGGTTATCATTAGTGGCAACCGCAGGTTTTGCGTGTCTCTTCAACATACATACAATCACTTTGATTCTCCATTATCAATCGTAGCTCTTTTCCGACAACGCATCATCATCATTAGCTATAAATTTCACCAACATCGCTCATCATTATGCGAAGCGTTCAAGTTTTCTCTCCTCCTCTCTTCAGTGCTTGCTCGACAGCTCCTCACGCTTCGTAAGACTCCTCTGGCTTACTTCTTGTTACGCCCGTTCATACTGGTCCGTTGCAAGCTGTCGCCCTCAGAGGTATGCTGGAAGACGGAAGACGGAGAGAGGGGGATGGGAATAGTGGAAGGAAGAAGAGGAAGAGTGATAGTGTGACGGACAGGAAGCGGTGTGGAGTTCTGTGTTGGGAGGAGAAGGGGGGGAGTTTGGTGTATACAAGTGGAGAGGGGAGGTGAAAATATATGGGTGTGTGGAGAGTGGAACACGAGAGAGAGACGGCAAGGAGGACACACGATGGGTGTGGTGTGTATGGTCGTTGTTGCTGTGAACCTTAGGTTGTTCTGTTGCAGTTTTGTTCATGCATCTGCGAGTGTGTGCGCTATTGTGAGTGTATTCTGGAGGAGGGGATGCGAGATGGTTGTTCTTGAAGTTTGTTATGGATTGGCTGAGTGTGGAGGGTGTGTGAGTAGAGTGTGGAGTTTTATGGTGGCAGTCATGCAGGTGTAGTTATTATGTGATTATGTGTTGACCATGATATATGCAGTGCAGTTTATCAATATCATCATCATTATTATCATTATAATAATATAATAATATAATATAAGTGTGGGTGTGAATAAATATAATATTATTTATTATTATAGTTATGGTGTATTATTATTATTATTATTATTATCATTATCATCATCATCAGGTGTGTGAGTGATTTATATCAGTGTATTATTATTATCATTATCATTTACATCATCAATATCAATCAGCATCTTCTCTTCATCACCATCATCATCCATTACCAATCATCATCATTATCATCACCATCACCATCATCATCACCATTACCATCATACACATCATCATCATCATCATTCATTATCACCACATCATCATCCATCATCATCATCATCATCATCATTATTATTATATATTATTATCATCATTATCATTATCATTACCATCATCATCATCATCATTATTATTATTATTACTATCATTATTATTATCATTATCATTAATTTTACCATCATCCCCATCAATCATCACCATTATCACACCATCACATCACCGCATTAACCAATCTCATTATCCAATCCTCCCTCCCTCCAGTGAGAGACGAGATGACCATCGTGCATCTGGCAGGGGAGGTCAAAGGAACTGACGGAGACGAAATTCTCCTGACGAACGGGACTCGAGGTGAGTGGCGTGAAGCGGCGGCACATCAGCTGTTTCTTGGGAGGGGGGGAGGGGGGAGGGAGGGGAGGGAGGGGGAGGGGGGAGGGGGTGTTTCTTAGGAGGGGGGAGGGGGTGTATTTCTTGGGAGGGGGGGGGGTGTTTCTTGGGGGCGGGGGAGGAGGGGGTGTGTTCCCTTGGGAGGGGGGGGTGTTTCTTGGGGGAGGGGGGAGGGGGTGGTTTCTTGGGGAGGGAGGGTGGGAGGGGGTGAGGGAGGGGGTGTTTTCTTGGGAGGGAGGGGGGTGGGGAGGAGGGGAGGGAGGGGGGAGGGGAGAGGGAGGGGGAGGGAGGGGGGAGGGAAGGCGGGGTAGCGAGCGGTCGAATATTTTTGTTTTTTTTTTTTGATTATTATTCTTTTTTCGTTATTTGTTTATTATTTTATTTATTTTATTTTTTTGCTTTTTGTTTTATTTATTTATTTATTTATCTATTTTTTTGTTAATGGTACGAGTAGGTGTATGTAGGTGTGATTCGGTAAAATTTAAAAATGAAAAAAATAAAAAAGAAAGAAAAAAAAAGTGAGATTGCGGTCCATAGGAAGCGAACAAAGTTTTGAGAAAATTGAGCTTTCCTAGAGGGTATGTTTAAGATGCAAGCAGATCTATATAGATATGATTTAATGAAAAATAAAATAATAATATTATTTGACATCTCTCTCTCTCCCTCTCTCTCTTCTCTCTCTCTCTCTTCTCTCTCTCTCTCTCTCTCTCTGTCTCCTCTCTCTCTTCTCTCTCTTCTCTCTCTTCTCTCTCTCTCTCTCTCTCTCTCTCTCTCTCTCTCTCTCTCTCTCTCTCTCTGTCTCTCTCTTTCTCTCTCTCTCTCTCTCTTCTCTCTCTCTCTCTCTCTCTCTCTCTATATATATATATATATATATATATATATATATATTATATATATTATATATATATATATATATATGTATCTATCTATCTATCTATCTATCTCTATCTATCTATCTATCTATCTATCTATCTATCTATATATATATATATTATATATATATATATATATATATTATATATATATATATATATATATATATTATATATATATATATATATATATATATAACAGCACTCCAACCCCGTAGTTGGCGCCCTGGTTTAGTGTTATCTTTTAATATGAGTTCTTGCGACTGTTTGTGTATAGTTGGTATTGAATCTAAGCGGTTTAAGATTAGTGTCAGTGAATATTCGTGGCGTTCTTGGTTGACGAAATAGATATATGTGGGATATGTGTAACATAGATTAGAACAAAAATATGTTATAGATGCGCTTATCGTTTGTGTTTCTTTTCTTTGAACTGTTTTCATGCACGGGGAAATTATGCTAGAATGTTTGTATCAGCTTTTTAAAGTAAAATGGTTTAAAAAACTGTTTTTAATAACAAATTTTGTTTTAGTTCATTAATAGACTTAGATAAAAGGGAAATTGTACATTAAATTATTAAATAATAGTTTATCCTTAAATAACGTTTTCTTTGAAGTTAGTGTGATGTATGGGGTAACTAGCCTATATTGGCTATATGTTTATTTTGGTTGATTTTTTTCAATGTCATATTATGTCTATAGATGCATAACATAAAGTTTGATTATTTTTTGTCCTTAAAGTTAAAGCCAAAAACTATCAGTGATTTTACTCAAAAAGGACCTGTAGATTACGGTTTCACATTTTCCTGCACGTTAAAACAGTCGTTATTTATATTGCAAATTAGGCATATGTTGTTTTTTCATTTCTTATGATGATAAGATAATTGACATGGCCTTCTGTAGAACAACTGACACATGATGCAGCTTGCGACGTTGGTACGTTGGTACTACAAAGGTCGGGTATTAGTTTGTTACTGTTATCCACACACCAGACTTTCCCGCAAGCTCTAAGTTACTCTATGATATACACAATAACACGTCTTGATAATATTTTATTGACTAAAGGACAGACTCTCGCAATTTTTAGCATAAATTTACGTATTATAAAGATGTTCAATTGTAATTTGAATTGATCTCGTTACCCTCCGAAAAAAATGAAATATCCCAGTTGAATTTTGAATATAGTTGCCTTGTTTTATCAACGGCGAGCATTCTGATTTACAGTTCAGTAAATTTTTGTCTTAGAAAAAAAGATATATGAAATGGAAGTAATCAAGTGAGGGTGATGATAATGATAATGATATCAATAATGATAATAATAATGTTGAAGTAAATGACATTAATAAACACTACAAGGGGAATGATCCGTCAATAGTACTAGAATTAAGGGAAATCATTCAAAAATACTCATTATTGTGAACAGACCATCAACATCCTTCTGAAAGCAAACAAGAGTGTTTATAGAATTTACATTATATGTATTTTTTTTTATAAGACTAACCGATCAACATAAAGCCATTTCAACCTAACTTCTACTATCTCAGTTTACATTAGTAAAAACAACACTAAAAGGCGTGTTCCATATTGACATAAATTATTGTACCGAGAAACATGATGCATTACCAATGATTTTTATTATCATATTTATTTTCAACTTCCGCCTAAAAAAGTTACGTTTTTGCTAGCATTCGTTAGTTAGTTTGTCCGATGGTTAGCAAGATAACACAAAAAGTTATGAGCGACTATATTTCTTAATTTTCTATTTTTTTATTCTCTTATTTATTTATTTATTTACCAGAGATGTGTCTTAGCTTAATTTATATACCATTAAATTTTGGTGGTGATCCGGGTTCATTCATAACTCAAAAAGTTATGAGCGATTTTATTTTTTTATTTCCTATTTTCTATTTACTTATTTATTTATTTATTTAGCTTAATTTAGATGTCATTAAATTTTGGTGGTGATCCGGGTTCATTCACAACTCAAAAAATGAGCGATTTTATTTTTAATTTTCTATTTTCTATTTACTTATTTATTTATTTAGCTTGATTTAGATGCCATTAAATTTTGGTGGTGATCCGGGTCCATTCATAACTCAAAAAGTTATGAGCGTCTTTATTTCTTAATTTTCTATTCTTAAATTTTTTATTCACTTATTTATTTATTTATTTACTTACTTATTTATTTATTTACCAGAGATGTGTCTTAGCTTAATCTATATGCCATTAAATTTTGGTGGTGATCCGGGTCCATTCATTATATTGCGAAATAGGGAAACACGGACGTCACCACCGTACTTGGGACAAAGGGGATTTAATGTCATTTTTCAAGTGGGTTTTATGTTCATTGCATCAGTGGGACTATTGCCTTGGCGGAGGTATGCGCTCTCTGAGTGCTTCTAGTTATTTATCATTATCATTATTGCTGTCAGCATCGTCATAATCATAATCATAATCGTAATCATCATTATCATCATCATTGTCATTATAATCATTATCATCATCATTGTCATTATAATCATTATCATCATCATCTTCATTATCATTATCATCATCATCATAATAATCATCACAAACATCACCTTCATCATCATCATTATCATATTCGTCCTCATAATCATCATCATCAACATCATAATGATAATCATCATAGTCAACATCAACATCATCGTAATCATAACCATAAACATCATCACCATAATAATAATCCTCATCAACATCATCCTAATTATAATCACAATCATGATCATCACCATCATTATCATCATTACCATCACCATTATCAAAAGTCAGTCACAAAAAGCCACTCTTTAATATAAAATCCCTCCCCATTCATATCAAAATGAACTTCGACGACCAAAAATTACAAAAAAAAAAGAAAACGATTTAATTGATGCTAAGAGCCGTATCATTTCAGGATTATCACACTTACACATCCTCAGGAAATCCTATTTTAAGGGTAGGTTGCCTTATGACGTCAGACTCAACATTACGCATTCGCTCTGTGGAATTACTTCGGAAACGTAAAAAAAAAAAAGATAGATATCCGATAGACATGAACGAATGGGAATAAGTGGACTGGTATCTTTTTTTCCATAAAAAAGAAAGTAAAAAAAGTAAAATGACAAGTTTGGTTTTGGGTTCGTGTGTGTTGTGTAGATCTATTTATCTTTCTATTTATCTGTCTATCTATCTATCTATCTATTTACCTGTCTATTTATCTATCTATCTACCTGTCTATCTATTTATCTATTTACCTGCCTATCTCTATATATCTACTTGTCTATTTATCTCTCTCTCTCTCTCTCTCTCTCTCTCTCTCTCTCTCTCTCTCATCTATCTATCTATCTATCTATCTATCTATCTATCTATCTATCTATCTATCTATCTATCTATCTATCTATCTATCTATCTCTATCTATCTATCTATCTATCTATATCTATCTATCTATCTATATCTATATATATATATATATATATATATATATATATATATATATATCTATTTGTGTACCTACCTGTCTACCTACATACATATATAATTACCTATCTAAGAATCAGTCAATCAGTTTGTCTATGTATGTATGTATGTATGTATGTATGTATGTATGTATGTATGTATGTATGTATGTATGTATGTATGTATGTATGTATGTATGTATGTATGTATGTATGTATGTATGTATGTATGTATGTATGTATGTATGTATGTATGTATATATGTATCTGCCTATTTATCTAGCTACCGACCTACCTACATATCTATCTATCAGTAAGTTTATCTATCAATCTATCCATCTACCTACTTAACTACATGCCTACTTATCTACCTACCTGCCTACCTAAATACCTACCCGTCTACCCTATCTCTGTTTGTTTGTCAGTTAATTAATCTATCTCTCTAAATGACAATAAGTTGATTAATTCATCTATCTCTCAATCACTTAATTAATCTGTCTATCAAATGTTAATCCTTTAATTAATATATTTGTCGATAAGTCAATCAATCAGTCTATCTATCAAACTATCTATCTATCTATCTATCTATCTATCTATCTATCAATCATCAATCTAATCTATTTATCCATCTATCTTTCTATCCATCTATATATCTATCTATCAATAATCTATCTATCTATCTATCTATCTCATCTATCTATCTATCTATCTATCTATCTATCTATCTATCTATCTATCCATATCTATCTATCTATCTATCTATCTATCTATCTATCTATCTATCTATCTATCTATCTATCTATCTATCTATCTATCTATCTATCTATCTATCTATCTATCTATCTATCTATCTATCTATCTATCTATCTATCGTTTGTCTAATCAATCTATCTATCTATCTATCTCTATCTATCTATCTATCTATCTATCTATCTATCTATCTAGTCTATCTATATCTATCTATCTATCTATCTATTCTATTCTATCTATCTATTCTATCTATTATCTATCTATCTATCTATTTATCTATCTATCTATCTATCCTATCTAAATCTATATCTCGTCTGTCTATCAATCAATCAATCTATCTATTCATCTATCAATCAATCAATCAATCTAATTCACCCATCTATCTATCAGTCAATCAATCAATCAATCAATCTAATCTATCTATCCATTTATCTATCTATCTAACCAATCTATCCATCCATCTATCCATCTATTCATCTCTCTCTCCACCCAGCCATCTATCCATCTATCCATCTCTCTCTCCACCCAGCCATTATCCATCTATCTCTCTCTCTCTCCACCCAGCGAAACGGCTGCCAATCTCCCGCGCATCGACGCCCCACACTGACACTCGACGAAGCCTCCAAGAAGATGTAAACAAGGACAAGGAGGAAGAGAGAAAGGAGGAAGAGGAGGAGGAGGAGGAAGGGGACAAGGACAAGGAGGAAGAGAGAAAGGAGGAAGAGGAGGAGGAGCAAGGAGGAAGGGGACAAGGAGGAGAAACCGACAGAATCTCAAGTCTGGCGTCAAGTCCCTTCCAACCCGGTCTTGAAGGAGGACCTGGAGGCTTACCTGAACCGGGTGGTGCGCGGAGCGAAGACCTGCTGGTGGAGTTCAAGGTGGAGGTTGACTGGGGTTTGTGGTTGTGACAGGTGGTCGGTTGTTGGGGGTTGTATTTTTGTTTGTTTTTGTTTTTTTGCTGCTGGTTTCATTGGGGTCATTGTTGTTTTCATTGTTGTTGTTATTGTTATCATTATTTTTGTTTATTATCATGATTATTGTTATTACTATTTCATATTATTACTATAATAATAATAATAATAATGATAATAATAATAATAATAATAATGATAATGATGATAATAATGATAATAATAATAATTATTATTACTATTATTATCATTATTATCATTATTATTTTTACTATCATTATTATTATCATTATTATTACTATTACCATTATTGCCATTATTATTATTTTCATCATTATCATCATTATTGTTATCATTATCGTTATTATTATCATCATTATAATTATCATCATTATCATTATTACCTTTATCATTATTAGCATTTTCATTATCATTATTATCATTATTATCATTATCATTAATGATGATAATCATTATTATTGGTATCATCATTACCATCATCATTATGATAATCACTATTATCATTATTATTTTATTATCACTCTTACTAGAAAGCTTAATAGAAGGAGAAAGAAGAAGGGCGAGGCTAGAAAAGACTTTATGATGGTTATCACTATCATAATCATGATTATCAGTAGTAATAAAATCCCTATCATACCATTACACTCATTATTTATTTATGTCAATTAACCAGACTGTTTACTCTCCTGTATTTCTTCCCACGCCGATAATCTTTTATACCCGTTATCCCTAAACATTTTCCTTCACCAAACCATTCGTTACCAAACTACAAATACATTAAACACAGACATTTAATATGTTCATTTCTAATTTAATATCCCATTCCTTCATTTAAAAACAGCAATAACCCGTGAACAAGGAGAACATTTAATATCCCATTTAATATCCCGTGAACATTTAATATCCCATTTGTTCATTTCTAAACAGCAATAACCCGTGAACAAGGAGAATATCTAATATCCCATTTAATATCCCGTGAACATTTAATATCCCATTTGTTCATTTCTAAACAGCAAGAACCCGTGAACAAAACTTCCTTTTACACGTTTACCAATCTACAAATACATTAAACAGACATTTAATATCCCATTTGTTCATTTCTAAACAGCAAGAACCCGTGAACAAAACTTCCTTTTACACTTCATTTCTAAACCGCAAGAACTCGTGAACAAAACTTCCTTTTACACGTTCCTTCACTCTCAACAGAAAATTCCAGTGGCGTTTAAAAGATCCACGAGTTATTTTAGCGCGCCGTCGAACCGAGCGAAGAACAGGTACAGGAATAATATTCTTTGTAAGTACCTTTTCATGTCTTTCGTTTTATCGGATTTTGTGGTTGGTGGTGGTGGTATTGTTATTCTCATTATTATTGTTCTTGTTATTGTTATTGTTATTGTTATTATTATTATTATTATTATTATTATTATTATTATTATTATTATTATTATTATTATTATTATTATTATTATTATTATTATTATTATTAGTACTATTATCATTATTATTGTAATTATTATTACTATCATTCTTCTTCTTCTTCTTACTATTATTATTATTTTCAATATCATTATCATTATGGTTGCTACTATTATTATTATCATCACCATCATCATTATTACTATCGATATTATCATTATTTATCATTATTTATTATTATTATTATTATTATTATTATTATTATTATTATTATTATTATTTATTATTATTGTTATTATTATTATTGTTGTTGTTGTTATTATCATTATTATATTATTATTATTATTATTATTATTATTATTATTATTATTATTATTATTATTGTTATTACTATTATTATTATTATTATTGTTATTATCATCATCATTATTATTATTATTATTATTATTATTATTATTATTATTATTATTATTATTATTTATTATTATTATTATTATTATTATTATTATTATTATTATTATTATCATTATTATTATTGTTGTTGTTGTTGTTGTTGTTATTACTATTATTATTATTATTATTATTATTATTATTATTATTATTATTATTATTATTATTATTATTATTATTATTATTATTATTATTATTATTTTTATTGTCATCATTATAACTATTATCATTAATGTTATTATTATCAATATTATTATATTTTTTGAATTAGCATCTTACCATTGTTACTACTATTATTATCATTGATATTATTATCATTATTATTATCATTATTATCATTATTATTATTATTATTTATTATTATTATTATTATTATTATATTATTATTATTATTATTATTATTATATTATTATTATTATATTATTATTATTATTATTATTATTATTATTATTATTATTATTATTACTATCCTCATCATCATTATTACTCTTGTCATTATTATTATCATTATCATTATCATTATCATTATTATTATTATTATTATCATTATTATTATCATTATTATATATTATTATTATTATTATTATTATTTATTATTATTATTATTATTATTATTATTATATTATTATTATTATTATTATTATTATTATTATTATCATTATCATTACCATTATTACAATCATCATCATTATTCTCATTATATCATTGTATCATTTTCCAGACGACGACACCCGCGTGGTCCTCCAAGGCAAGGAAGGCGGTGACTATATCAATGCCAGTTTCGTGCAGGTAAATTGAGTGCCATTTACTGTACATATGACCCTGGCTTTCATAGTACACAGGGCCG
>NW_020870028.1:510788-513288 GCF_003789085.1 Penaeus vannamei
TCTCTCTCTCTCTCTCTCTCTCTCTCTCTCTCTCTCTCTCTCTCTCTCTCTCTCTCTCTCTCTCTCTCTCTCTCTCTCTCTCTCTCTCTTTTCTCCATACCATCCTCCATTCCCCCTTCCCTCCCTCTCTCCTTCCTTCCCTCCCTCCTTCTCTCTCCCTCCCCTCCTCTCCCTCTCACTCTCTCTCCTTCTGTCCCCCACAGCGCCGGAATAGGCAGAACCGGCACGCTGTTACTGGTGTTGGTTCTCCTCGACCAGCTGGACCAAGATGGTTACATAGACGCTCCCTTAGCTGTTGGTTCTCTGAGAAAAGGGCGGCCGCTGCTCGTTGAGAATCAGGTACGCTGTTTTTTTTTTAGTTTGTGTAGCGTTGTTCTGTTTGTGTGTGTGAGTGTGTGAAAGCGTGTAAGAGTGTGTGTAAAGGGGTTTGGCTTTTTGTGTAGGGTTATGTTTTTTTATTTTTTTTTCTTGTATGTTTGTGTTTATCATCTACAAATCGAGAACTTATAATTCACATTTAAACATAGTATATACTTTGATTGTTTTTTTTATTACTTATTGCAATCTTACACAGTATAATCATACATATTCATAAATTAGCGATCGAAAACTATACTATTACCTACTTATCGAAAACTTATATTACACACTTATACCTTATAAACTCACTGAAAATTTATCGAATATGACACATGAATCAATCTGCCTTTTTTACTGACAATAAATCTAATATTCCAATTCGTGTTTGATCAAGTTATTAACCATTTTCTATAGTCTACCCCCAAAAAACATTATATTTAATCTCAATTAACTGCATGATCATTTCGATCAGTAACCCCAAATCTCATGATTCACTTTATAATCATGAAAGCAATTAATCATGGAATTCATCCATTTATATCTTTCATGATTCACTTTATAATCATGAAAGCAATTAATCAACGACATTCACTTTTATCCATGACTTTGTTTCGCTTATCACACTTCCTGGTGACATGATACAGACATGATATAGCATATAAAAGGTCAAATGATGGTGTCGATTAAGATGATGACGGTGGTGATCATATCGATTAAGATGATGACGATGTGTGGTGATGATGATATTATATTTCAGTATCATCACCATTATGACAATAATGATGATAATGGGAATAATGGTGGTAATGATGATAATGGTAATGATGATGACAATAATGGTAATAATAATATTATTGCTATTACTACTACTAATGATGATAACGATAATAATGATGATAATAATAATAGTGATAATGATAATGATAATAACAATTATAACAATAATAACAATAAGATACAAATAATAATTGATGGTAACAGTTATGATAATGGTAGAAATAAAAATCACAACCATAATAACGCTAAATAAGACAAGGATGAGATAAACCTTGTCTTTAATCATGCTGATAATGATAATAATAAAGGTAGTATAATAATAATAGTAGCAGCAGCAGTAGCAGAAATAGCAATAGTAATAACGCTTATATTGCTAATCTCTCTCCTCCACTTTGATAATAATCATTATCTCCAATGTAATTATAATCAATAAAGAAGTGTCACTAGTAATAAACACAGATATTGCTAATCTTTCTCCTTCAAAATGATAATTATTATTATCTCCGACATAGTGATAATCGTTATCTACTTTATGAAAATTATTATTATCCCCAATATAGTGATAATTGTTATGATAGTCGTCAATATAGAGGTAGCTATAGTAATACCAATATTATTTGCTAATCATTCTCCTCCAATATATCATAAATCAATATAGAAGTAACACGTAATAAAAAAGAATATTGCTAATCTTTCTCCTCCAATATAATAATATTCACGATCTCTTATATCTTAATAATCATTATAGGAGTAGCACTAGTAATAAAAAAAGAATGTTGCTAATCTTTCTCCCTTTATAATAATATTCACGATCTCTAAATACGATAAACAATGGCAAAAAAAAAAAAAAAAAAAAAAAAAAAAAAACTCTTTCTTCTAGTATTTTTGTCGCAAAAAATCACCTTTAAGGACCGCTATCAACCTGCACAGGGCCAGCGTGGTAGGGTACGGTCCAGTATTTATAATAATAATAATAATAACATTCATTATTATTATTATTAACTATTATTGTATTATCATTATTATTCAATATTACTATGTGTGTGTGTGTGTGTGTGTGTGTGTGTTGTAGTGTATATATACATACACACATACACACACAACAACATCACACAACGAAGGCGAAGAACAAGAAAACACATGAAAATGCCGAAGCCTTTTCGCTAATGCTGACGAACATAGCGAAAAGGCCTTCGGCTTACTCTGTGTGTTTTCATGTTCTTCCCTTCGTTGCTCTGGTGCAATCTGTTCGTCATGAATTCCACACACACACACACATATATGTGTGTGTGTGTGTTGTGTTGTTTGTGTGTGTGTGTGTGTGTGTGTGTGTTATTATTATTATTATTATTTATACTAATAT
>NW_020870028.1:528288-553288 GCF_003789085.1 Penaeus vannamei
CGAGAGAGCGAGAGAGAGAGAGAAAAATGCGAACGAGAGAGAGATAAGGAGAGAGAGAGAGGAAGCGACAAAGGACGGCCCTCGGAGACAGGCGCGGCGGGAAGGGGAGGGAAAGCTCCGGTATGCAGATGAAGCTGAAACGAGCATTCCTCCGCAGGAATTTCCCAAACAAGCTTTGACCTGGCCGCGACCTCTGACCTCGGCTCCGACCCCCACCCTCGCCGAGCTTATCGCCGACGGTAATACGAACTGCAGGAGGTCACCGCGGTAATCCCGAGTCACCTGGAGCTTATCTCGGCTTATCTCACGCCCATCATCGTGTTGTTACCGACCACGAGGAAAGCGAGAGAGAGAGAGAGAGAGTCAATTATTATTCACAGCTCTTCCATCATTCGGTCATGGCGGGAGAGAGAGAGAAAAGGGGGGAGGGGAGGTTTCCTGTTAGTCTTCATGTTATTTATTCTTTTCTTCACTCTCCGATGAACAAATGAACAAGGTTTATAACTTTGAAACTTCTGCCTTCACCCTGATCGGTTATACCTTCAAACCAGATGATACGATGCAATTTGATCGGCATCATAATCGTCGCTGTTATCGTTATCAACATC
Organism: Penaeus vannamei; assembly: GCF_003789085.1. Lineage (NCBI taxonomy): Eukaryota > Metazoa > Arthropoda > Malacostraca > Decapoda > Penaeidae > Penaeus > Penaeus vannamei. Next base: position 528,897 of record NW_020870028.1, read on the forward strand.
AGTATCAAGTTATAGTCCGCCTCCTGTATTACCCGTCTCTCTCTCTCTCTCTCTCTCTCTCTCTCTCTCTCTCTCTCTCTCTCTCTCTCTCTCTCTCTCTCTCTCTCTCTCTCTCTCTCTCTCTCTCTCTCTCTCTGTTTCGTTATAGTTGCACCAATTGAACTTCCTGTCCGGTATTTTAGGGTCAATTTGGCGGAAGAGGGCAGCAAGGTCGCCTGTTATCTGGCTCGCAGTTCCGTTTCGATACTTCAACAAAGTCCGGATATTGAGGGAGAGAGGGAGAAAGGGAGAGAGAGAGAGAGAGAGGAGAGAGGAGAGAGAGAGAGAGGAGGGAGAGAGGGAGAGAGAGGAGAGAGAGAGAGAGAGAGAGAGAGGAGAGAGAGAGGAGGAGAGAGAGAGAGAGAGAGAGAGAGAAAATAAACAGATAGATCAGAATAAGAGACACAGACATACAGATAGACACATAGAGAGTAAGCATCTTATAACACACCTCCAAACAAGAATCCCCTCCCCACAAAAAGAAAAAAAAAAAAAAAAACACACCAAAAAAAAAAAAAAAAGCCCCATCTATTGACAATACATGGAAGTCGACAGGAGGTTGCCGAGCGAGCATCCAGCGTGAACATCCGTGACATTATTAACAATCACAACAATCACAACAGCAGCAGCAACAACAACAAGAGCCACGGACGGATCCTGTTGTTGGTAGATGCGAGTCGTGCCGGAAGGGCGACCCCGCTCGGCGCCACGCACGAGGTCGTCCGTGGATGGGTAGGGGGGTGGGGGAGGAGTAGGAGGAGGAGGTGGAGGTGGAGGAGGTGGAGGTGGAGGTGGTGAAGGAGGGAAGAAGATGAAGGAGGAAGAAATGGAGGAGGAGGAGGAAGAGGTATATGAGGATCAGACGGAGACTGAGAAAGAGGGAGGGGGGGGAGGAGAAGGAAGATAGGTTGGAGGGGGCGATAGCAGCGTCGGAGGAACCGGTGGCGGCGCCGTCGGTACTCTGACTGCGCAGGGGTGTCGCCGCCGCCGCCGCCTCCACGTCCTCTGCCGCTATCGCTATTATCTGCGCTGTGTCCTGTTGATGATGCTTGTTGTGGGAGAGGGGAGAGAGAGGCGGTGGATGTGAGAGGAGAGGGAAGAGGGGAGAGGGGAGAGAGAGGAGGGAGGGGGGTGGGAGAGGGGAGATGGAGAGGGGAGAGAGAGGCGCTGGAGGGAAGAGAGGGGGGGAGGGCGCCACGGAAAGAGGAACTTGGGTGTCAGATTCTTAGGCGTTCGGGAGGCTATAATTAGACGGGGGGGGGGGGGGCACTTCGAGCAAAGAAATGCATCATCGGATACACAAATTACGCGTCAAACCATCGCTAAACACACACGCGTAATCCGACACCCTACACATACCCCGAATACCCAGCATATACCAAAAAAAAAAAAAAAAAAAACTAACAAGGCACTGCATGAGACTTCCCCGAAGACACTAAATCATCTCCTGGTAAATGTTAACAATACTAAGCGGCCGACACAATAGACACGGAGGCGGCGGTTCTGGGGAGAGTGCGACGTAAGGGGAGGGTGAGGATGAGAAGCGGTCAGCTGTTATCCCGACAGATCAGCTGTTTCCGGTGAAGTCAGGGCAGCTGTCCCGCACGTGGTCAAAGCAGTGGCAACGACGGTGTTTGCGGTGGGGGTGTGTGGGGGGGATAGGGTGGGGAGGGTGGGAAGTGTCGTCCGGGTATCGTCGCTCAGGTCCCCAGCCTTATCACCTCCCCCCCCCCTCCTCGCCTAACTTACCTGCCCGGGTTCCTTACCTGGGCGAGGAAAACGGACAATGCGGGCGGGCGGGAGGGGGGACTCAAGCATCTTTAGGCGAGAGTCCGCGATGCTGGCGGGAGACGCGAGACTTGGGGCCAGATCTCCTCGGATCTCGCTCGGGATGCTTCTCTCTTCTGGGGATTCGCTCTGCTATGTCGCCATATTTCCGTACGCTTAATGGCCGACGTGGAACCGACGCTAAATGCGGCACCAGAGCAGCAGGAAATACTCAAAGAGCAAAAACGCACCAAGAGTTGTCCCTTCGGTGCATGGCTTCTGTTGTTGTTGTCGTCCTTCTTGTTTGTTGTTGGTTATTGCGTCGGTGTTGGTGCTGTTGGGCCGGTTATCAGCGTGGGCGGAAGTGACAGTTGACCGCTGAGGGCGTGTCTTCCCCTGGGCGGCATTGATTCTGTATCGGCGAGCTTGCCAGGATGTCCGTCCGCTGCCTGGGCCCTCCCCTGCCCCCCTCTCCCCGCGGGGCAGCTGGAGGGGGAGGGGGAGGGGGGCGGTGGCAGCAGCAGTAGTCGTAGTACACGTCGCGGAGGGGAGGACGAGGGGAGAGCCGAGGAGGGCTAGTCACGTGTTGACAGACTAACGCAGGGGCGGTGTTGGCTTTCCGGGCGGCCGAGGGGAGGCAGAGGGGCGGATATGAGGCGGGTGTCGTCTTGCAGGCGGAGGAAGGGGGAGTGTCTAGGCCAAGGTTCGTTGGCGACCGGACGGGCGAGGTCACGTCAGGTGGAGCTGAAGGGGGCGGCGCTTGCTTGCTTTGAAATGCGTCCGGAGGCAGAGGAGAGGGAGTCCGGACACCTCAATTCACGACTGCTCGACTGCTGACAACTTTTATTTCTTTTCACAGCGATACTGAGTCACGCAGTCTGAGCGTCTGCACGGCTGTCGACAGAGCACCGAGAGTCCCCTCGAGAGGCAGGCCGAGGGGACGCGGCGCGAGGCGAGGGTCCGCGCGAGGGGATGTTCGGTGGACGGAAATGCGTGGGCTCCCCTCGGCGCGCCGGCGGGACCAGGAAGTGCCTGTACCGGTTTCCTGTTTGGTGGTCGATGCGGGGGGCCGTGGCAGGGGAGGGGTCGTCGTCGAGGGGGGGGGCGAGGTAATGAAAACTCCCTTTCTCCTCCCCTTCGCCCGGCCCTGCCTACCCTACATGTCCGACTGACCACGCCGTTTGCCGAGAGGAAACTCCGTCGCGCTCCTTTGTCGGCGAGTATCCAAAGGGGTTAAGTGTAGCGGTCGGGCCTCCGGCGCCTCGCTTCGCACCTGGGACAAAGGGCGTAAGGGGCGCACAAAGGCGTGACGCAAAGCTGTCCGCCCCGGGTTCCTCCAAGAGACGAGAGGCAGGGAAGGGCGTTGACGGCAGGAAGGTGGCGAGGAACTGGGGCTGAGGGCAGGGCTTCTCGAAAAAAAGGGCGTAGGAACACAGCGGCCCCGAGCGCGGTGATCCTCCTGCAGGACGCGAGGGATGCGCACGGCCGAGGCGCTCTAGCAACTATCTTTGGCGTAACAACACGACGAGGCGGGGCCAAGGCGCCCTTCTGCGCGCCACGTCGCCCCCGCCTGGAACATGTCCAATTTAAAACTTGTGCGGCCGCGTGTCCATCCCGCAGACTCGGATCTCTCGGGCGCCGGGTCGCTCCGGGCGCAGGACGGACGGGCCCTTCTAAGGCTCGGTCCAGACGCCTCCGAGGACACTCAGGCGTACATGGCGTTGCAGAGCCGCAGCTGGAAGTCCTTGTAGAGCAGCTTGCCGCCGAGAGGCACTCGCTGGACGAACATGTCAAGGGTCATGAGGCACAGAGCCTTGCCGTTCATGAGGAAGCGCTCGGGGAAGACGCGGGGCAGCTGGTGCGCCTCGGACACGTGGTGGAGCCATCTGTGCACGTCGTCGCGGCTCCAGGTCCGGGGATCTGCAAGAGGAACACGGCGGGTTAGTCTCGAGGGCTCGTCGGCGATCGACACTCGCCACGCGGGTCGATAGCACCAGCATTAATATTAAAAAGAAAATCCATATTAACATTGTCTGCAAATCCACACATGTGCGCACCCACACAAACGCGCAGACATACGCACGCATACAAAGCTCATATGCAAAGCAGTGAATGCACTGGAGTACAACCGAACCAGACCTTTCAAAAGTCAATTGTACCATTGTACCTAACACGATAGTGATACTATAATTCACACCTGTAAGTATGCCAAGAGCGATAAGTGGCAGCCACAGCGCACAATGCGCCATTTAAACAATTGGTTTGTTTTAGATAATATAGTCTTTTCTCCGAAACAAATACATATAGATATGCAAGTAAATAAATACATAAATATATCAAATGTATAAAATAGGTATATCAAATAAATAAATAAGTAAATATATATCAAATAAATAAATAGATATACCAAATAAATAGATAAATATACAAAAAACATGAAAAATTAAGATCGCAAGCTAAGAAATCCACACCACAGGTGAATTCCACACGAAGGCCAACGCACGTGACTATTAATTATGTTGAAACGAGGCAACACAGGACGCGGCACGGAGAGCTTCAAACGGCAGAAATTATGTCGCTATCCATACGTGGCGCCGACAGTCACGGCTCCGCACGCAAAACGAGACCCATTTAATCGCCGGGAATCCCAATCAAGCTTTCCTGGACGAGATTTATGGCCGGGAAATTATTTAGAAGCAGCGAGGCGTCGGCGTTCGTCTGCGCCCGAGGAGGGATCGCCGCGTGCTTAAATGCGGGTTGTGTAAACGAGAAACTGGAGCGTTTATTTTTGTTGTATATGCAACTCCCGCGAAAGTTTATTTCCATTTCGATTCAATTTACTTCAAATCTATTGTTCTAGGTTTATATCTTGTTTGGTTTTCGTTTTATATTGGTCGTGAAAATGTCTCACTTTTTTATGCTCAGGAGACATAAGAGTCGGAGACACTTTCGTCATTCCAATTTCCGCTATTGTCGGGTTACGAAAGAGAGAATAGCTTGCCGCGTCCCCCAGAATAATATTTTGTGACCATGAGGAAACCACAAGCAGATATGAGATTCTGTGGATAATGTTGAAAAAGACAGAAACACGGGGCCATTTCCCGGCGTTGAAAACAAAACTTGCAACTTTACATCACCCTGAATGCAATCCTTCCCTTTCCCTCTCTGCATTTTCTGTGCAATTTCGAGATACATTGTTTTGTTGCAACCGATACGTTCCTACATAAAAAAGTCAAACAAGAAGAGAAAGGCACGAAGGGTATACATTGTTCATAACAATGCGTGTCTGTGCATATATGTGTTTGTGTGCGTGTACATGTATGCGTATTATGTATCTTTAATGACTGATGTGTATTGTTCAAGAGTATGTGAATGACTATAGGTAATGCGTACATATATGTGCATGCGTATGTATTCATATATGGTTCAGAGGTGAATTATTCCAACTGTAGATACAAAATGAAAGATATTACAACGAAAAGTCGTGAAAGGCGCCGCAGTGTGGTGTCTGGAGGGGAGGGGGGTGTCTGGGCCGCGGAAGGTGTGATCTCGGCCTCGGGGGAGGGGGGTGCGTTAAAAAGGGGAAGGGGGGGAGGGAGGGAGGGAGGGTCAGGAAACAGGAAAAAGGGGGGCAAGGAACACGACGCCGCGGCTTTGGGGTCTGTGTTCGGCGATCATTGTAATTTCTTGTTAAAATCAAAGTAAAAAAAAGGAAAGAAAATGTACGAGCGGGCACCAACGAGGAGTCAGGTATCTTCCCCCCTTCGAGGAGGAAATCGCGGGGGAAATGGACCTTATAAGCACACGCACGGAAGGTCGAGATTCGCTTGCCACGGCCTCCGAGCGCTGGTGACCACAGAGGGCCAAAGTGCCATGGGAAGAGGGAGGGGGGGGAGGGAAGGAGGGGGAAAAGGGGGAGGGAAGGGGGAGGCGTAAGGGTGAAGGTGGAAGTAATGGAGGGTGAAAACAATCATTCCAGTGTTGCTAGAGGTGGGAATGAAGGAAAGAGGGGGGAGGGGGTGAAGGGGGAAGGTTTGATGTGGTGGGAGGGAAGAGGGGGGGGGAGGGCGGTGAGAAGGACGGTTGTAGACCACTGTGACGGGTTGTGCGTTGCAGGTTGTGACGATTGTGGTCACAACTCTAGCAACACCGATTTGTAACACAACCTCGGGTAAAATCCGTACAGATTTTGAATCCGTACAGATTTTGAACATTCTCTTAGTGTAGGTAGAAAGTCATGAAAATGTGTTGTTGGATGAATAAATTATAAGTTTTCATTTCTATCACCGACATGTTGTAGAGAAACGGATGTTGTGAAGGTTGTAGGTGGCTAATTGCGGCTATGCTAATCGATGTTGTGGTGTGGTGAATGTTGTGTGTTGTTATAATGACGTTTGTAAAATGGCAGAGAAATGGTGTAACATTTTTGAAAATTTAATAGACGTCTGAAGGATACGTAGACGGTGGGAAAGAATTATGAAATAGTTGCGTGAAGGTGAAAGAAAAAAAAAAAAAAGTAAAAAAAAAAGAAAATTAGGAGACGAAGACATAATGACTAACGGATAAGAGAGAGGTAGCAATAAAAGACAATGCAAGTGTGTGGGAAAATTAAGGAGAGAACGAAGGGGAGGGAAAGAGGGAGAGAAGGAGAGAGGAAGAGGTAGGGAAGGAAAAATAGTGTACGGAGGTAGGAGAGGGGTGGAAGGGAGGAAAGGGGTATGTATGGAAAGAAGGTGAAGGGGGGGAGGGGGTGAAGGGTGAGAATTGACCATTGCAAAGTGGAAAACTCACGAAAAATCTGCCAAGGAAACGGTACACTCGAACAGCTGCCTGACGTTCACACACGCACCCGGCCGGGTCACCAACTTTCCCACACGCTCGCTACTGTACGTCTTCCCCCCCTCCCCTCCCCCCCTTACCCCCTCCCCTTCCCATGGTCCTAGTTCCCCCTTCCTTCTGGCCCTCTCCCCCCCCCTTTCCCTCTGGCCCCTCTTCCCCCTCTCCCCCTTCCATGGTCTTAGTCCCCCCCTTTCCCCCTTCCCCCTGGTCCTAGAGTCCCCCCTTCCCCCTTGGTCACGGAGTTCCCCTCCCCTGGTCATGGAGTCTCCCACCTCCCCTCCTCGACCTGGACTTTACGGACTATACTTAAGCATGTTCTTATATCCACGGCATTGAAGGGGAGAGGGGGGGGAGGGGAGAGAGCGAGGGGGGAGGGGAGAGGTCGCCCCGGATGTCCGTAATGGTGGGAGGCAGGCTGTCACGTGCGGACATTTCGGCAGTTGCGGACACCCCGGACGTTTCTTCGGACACTCATGCAGCACCGGACACGCCGCCGCCGCCGTTCCGCGCTCCGTTCCGTGAAGGCTGATGAATGGAAGAAATTCGCCGAGAACGAGCGGCGACACGAAGCGCGAGCGGCCTATATTCGGCTCGGCGGCGCCAGGGTTCCGCGTCGCTGGCTGACGGTGTGTGGTGTGTGTGTGTGTGTGTGTGTGTGTGTGTGTGTGTGTGTGTGTGTGTGTGTGTGTGTGTGTGTGTGTGTGTGTGTGTGTGTGTGTGTGTGTGTGTGTGTGTGTGTGTGTGTGTGTGTGTGTGTGTGTGTGGTGTTGTGTGTGTGTGTTGTGTGTGTGTGAGAAGCAAGGGAAAAAGAGTGGAGAAGAAGAGTGCGTGTGTGTTTGTTTTGTTTTCTGTTTTAAGTGAGTGTGTGTGTCTTTTTCCTCCCGTGTAGCATGGAACCGCTCAACACCATCCTCACAACACAAAAATACGAACGAAGACCGCCAACGATTAAAAAAAACTACAACCCGACCTTCAGCCAACGAGTAGAAATCTGGTCCTTCCTCGCGAGCAGAGAATGCAGAAAAATGCAAGGAAGACCGCACTGTTTCCACAAAACCTCGCGTATAATTACCGTCTAATTAATTCTTGGGTCACGTAACAGTGCAAGGCGACCATGTGGGTACCTGGTGTGTTTGTGTGTACATGCATACGTACATACGTGTGTACAGAGTAAAGGGTAAAGCGGGAGAGATCAAAGGAGAGAGAGAGAGAGAGAGAAAAGAGGAATGAGGGAAAGAAAGGGAGAATAAGATTGCGTAAAGAAAGAATGAAAGAGAGATAGACGTAAAGACTGATATATAAATAGTCAGAGAGAGAGAGAGAGAGAGAGAGACTAAAATAGATAGATAAATAAATAGAGAGATATACAGATATTTAGGTAGATAGACAGATAGATAGAGAACATAGTAAAATATGGGAACTAACAAGAAAGAGAGAAAAGAAGATAGGTAGAACTAAATCAAACAGAGATGAAAATGAAAACAAGGGGAGATAAATTAATGAATAAATACATGAACAACTACACACACACACACACACAAGAAAGAAAGAAAGAAAAGAGGAGAGCGAGAGAGCCAGAAGAGAAAGAGAAAGAGGCGAGAGGGAGAGGAGCGAGAAGAGAGGAAGAGCCAGAAGAGAGAGAGAAAGAGGGAGAGCGAGAGAGGCGAGAGAGCCAGAAGAAGAAAGAGGAGGGAGAGCGAGAGAGGGCCGGAAGGAGTGGTTGGCAGTGGCTGTGTCAGGAAGGCGCTGGAAAGGGGAAGGAGTCGACAAGAAAAGAGGAAATGGTGTTCCTTCTTGAGACGTTTCACGCTTCTTCTCTGCGGACCCCACCCCCTCCCCTCCCCCTCCCTTCCCCCTCACCCTTTCCCCCCTTTCCCCCTCCCGTTCCCTCTTTTTGCCCCCCCCTCTTCCAACTCTCTTCCATCCAACTCCTTCACCTCCCCCCCCCCCCTCCTTCCTCCTCCTTCGCCCTCTCTCTTTCTCCGCGCTTTCTACCCTTCTTCCTGTTCCTTATTAACACTCTTCCCTGTTCTGTTTCTTCGCATGTGTACACCCCATCGCCCTTCCTCCCTCCCCACCCCCCCTCCCTTCTCTCCCTTCTTCGCAACACGTGTTTTTAACTCCTTCTTTTTCTCCCTTCGTTCTCTTCCCGCGTCTCCTCCCCTTCCTTCCTCCTTCCCTTCCTCATTCCCTAATTTCTTCCTCGTTCCTCGCCTCTCCCTCTCTTCCTCTTCCTCCTCCTCGTCATTTCCGTTCGCCCTTTCTCCTCTTCATTCTTTCCTTCCTCCTTCTCCTTTTCCTCCTCTTCTCTTCCCCTTTCTCTTCTTCCTCCCTCTCCTCTTCTTCTCCGTCTTTCGTCTCCTCTCCCTCTCCTCTCTTTCCCTTTCCCTCTTTCCTTCCTCCTTTCATCCTCCCCTCCTCCTCCCTCCTCCCAAGATGCTCATTTCGCTGGCCCGGATTCCGAAATTCCACCCCCCTTCCCCTCCTCCTCCTCCCTCTACCCCCTCCCTCCTCCCTCCCCCCCACGTTCGAAATTGCATACACGCACATCCCGTTGCAAGCACCCGGCGAGGGCGAGGCGACGACTTAACTAGGCAAATTAAAGGAAATATAGACACGAGTGAGAATAATTGACGTCTCGCGGTTGGTGTTCCTGCGTGTTGTTCGTCGCTGACTTTGGCGCGCGCGGGCTTTTTTTTTTTTTTTTTTTTTTTTGGTGGTTCGTCTCCTTACATCACCTGTATTAATATAATATAATATATTAAATGGATCGTCGTGTATGAAGGGACTATTTAGATGTGCTGTCATTATATTATAATATTATAGGAAAGTTAAAACACTGCGAGAAATAATAGAAATGTAGAAAACGTGGACTACTATAGAGAAAGATACCATAACCATAAAAAAATTAAAATAATATAAAATAAATAATAGAAGATAATATATGTGTAATAAATTATACAAATAAGAAATAGTAGATTATAATAATATAATATAATAATAATATAATATAATTATATATATATAAAATATAAATAATAAAAAATAATAATAAATATATAATATATTATTAAATATTTTTATTAATGGGTGTGTAGTGTAGTGGGTGTGTGGGGAATGGTGTGGTGGTGATTTAGGTAATATAGAAAAATAAAAGAATCTAGCTAGGTTAATAGGATAATATTTATTTAACCTAATATAGCGAGTATTATGAATAATATTAATTATAATCGAGATAAAGAGAAGGATAAAGATAGAAATATATATAAGATAATTAGATGAAATAGAGTTTAAATCTGATACGAGAAAAATATTTCCGCTATATAAGAGTGAGATATATATGTAGGCACTGACTATGATATGAAAAATCGAATTAGTGATATGAGAGTAAAAAACGAGCGAATAAAATATATAATAAGATAAATTTAACCTGATGATATGGGTCAATATACTCTATAGCTACATAGTAAATGAAAGTTCTGATATAAACAGAAAGTAAAACTCGTGGGTTAACCGAGGGATAGAAAGCTAACGCGCAAGAAGAACAAATATAAATGTATTAATTATAATAATATATATACTGTCAAGAATTATAATAAGAGAAAATTTAATATTTATAATATTATTATAAAATAATAAAGATATATGATTATGATGCGCGTTATAACAAGGGTTATATCATATAGGAGAAAATCTAACGATAAATATACAATAATATTATGAGATGCATGAGATTTTAAAATCCGAGTATTAAGCATCCTCGCAGAGATTATAAAAACAAAATATGTCGTAAAAACGACTAGAGAAATCACATGATATATAATCTTTAGATAATATTATTATGTGAACATCCCGTCGCTTAACGAGAACAGCTCATGCGAAGCTGAGGGCTTTTTAACGTTGTCTGGGTATTATACGTCAGCCGAATAGGTTTAATTTACAGTAACAATATAGCACTATTAAGGTTTATGATAGTAACTTCACTCAAGGAATCTATCACTAGTAGCGTAGATAGGTGTTTCAGACATTGAAATGAATGGGACAATCTTTCTTTTAATTTTCAATAGTTTCCTTTTATTGTTTTCCTTCTTTTCCTTACTTTTCTATATCTCTAATGAGAGTTTTTAGTTCCTTTGTCTATATAAATTATGTATATGATTTTTAATTGAAATTACCAATTGATTTTGTAGTAATAAGTAAGTTTATTTATATATATATATATATTTTTTACTGAATTATAAAGGGCCACATTCAAACGGATTGCTAAGATTATGGATAAAACATTATTATTATAATAGATTTCACTCTTCTCTCTCTCATAGATCTAACTCTCTTTCTTTCTCTCATACTGCATTGTCTCCCTCTCCCTCCTCTCCCTTTTCATCTCTCTCCCTTGACATCTTTTACTCATTCCTCCTTCTCCCTCTCTATTTCTTTATCCTTACCTTTAATTCCAACAGCTTCCTACATACTCTTTCATTATTACACCCCATTCTATCTCTCTTTTTTCCATTGAACACCCATTTTGCCATACTTCTTCTCCTTCAGCCTCTTCACTTGAGTGTTCTTCCCTGCCCCCCCTTCGGGGCGTTCCCTCCTCCCCACCCCCCTGCAATACCTCGAGGTTTATTCGGTAGGTGGTTTTAAAGGTTGATAGTCACAGCGAAATAGGCCTATATAAGAAGCCCCCACGTGGGAAAACCGTCGCATTTGTTTGTCTTATTTTTATTGTTAATTTATTATTCCGCTGTTATATCTTTTTTTGTGTGTGGGAATTTGCAAAAAAAAAAAAAAAAAGAAAAAAAAAAAATTCATCTCTTTTTTATTTCGTAACTTTATATTTTTTTTCTCTTTTCATTCCACGGAAATCGCTTATATGAGAGAAGTGATGTGACGTCACATTCCCGCCTCGCCAAGGACAGTGACGTCATAACCGTCTGGGTTCTAAACAGGATGATGCTTTTCCCTCCCTTATTTATCTCTCTCTCTCTCCCTCTCTTTCTCTCTCTCTCTCCCCTCTCTATCGCTCTCTCTCTCTCCCCTCTCTATCGCTCTCTCCTTTTTTCTCTCTTCTCCCCTCTCTCTCGCTCTCTCTTCCTTTTTATCTGTCTTCCCCTCCCCTCTCTCCCTCTCTTCCTCTCCCCCTCTCTCTCTTATCAAAACGTCCCCCTCCCTTCGTTGCTTCTCCCTTCCTACAAACCCACTTTATCAACTTCTGCTTACACGCTTACTATCGCTTTTTTTTTCTCTCTCTCTTATCGCCCCTTTATCACCTATCCCCTGCTTTCGGTGTCCCTCCTTTCGTGTTATCGTCGGATTTCCCGCCCGCCGCTGCTTCCAAGGGGCGTCTGTGCATCCGCCTCGAGTGTGATCTCTCTGACGCACGTGTTGGCTGCTAGAGCGTATCAGTTTTGGGGAAATAGGGGTCGGGGGGGGGGGGGGGCGTATTGTAGAGGGAGAGCAGTTTGGATATTTATTTAAGCTTGGTATATGGACGGATCATAAATAGGAACTGTTGCCATATGTAGGTACATGTACAGATACATACTTCATAAGTGCAACATACATACATACACACACACACACACACACACACACACACACACACACACACACACACACACACACACACACACACACACACACACACACACACACACACACCACACACATACAACAAACTCTTACTTACGCACACACGCACACAAACAGACGCGCACATACACAAACACACACACACACACACACACACACACACACACACACACACACAACACACACACACACACACATCTCTTACGCAAACACGCACCACAATCTCACGCACACACGCACACAAACAACGCACACACACACCACACACACACATACGTGAGCCATAAACTCATATGAACCATGAACCAACACGTCCCCGGCGAGTCATTAAGTATTATTGCTGAGGAAGGGGAAAGGGGAGAAATAAGAGAGGAGAGAAAGAGAGAAAGAGACGAAGAGAGAGAGAGAGAGAGAGAGAGAGAGAGAGAGAGAGAGAGAGAGAGAGAGAGAGAGAGAGAGAGAGAGAGAGAGACAAGAGAGAGAGAGAGGAGAAAGACAAGAGAGAGAGAGAGAGAAAGACAAGAAAGAAATAGAGAGAACGAAAAGAGATAACAAGAAAAAAAGAGAAAAAAAGAAAGAGAGAAGAAACAGAGAGAAAGAGGAACACCAAAAAACACGAAAAAAACGAAAAAAAAAAAAACAATAGTTCCGGTCGGCGTGGAACATTTCGCCATTTTTCTCACTCCAGAAGCGATTAACATTCCAAGGTGACACTGGACGCACTGTCACTCCCAGCTGATCGCCCCCCCCCCCCCCCCTCCCGCTCCCCTCCCGCCCTCCCCCCCCCCCCCCTGTCCAGCTGTCGATCAAACGTCTGTTTCCTTCCCTGTATTGTTAACTATTATCCCAAAACAACCTCGTATTTTCACGCCATTTCAGCGGACACTTCGATATTGATTCCGAAATAAAATGAGGAAAAATAGAGGAGGGAGAAGAAGGATGGATAAATAGAGAGAGAAAGAGGAAGGAGAATAAAAACGGATAAATAGAAAGAGAGAAAGAGGAAGGAGAAGAAAAGCGGATAAATATAGAGGGATAAATAGAGAGAAAGAGGAAGGAGAAGAAGAACGGATAATTAGAGAGAGAGAAAGAGGAAGGAGAAGAACGGATAAATAGAGAGAGAACGAGGAAGGAGAGGAAGAGAGCAGAATAAAAGAGGGTAAGATTAAGGCAAAAGACGAAAGCAAAATAAAAAGAGAGAGAGGAGAAGAAGAAGAGACGAGAAATACCCGAAAATCACGACAGACAGACAGAAAAAAGAGATGAGGAGAGAAAAGAAGAAAAATGATAAATAAAGGAAATGCCATAAAGAGACAAGAACTCCCATCGAATCACGAAATACGAACCCGAAATAAAACAGCGAGAGACGAAAATAAAAATCACGAAATGCAAAATCTGAAATAAAGAGAAGAAGAGAGAAAGAGGAAAGGACAAAGAAGAGACGAGAAAACCGAAACACAGACATGGAAAAACAGACGTTCGCCCCCCCCCCCCGCCCGCCCGTACCAGTCGACGGCCAAGACGAACGGCCGCATTCCCCGGATTCCACCGCATGCGCCTCTACGCGAACGCCAACCTCGGCCCGCCACAACAAACGACTTCGATTCGGCCTTTCCTTATTTCCTTAGACCTACCGCGTGCAACCGTCCTTCTGGTTTTCCTCCTCCCCTTCCCCCCCGCCCTCCCTCCCTCCCTCCCTCCCTCCCTCCCCCCCCCCCTTTTTAAAATGGTTGCCGCGCTAGAGAAAGATTTATAGAAATAATTGTAGAGCGGAAATGCGGTAATAGTGTAATCACCGCCACATCCTTGAGTCGGACGGTCCGGCCGTCCAACAGGAAGTGTCGGGCGGGTTCGGCTGGTCGCCCCCCCCCCCTCCTTCCCACCGGGCCACGGGGGAGGGGGGGGGAGGGAAAACTCGGTAGCAGTTCGAGTGTCGCGCGGGAGCTATGAGGAGCGACGACGAGCTATGAGGAACGGAGGAGCGACGAGGAGCTTGGCGCCCGCAGCCGCCGTGGCCGGGAGCCGAGTTCGCGAGTCCTTTGGCGCGCGGCTTTCGAGGGCCTGGGGGCGCCAGAGGGCCTCCGCAGCTGGTGGCGCCGGTGGCCCCCCGTCTTCCTGTGCCGCCCCGCCCGCAGCGCCGTACCCACGAGTGCCGGGTTGAGGCGGCCGCAAGCGCTGCGGTAACGCCGGTGCCGGGCAAAGCCGCATGCGTCGCCGCGGAGGTGGAAGGTGATGGCGGGAACCGGGCGGCGGCGGCGTACACGTTGCGGTCACGCGGCGGCCTTGGGAGCGCCGCCCGCCCCCCCCCCCCCCTTCTAAGCACCCCAAGGCGAGGGACGCAGGATACTCGGCGACCAGCGCGGCGTCCTTCGCACACTGATTCCCTCGGAGCCGACTCGTCCCCACTCGGCGGCGGCGTCCTTGCCCGTCGTGCTCGGGAGGGAGGACGCCCCGGACGCCGGACGGGGCTCCGCCGCGAAGTGACGAAAGAGCAAAGCGCCGGAGTAGGTGTCATTTCCCGCGCTCGGGCGCGGCGGGGCGGGAAGGAAACAGGGCGGCGGCGCGGGCGGCGAAGGCCCGGCGCCAGACCTCGGGTTCTCGCGCGGGGGAGGGTCGGGTGGGTAGGGAAGGGGGGGGGGCAGTGACGTCATCCGGTTCGCCGCATGACCTGATGGCGTCAGCGCATGGCGTCGCAACTTTGGGTTCGGCAGGAAAGCGGCAGCGAAGAGGGGAAAAGGACGTGCCTATTCGGGGCCTCCTCGGAATAACGGTCATGCGCGAGTGAGTGAGCGAGGGGGCGAGCGAGTGGGCAAAACCCGACGGACGGGAAATGATAACAAGGCCCAAGATACGAAGGGACTCGGGATTGATGCAATTGCAGGGCCGAGGCTCGTTTCGCCTCTGACGCGGGCGGCAACGACTGCAGAGCAACATCAGTGACAATAATAGCAATAATGATCATGATTATGATTAAAATGATGACAACGACAATAATAATAATGATAATTATTATTAATTGATAATAACAGAAGCAGCACAATAACAAAATAATAATAATAACAAAAATTGTAACAAAAACAAACAAAAATGACAACAACAACAATAATGAGAATGATAACAACAACCCTAACAACAACACAAATTGATAAACAACCGACATGTCCATCATCACAGCCGTAGACAGAGCGACATCGGTAAAAAAGGGAATGAAGGGTACTGGAAAGGGGGGGAGGGGAGCTAAGTACCGGGAAAGGGTGAAGGGTGAAGGAAGAGGGAGGGGGAGGGAGAAAGAAGGAAGGAGGGTGAAGGGTGAAGGAAGAAGGGAGGGGGAGGGAGTAAGAAGGGGGTAGGGGAACGGGAGAATGAGGGGGGAGGGGGAAGGGAAGGGGGGGAGGGAGAAGGGAGAAGAGAGAAAGGAAGGTGAGAAGGGAGGAGAAAGGAAAGGGGGAGAGAAAAGGGAGAAAGAAGGTGGGAAGGGAAAAAATGAAGAAGGAGGAAAAGGAGAAAGAAAGAGGGAGGGAGAAGGGAGAAATGTGCAAGGAAGGGGTCAGAGGGAGCTAAACACCGGGAAAGGGTGAAAGGAAGGGAGAGATCTAGTGTGCAGAATTATAGGGTAAGAGTTGCGCTTATAGTTAATGATGGCAAATCAACAACACTAATTACGGAAGAAGGGGGGGAAGGGGAAGGGTGTGTGTGTGTGTGTGTGTGTGTGGTGTGTGTGTGTGTGTGTGTGTGTGTGTGTGTGTGTTGTGTGTGTGGTGTGTGTGTGTGTGTGTGCGTGCGTGTGTGCGTATTGTGTGCGAATGCGTGTGCGTATGTGTGCGTGCGACTGCGTATGCGTATGTGTGCTGCGATTGGTGTGCGTATGTGTGCGTGCGACTGCGTGTGCGTAGTGTGCGTGCGACTGCGTGTGCGTATGTGTGCGTGCGACTGCGTATGCGTACGTATATACAGACAATGCAAACACACGAATAAAGGCAAGGACCAAGGGAAGAGCAAATTATAATAACGCGAAAGAGAGAATGAGGAAGAGAGAGAAGGGTGGGGTGGGCGTGACTAAGGGGGGGAGGGGGGGACGGCGACAAGAAGGAAGGGAAAATCGGAAAGAGGAAATGGAGGAAGGCGGAGTCACACGAAGAGGTGGTGGAGGAGGAGGAGGAGGAGAAAGAGAGGGAAGAGGATGAAGAGGAGGAAGAGGAGGAGTAGGTGGAGGAAGAAGAAGAAAAATAAAAGGAAGAAGAAGAAGAAGAGGTGGTGTTGGTAAAGGAGAAGGAGAAGGAGGAGGAGGAGGAGAAAAAAAAGAAATAGAGGAAGAGAAAGTGGAAGGGAATAAGAGGAAGAAGACAACGTGAATGGGGATGGGGAAGAAAACAAGAAAGAAAAGAGGAGGAGGAAGAAGATAAAGAAGAAAAGGAGGAGAAAAGGGAAGAGGAGGAAGGAGGAGGAATAAAAGAGGTGGAAAAAGAAGAAGAGGAGGAGGAAGAGAAAAGGAGGAGGGAGGAGGAAGAAAAAGAAGAGAGGAGGAAGAAGAAGAAAAGAAGAAAAGGGAGGAGGAGGAGGAGGAGGAGGGGGCGTGGGGGCCTGAGGAGTCAGGGAGGAGGAACGAGCGAACGGAGGCAGGATGGGGAGGCAGCTTTTCCGCCCCGGCTGGCACTCTTTCCCTCCTCCTGCTCTTCCTGCTTCCTCGCCCCGCCCCCTACTCGATATTCGCCGTCCTCTTCCTCTTTCTCTCTCTTCCTTTCTCCTCTATTCCATCTTCTTCGCCTGGCACCCTGTTCGACTTCTTCCTCTTTCTCTCTCTTCCTTTCTCCTCTATTCTATCTTCCTTGCTCCAACCCCTATTCTACGTCTTTTCCTCCTCCTTCTATCTTCCTTTCTTTCCCATTCCCTCTCCTTTATTCTATTTTTTACATAGAGAAGGGGAAACGCCATAAAACGAAAAACCTACTTTTTTCTTTTCAACAAAAACCTTATAAGGAAAAAAAGTAAATAAATAAAAGAACCAAGCGGGTCTTACTCATCGAATAAGATTCCGTCTCATGATCACCTTCTTCATCACTCGAGGAAAAGCAAAGACAACAAAAAATCCTCTCTGCAAACACACGGACAAACACAGCCTTCGTCCCGCCATTAACTCGACCTCCCGGATCCGCGATAATTTGTTATCTTTGCTCAGGTGGGCGGCACGGGCGTGAGAGGGCGATGAGAGGGCGTCGGGGGCAACCGGAACCGCCCACGTGTGATGGAGAGGAGAGGAGGGAGGGAGAGAAGAGGAAGAGGAGATAGGAGAGAGAGAGAGAGAGAGAGAGAGACGGAGAGCGGGAGAAGAGGCCGCTGTCTGTCCGACGCGGGATATAGCCACTTGAAATCCGAAGTACATCTGATTAATTATTTACACACTTGATAAAAGCTTAATGTGGATATTAAGAAATACATCGGAGATCGCGATGATCACCAGAGAACATTTGAAGAGGATGTTTCCTCGCCGAGAGGATATGAAAACGTAATTAATCTAGCTTCCCCTTTACGGCGCTCACTCGTTCACATCCGCGAGGCCCTCCCTTCCTTCAGATACGGCTACCGGAAAAGGGGAGATATATATGGGTGCCGGAACGCAACCCCTCAAGTGTCCGGCGTGAAAGGGAGACGGTGAAGAGGGGAGAGGGGGAGAGGGGGAGACGGGAGAGGAAGAGAAAGGGGACGGAAGAAGGGCGGGTGGAGGAGGAGGTGGAGGAAAAAGGGGTACAGCAAGTCAAGGTGAAATGCTTGAGAAGATTTCACGGGGACGGAATTGTTCGAGATTGTCTGGTTGAAGGTTTCCGTCTAATTTGACTCCGACTCTCGCTTTCTCTTTCGTCTGTCTCCCTCTCCTTTCTCCTCCCTCCCCCCACTCTTCTCTCCTCTCTCTTCTCTCTCTCCTCTCCCTCCTTCTCTCTCTCTCCCTCTCTCTCTCTCTCTCTCCTCTCTCTCTCTTCTCTCCTCTCTCTCTCTCTGCTCTCTCTCTCCTCTCTCTCTCTCTCTCTCTCTCTCTCTCTCTCTCCTCTCTCTCCCTCTCTCTCCCTCTCTCTCCCTTCTCTCTCCCTCTCTCTCCCTCTCTCTCTCTCTCTCTTCTCTCTCCCCCTCTCCCTCTCTTTCTACCCTCTCTCTCCCTCCCTCCTCTCTCTCTCTCTCTCTCACGTATTCCTAAATCAAAACGGTATTGTGGGAGGCAAGAAACAGCGGAGTGAAGTGAGGAGTGAACTTCCTCGCCTAGTTGAAAGGAGCTCTGAGTGAAGAGGGGAGCGGAGGGAAGGGGGGGGGAGGGAGAACTTCTGATCAGCTGTGACGGAAGAGAGGGAGAAAGAAGGTGGGTGGGGTGGGGGGGTGAGTGGGAAGGAAGGAGGAGGGAGGAGGGAGGGAGGGAGGGAGGGAGGGAGAGAGAGAGAGAGAGAGAGAGAGAGAGAGAGAGAGAGAGAGAGAGAGAGAGAAGAGAGAGAGAGACAGAGAGACAGAGAGAGAGAAAAGAGAGAACAAGAAAGAAGAAATAGAAAAAGAAAAAGAGAAAGAGAAAAGAAAGAAAGAGAGGGACAAAGAAAGAAAGAAAGAAAGGGGCTTTGAAAGACAGGAAGAGACACGAGGCGGGGTCATCTCTCACCCAACCCTAAGAGGTCACTTCAAACCCTTAGGAATTAATGCAAGACGGAGTTCGTTACGGTTCAATGGGGTTCGAAGGGAAGGAAAAGAAAAAGGAAAAAAAAAGAAGAAATAATATAAAAAAAGGAAAAGAAAAGAAGACAAAGGAAATATAAAAGAAAAAAGGGGAAAATAAAAAAAATAACAGGACAAGAGAGGAAAAGACGAACGCGGAAATAAAACGCAAGACGCAAAGAAAGACCCCCAAAAAGGAGAATGGAAAGAGAGAAAAAGGAAGTGGCCGATATGCTTGACACCGAATTACGTTTCTTACGCTTCGTCTGGCAGGCACCACCCAGCTAAGGGGGGGGAAGTAGGGGAGAGGGGGGGGGCAAGCAGGCCTATCGGGGAGGAAGAAGTGGGGGAGGAGGAGGGGGGAAGGGGAGAGGGAGAGGGGGGCAAGCAGGCCTATCTGGGGAAGGAAGAGGGGGAGGAGGAGGAGGAGAGGAGGAGGAAAAGGAAGGGGGCAAGCAAGACTATCTGGGAAGGAGAAGAGGGGAGAGGGGAAGGGTGGAAACTGGGCCTATCCAGGAAGAGGAGGAAGGAAAGAAGGAGGGAGAGGAGGAAAAGGAAGGGAGGCAACCAGGCTTAGCTAACTACTTTCCTTCCTCTTTTTGGTCTTCCTGTCTGACACCCCTTGAGGAGGAGGAAGGAGAGGGAAGGGAAGGGAAAAGAGGAAAGAGGGAAGGGAAGAGGGGAGTGGCTCTCCTCAAAGGGGAAAGAGGGAGAGAGGGGAGGGAAAGGAAATGGGGAAGAGGAGAAGAGAAGAGAAGAGAAAGGGGGAAGTGGCTCTCACCTTAAGAAGAAAAGGGGAAAAGAGAGGGGAAAGTAAGGGAAAAAAAGAGAGAGAAAAAGAGAAAAGAGAACAGACAAACAGACAAACAGACATAACACAACCTAGACACCCGTCCCCGCCCATATCCTTGTCCCGTTTCCCGCGGTGGCACCCCCCCTTCACCCCTTTCCTCCCTCCCTCCCCCGGGGTAAGGAACCGGGGGGAGGGGGCTGCGGTGGAAAGGGGGGGGAGGGGTCACGCCGGATGACTTGAGGCGGAAATATGTGGCGAAGACGGAGGAGGGGTTCAGCATCCTTGGGGCGGCAGAGGTACTCCAGAAAGCCACCGGAGATATGGCCCTCTCACACGTACACAGGCGCACACAGGCGCACACGAGGCGTCGCACTCGAATGTATACGCACACAGATATATACAATGCTGAAATACCTTCCTGGACACGTACACAGACGTACACAAGCGCACACGAGGCGTCGCACTCGAATATAGACGCACACAAATATATACGATGCTGAAATACCTCCCCTTAGACACGTACACAGACGCACACAGATGCACACGAGGCATAGCACTTGAATACAGACGCACACAGGTATGTACAAGTCAGGTGAAATGCCTTCGCTTAGACACGTACACAGACGCACACGAGGCTCGAATGTATACGCACACAGATATATACAATGCTGAAAACAGCAAGTGCCTTCCCTTAGACACGTACACAGACGTACACAGGCGCACACGAGGCGTCGCACTCGAATATAGACGCACACAGGTATGTACAAGTCTGGTGAAATACCTTCGCTTAGACACGTACACAGACGCACACGAGGCTCGAATGTGCGCACTTGCTCGAATATATACGCACACAGATATGTACAAGTCTGCTAAAACACGTTCGCATAGACACGTACACAGACACACACAAACGCACACGAAACATCGCACTTTACTCGAATGTATACGCACACATATATACAAGTCTGCTGAAATACCCTACGTACACAGACGCACACGAGGCATATACACTTGGCCGTGTGCAAAAATACCGAAACATGTACGTGTTTACAGGGCCGAAGATTTACACAGGATCATGTAAACAGGAAGTATGCGCGTACACACACACACGCACACAAACTAGGCCAATAAGCACAGGAAATTGAGAATGAAAATTAACACAGACGTAAATAGATCTTAATTGACGCATGAAAATAAAGATCTTCAAAAGTGACAAACAAACAAAACAAGTGAAAAACCGCAAAGAAACAAGCAAAAAAAACGAAACCGAAAGAAACAAGAAAAAAAAATATGATAAAAAGAAAAAAAACAGCAAAACAGAGAAGGAAGAGAGATAAAGAAGGGAAATAGAGAGAAATAAGAGACCCCCCCCCCAGAAAAACCGAAAGAAGGAAAAAAGGAAAAAAAAAAAACAATATAAACAAACAAATCAAAACAAAAACAAAAACAAAAAAGCAAAACAAAAGAAGGAAGAGCGATAAAGGAAGGGATATAGAGAGAAGGAGAGAACCCCCCCTCGCGCAAAAAACAATTAAGAAAAGAACAGAAGAACGTGTCATTAGAGAATCCTAATTGAGGATCTATGGACGATGCCTCTGACGAACAGCGATCCGTCCCGCGCTACTGGAGGGGTGGGGTGGGGTGGGGTGGGGTGAGGAGGGGGTGGAGTGGGGGGGTGGGGTGGGTTTGGGATGGGGTGAGGAGGGAGTGGGGTGGGGCGAGGGGTGAGGAGGGAGTGGGGTGGGGTGAGGAGGGGGTGGAGAGGGGTGGGAGGTGGGTGGGAGGGTGAGGAAGGAGTGGAGAGGGGCGAGGAGGGGGGGTGGGGTGGGGGTGGGAGGGGGTGGAGAGGTGAGGGTGAGGAGGGAGTGGGGTGGGGTAGAGGGGTGGGGAGGGGTGAAGAGGGAATGGAGAGGGGTGAGGGGGGAGAGGAAAGGGGTGAGGAGGGAGTGGAGAGGGGCGAGGAGGGAGTGGGAGAGGAGTGGGGAGGGTGAGAGGGATGGGAGAGGGGTGACGAGGGATGGGAGGGTGAGGAAGGGCTGAGGAGGGAGTGGGGGTAGGGGGTGTGAGGAGTGAGTGGTGAGGGGTGGGGGGGAGGGGATGGAGAGGGATGGGGTGGGAGAGGAGTGAGGAGGGAGTGGTGAGGGGTGAGGAAGGGCTGAGAGGAGAGGGGGGCGGGGAGGCACAGGGCGGAGGGAGGGGGAGGGGAGGGTTTAGCAAAAGAAAGGAGGAAGAGGAAGAAAAAGGGATAAGGATGGATTGGAAGGAATAGGAAGAGGAAGGGGGGTAGGGGGTAGGGAAGGTAAAGGAAGATTGAATGGCAAAAAAATGAAAAATAAAAATATAAAAGATATTCAAAAATAGATGATCTGATAAGAATGAAATGAGATAAAAACAAATTACACTAAAAACATAATGAAAAAGTAATAAATAAACAAACAAAAAATACGAAATAATATATAACACATGATAAATAAAAACAGCGCAATAAACAAACACACCATGAGAACCAAACTTGCCAAACAGAGAAAAAAAAGTAAAAATGTGGTATGCAAACGAGAAGAGAAAAAGAAGAAAAAAAGAACAAAAAAACGAGACAGAATTTAAGAAAAAGCAAGAAAAAGAGAAGGAAGAGGATAACGCGAAAAGAAAAGGAAGAAAAAGAACAAAAACGAGAACAGAATTTAAGAAAAGCAAAAGAAGAAGGAAGAAGGAAAGAGGAAACCGAGAAGAGAAAAAGAAACAAAAAAGAAAGAAAAAGAACAAGACAGAATTTAAGAAAAGAAAAAGAAGAAAAGAAAAGATGAAAAAGAAAAAACCATCTCAGTGGATCAGGTGCCGACAAGCCCCTCCGCCGAGGACGCAGACCCAACACGTTAATTACAAGTCCACCAGGTACCTCAGTCGACGAGCATGAAGGCTGTCGTGGCTGTCTGTCGTGTCTTTGTTGTCGTGTCCTTGTCGCCGCCGCCTGTCTGTGTTTGTCTTTGATTACCGTAATTCCGTTTCTTGTCGTGTCTCTTGCGTGTGTTTGTGTTTCGTTTCGCGTAGACAGGTGAACAGGTGTCAGGGTGAAAGGGAGGGAGACGCGAGGGTGATAAAAAAAGATGGGGAAGGGCAGGGGAAGATTTAGAGATGGGAGAGGTTTGGTGTGGTGAGAGAGAGGGAGGGAGGAGGGAGAGAGAGAAGAGGGAGAGGGAGGAGGGAGGGAGAAAGGAAAAGGGAGAGGAGGGAGGGAGGGAGAGAAAGGAAGAGGGAGAGAGAGAAGAGAGAGAAGGCAGAGAGAGAGAGAGAGAGAGAGAGAGAGAGAGAGAGAGAGAGAGAGACGAGAGAGAGAGAGAGAGAGAAGAAGAGAGAGAGAGAAGAGAGAGGAGAGACAATAGAGAGACATAGAGAGACAGAGAGAGACAGAGAGAAACAGAGAGAGAAAAGAGAGAAACAGACAGACAAACCGACAAAAAGAAAGACAAAACATGGAGACAATAAAAAAAGAAAAAATATAGACAAAGAACCAACCAGACAAATCCAAAACACAGAAACAAACACAAACACAAAACAAAACACACCACGAAAAAAAAAAGCAGAACAAAAAGCCTAAACGATGACTCACGCGAGAAGCGGTAGACGGAAAAATGAGTAAAAGAAGTCAAAAGAAAGTCCCAGCGTGAGTAATGGCGGAGGGAGGCGCGACTGACTCACAGTGAGGCACAGTGTGAGGAAGGGAGGATGTGGGAGAGGATGGTGAGGGGAGGTGAGGGAGGGGAGGAGAGGTGGGGAGGGAGAGAGAGGGCGAAGCGTTCAATGGAGACGAAAGGATGGTAAAGGAAAGGAGTAGAATAGGCGAGAGAGCGAGAGGAGAGTAAAGAGAAGAGAGAAGAAGAGGAGAGAGGAGAGACAGGAGGGAGGGAGAGAGAAGAAAGAGAGAGAGAGCAGAGAAAGAGAGAAGTGGAGAGGGAAGAGAGAGAGAGGGAAAAGAGGCGAGAGAAGAGGCGAGAGAAAGAGAGAGAGAGAGAGAGAGAGAGAGAGAGAGAGAGAGAGAGAAGAGAGAGAGAGGAGAGAGGAGAGAGAGAGAGAGAGAGAGAGAGAGAGAGAGAGAAGAGAGAGAGAGAGAGAGAGAGAGAGAGAGAGAAGAGAGAGAGAGAGAGAGAGAGGAGAGAGAGAGAGAGACAGAGAGAGAGAGAGAGAGAGAGAGAGAAGAGAGAAAGAGGAGAAGAAAGAAGAGAGAAGAGAGACGAAAGAAGAGAAAAAGAGAAGAGAGAACAATTCAGAATTGGATAACGAGGGGAGAGAGAGAGAAGACGGGAAGAGGGGAGAGAGAGGAAAACTGAAGAGTTATATGGCTAATGAGAATGAATTACGGCGCGCGGGTTATAATGATTAACTTAAGAGGGCCATAAGTCCGTTACGTGGCCGATTTGAATATGCATAACACTTGGTCGCAACGAATTCGCGAATAAACAAAGATATAAAGGAGAAAGAAAGAAAAATGTGTGTAAATGATAGTGACTTATGAGGTTGGGGAAGATGTCAATTTATAACGACCTGACATGCTGATATATCGAGGCAATATAAAATAGAAGAAAAAAAATCACACAGGAATTAAACACACACACACACACACACACAACACACACACACACACACACGCGCGCACATACACACGTCCCCAAAAGGG
>NW_020870028.1:560788-568465 GCF_003789085.1 Penaeus vannamei
ACAAGGATGTTCTGAATGGCAAGAACCAGAAACCAGAGACGTCGTGGCGCTCGCAAAATTGAGAAACCGCAAAGAGAGTTTTCGAGATCGAGTTGTGAAGAATTTTGCGGCGCGCGATGCGGCTCATCCTGTCAGCTGATGGCGACCGCGCGGTTGCGGTAATTAGCTGCTGGTTAGTGGCTTGTGTGCGTGTGTGCTTATGATATATATATATGTGTGTGTGTATATATATATATAATATATATATATATATATATATAATATAGTGTATATATTATATATATATATATATATATATATATATATATATATATATGTGTGTGTGTGGTGTGTGTGTGTGTGTGTGTGTGTGTGTGTGTGTGTGTGTGTGTGTGTGTGTGTGTGTATATATATATATGTATATATATATAGTATATATAATATATATATATATATATATATATATATATATATATATATATTATATATATATATATATATATACATATATATATATATTATATATATATATATATATATATATATATATATATATATATATATATATATATATATATATATATATATACATATATATATTATATATATATATATATATATATATATATATATATATATGTGTGTGTGTGTGTGTGATTATATATATATATATATATATATATATATATATATATTATGTGTACGAATGTATACTAATTTTCTATCGGCTGCTCCCGCTTGGGGATCGCCACGACGGATCATCATCTTCCAATTCATTCTCTCCTCAGCCACTTCCTCTGCCACACCGACCTCTTGCATGTCTTCTCTATCTACATCCATGACCCTTCTCTTTCGTCTTCCTCTTTTCCTCTTGCTTTTAACTCCTTCCTCAACATTCCTCTACCGATGTGCTCCGCGTCACTCCACGGGACATGGCCAAACCACCCGAGTCTTGTCGTTCTTTCTTCTCCTGCTAAGCGTCCAACTTTTGCTGTTCGTCTTCGGCAGTCGTTCCTAAAATCCTGTCATTCTTCGTCACTCTTAGAGAAAATTTGAACATCTTGAGATCTGTTTTCTATTTTTTTTTCGAAAATTGATAGAGGATAATTGAATAAAAAGAACACTAAAGAAGCTAGCTTGATCGAGAGAGAGAGAAAAAAAAAACGAAAAAAATAAACACAGGTAGATAAACAGGACGGACGGACAGGCGTAAATAAACAGAAAAAGACAGACGCATAGAACAGCAACACACGCGCGTGTATGTGCACAAACAGACAGGTAAAAGAAGGAGGTTATCGCCCTCTCACGAAACAACAGGCCTCGTTTTCTCCTCGGAATAAGCAGCCACTTTTTCCATTCATAAGAAGCACAACAGAGCGAGTGAATGGGACCCCGCTGCACCTCTGCCTCGCTCGTGGGAAGGGTGCCATGAGGTAGCGAAGGAAGGGAGGGGGAGGATGGGGGTAGTGAGGGGAGAGAGGAGGATGAAGGAAAGGGAGGGGGTGGGGAATGGGGATAGAGAGGGGAAGGGATGAGGTAGCGAAGGAAGGGGTGGGGTGGGGGGTAGGAGGAAGGGAGGAGAATGAAGGGAAGGAAGGGGTGGGTGGGGGTAGTGAGGGGAAAGGAGGAGAATGAAGGAAAGGAAGGGGGTGGGAAGGATGGGGGTAGAGAGAGGGGAGGGAGGAGAATGAAGGAAAGGGAGGGGGGGGAAGGATGGGATAGAGAGGGAAGGGAGGAGAATGAAGGAAAGGAAGGGGGTGGGAAGGATGGGGGAAGGAGGAAAGGGAGGGGGGGGAAGGAGGGGGTAGTGAGGAGAAGGGAGGAAAGGAGGGGATGGGGAAGGATGGGGGTAGAGATGGGAAGGAGGAGAATGAAGGAAGGAAGGGGAAGAAGGGGATAGAGAGGTGAGGAAAGGGAGGGCGGGGAAGGAGAAAGGGGGACGAAAGGGATGGGGTTTAAGGAAGGGGGACGGGGAGACAAGAAGGGAGAAGGGTGGAAAGAGGGAGGAAGGGAGGGAGGGAGGGAAGAAGGGAGGGTGGGATGAAAGGGGGAAGGATGGATAATGGGGAGAGGGAAGAAAGGGAGAAGGGAAGAGAAGATGAAGGAGAGAGGGAGAGGGAAGGAGAAAGGAGGATAGGAGGATGGAGAAAAAGGAGAAGTGAGGGATGGAGGAAGAGAGTAATGAAGGTATAGAAGAAAGAGAAGGAGGAACGGAGAATAAGAGAAGCGAAGACTAGAGACGAAAGGGAGAAGGGAGGAGCGGAGAAGAGGGGGAAGTGAGCATAAAATACAAGAAGCGAGTATAAGATTGATTAAATTGAAGAACTAATCAAAAAGTTATAAAAGGTTACGAATATAAACTAACAAGAAATAAAATCTATAAAAATATAAAACGATAGAATATACATTTTTTTCAAACTAAAAACCCGAACAAAAGAAAAGGAAATAGGGAGAGACGAAAAAAAAATGAGAAAAGGAAAGAAAGAGAGATAAATGCAAAGGAAGTGAGAAGGGAAAAAGATAATAAAAGAACGAAAGGGAAAGGATGTAAAAAAAAAGAAAAAAGAAAAAAAAAGCAGAGGAAGTAAGGACTGTCCGCCGTAACGTCTTTATAGCATGAGGTTCCGTGTCTCACTCTCGCTTAGTTTTTTTTTTTTTTTTTTTTTTCTTTTTTTTTTTTATATATTTTTATGTTATGATTTTTTTCGTGTTACTTTTTTTCCTTTATTTCTTTTATTCATTCATTTTTATTCATTTATTTATTTTTTCTCAATAATCTTTTATCTTTATTCCTATTTCTTCCATTTTTATTTTTTCTTTCTTTTATCTATATTTTTTCCAGTTTATGTTATATTTCTCTTCATTTTTTTTTTTCTCATTAAGATTTTTCTTTGATAATTTTGTTTTTTTACTTTGTCTGTGATTTTGCCTCCCAGTTATTTGTTAATTTTTTGTGTATTTTTTTCTATTTCATCATTATCCTCATTCTTAAAATCTTAAGCTGTCTTTATTTTTAATTGTTCCTTTTTGTTCCTTTGTAATTTCTATTTTATGACTCCTTGTCTTATTTCTAAAAATTAGTTATTCATTGGATCTAAACTAACTGGCTTTTAAACACACGTAACTGCATATTAAAAATAATTATTCAGAAAGATACTGGAGACTTCAAATAGAGAATGGTTTCTTCTTCGTTTAAGGGGAGACTAAAATATTGTTTTATATATAATATAACTTTTGTTCAGACTGTGAATGTCTTTCTTTTCGACATTTAGAGCATTTTAAGGTTGTACAGGATTTGCGTGTGCATCTGTTCATCTGTGACTGTCTATCTCTCTATATATTTATCCATTGTATTTAGTCTCTGTCTATATATGTCTTTACATTCTTTATATATCTTTCTATTCTTATATTATTTATCATTCTATCGATTTTACCCACTTTATCTATCTTTACGTGCTCTCTCTCTCTCTCTCTCTCTCTCTCTCTCTCTCTCTCTCTCTCTCTTATATATATATATATATATATATATATATATATATATATATTCTATACATATATCCTTATATATATAAACATATATATATATATACATTCTCTATCTGTGCTTCTTCATCCATTTACCCACCCATATCCATCGTAGTGTATATTCTGCCAAGCTATCTTTATCTACCTAACTGTCTACACATCCACCCGGCTATCTGTACCCTTCACCACCCTTCTTACCATGACGAGGCAAGACCTCCCTTAACTTCCCCCTTTCCTACCTACCCGACCCCCCTATCCTACCCTATACCTATCTACCCCCCTATTTCACCCTATACACCCACCCCCTCCTCCCCGGGTCGTCACAGGTGAGGTATATACGTGGACCTGAAGGCAAAAGGGCCTTGAGGTCTGCTCAAATAAGGCTGGTTTTAAGAATCAAAATTTTTGAGCTGCAAGGAGGGAAAGGGAGGGAGGAGGTTATTTTTAACACCGGACTTGAATTAGGTCGTTGGCTCATCAGCATTAGGAAGAGGCAGTGGCTTTGTTGGCCGTTTGGCCTTTTAATATATACAAAAAGGAAATTAGTAACCACAGAGGAAATTTTGTAATTCGTATTTTCACGTGTGTAATCAGTTGTCAAGATCCTATATTGATATGAAAATAGGCGACAACGGATGTGTCTCATTGTTTACATGACTCGACAAATTTTCGTTGGCTAAAGTGGATCCATATTTCTTTGCAAATTTTTAATAATCGTGAAAGGTTTTCCGGTATGTAATTAATTCGCGAAAGGGTGACGTATTCTAATCAACCATTTGAGAGGCAACAAAATGTATCCACGGAGATCTATATCAATAAGAGAGGAAACAAATTTGTAAACAGCGACCAGGAATAGAAAGCGTGCTAATAAGGGTGGAGGTTCACACGCGTCTCCCAGGTGAAAAAGACATCGGAAACGCCGCTGAAGAATGTAAACAAAGGGCGAGAGGGAAAATCCGCACACAAAAATCCTCCCCGAGCATTGTGTCTCCCTCTCGGTGGGCCTATAATCGCCCGTCGCTTTATAACCAACGGTAACCATTTTTAGCGCGCTTTCCTCTACATCCGCTTCCCTTCGCCACCTCCCCTCCTTCCTTTTCCCTCCCCTCCCCGCCTTCCTTTCCCTCTCCCCCTCCTCCCCTCCTTCCTTTCTCCTTCCCCCCTTTCAGCTGTAAGCCGGTTTCCTGTTGAGAGGAAGGGTGGAGATCGACAGCCATATGCGGCGGCGGGAAGCGATCAGTGCCGGATGCTCGCGAGGCCGGGGAAATGCCGGTGCCGGAAGCTCATGAAACCCGGGAAATGTCACAGTGCCAAACCCACGCCGGGGGAAATGTCGTCAGGTGACACGCACGCACGCACGCACGACTCTTGCGAGAGAGGGAGAAAAGGGGAAATGCCACAAGGAGCTGAAATGAAGGCGGTCTGCGCTGGATCCCTCCTTAACCTAGAAGAAAAACAATAAACATAAAAAAAAATATCAAATTTAAACCAACCGCCTTACCAAAACACACACACACAAACATCATTACTTCCATTTATTCAAAACCCTTATAATCGTCTCCATTCACCCAGACGTCTCGGCCAATAGAAAACCGATTACGCAACGCCAAATGCATTCAGCGCCATCTAAATGTCAAATCTGAACCTAATCGAGACACTTATTAGCCCAAACCACAAGTCCATCTCAGTTGCCAACAGATGGCGTTGACCTTCAAGGCTGATGGGTCTCATTCGCGGCTGAGATTAGTGTCATTAGGATTCTTGCAAGGGAAGGCTGTGGTTTTCGTCTCCTTGGCTCCTCATTTCGTTTATTCTCGTGTGATTGATCGTCGTTGTGTTGTTCTTGTTGTCAGTGTCGCTGTTTTATGATGTGTTTGTTTGTTTCTTTATGCTGTTTGTCTGTTCTTGATTAAATTCTTTGAAAATCATTTTTTTTTCTTCTGACCATCCTGTCAATAATAATGATGATAGTAGTAATGATAATGATGATTAAACTCATAATAATGATAATAACGAAAGAAATAATAATGATAATAAGAACAATAATAACAACAATAATAGTAATAATAATGATAATAAGAAATAATAATAATAATAATAATAATAATAATAATAATAATAATAATCATAATAATAATAATAACAAAAAATAATATAGTAATAATAATGATGATAATAATAAAGATAATAAATGATTAATGATTAATAATAATAACAATAATGATAATGATAATAATAATAATTGTTATTATTATTATTACTATCATTATTGTTATAATATATAATTATAATAATAGTAGTATAGTATATAATAATTATCATTATTATGTATTAGTTATTGCCGTTACAATAACCACCACAATAATAATAATAATAATATAATATTACCATTGATATTAGTAGTAATCCTTTTATTGCTATTATAGTTATTTTGCTCAAAATGCGAAAAAGATGAACTGAAATGACAAAGTTTATAATGACACTTCCTTCCATTGACTTTTTTTTTTTTTCCTTACTGCATATGATCGTACAAATTACATTTTTTACGTTCCGATTGTGACGAAAAAAAACAGCGATGGCGGAAAATATGCAAATATTAAGCACAAAACAGCTGGTAAACATAGCCATAAAATTCGAATGATATAAAACATCACAACAATAATAAAATAACAATCACAAGAAAAAATTTAAACAAGGATACAAAAAAGGAATAACAATAAAAATAACAAAAACAACAACCAAAACAATAACAAAACAAACAATAACACAGAACAAGAAAACAAAAAAAACAACAAAACAAAACAAGAACAACAAATACAAAACAAGAACAAATAACAAGGACAACACAACAACAACAAAAAAAAAGGAAAAGAAAGGAACAAAAAGAACAACCAAAAAAAACAAGAAAAGGAACACAAGAAC
The DNA here is from genome assembly GCF_003789085.1 of Penaeus vannamei. Taxonomy (NCBI): domain Eukaryota; kingdom Metazoa; phylum Arthropoda; class Malacostraca; order Decapoda; family Penaeidae; genus Penaeus; species Penaeus vannamei. The sequence continues at coordinate 567,215 of NW_020870028.1, forward strand.
AAAAACAACAATAACAAGGACGACAAAAAACAGGAACAACTAAAACAAAAAAAAACACAAGAACGATAATAACAAGGACAACAAAAACAGGAACAACAACAAAATCAAGAACAACAACAACAACAACAGCGAGACCCTCTCGGCGCAGCTTCCCTTCCGCGCATCTCATCTCTTTCTCATCATCATCACCTCTTCTTAATCCTCTTCCGCTCCCGGTCGCGAACGGCGTGCGAAGAGAGACGGAGATTAGTCAATCTTTGTCCGGATAAGAGGGGAGAGAGGCGACAACGGAGAGGGGGGAGGGGGGAGGGGGGAAACGGAGAGGGGGAGAGGGGGAGGGGGAGGGGGGAGGCGACAACGGAGAGGGGGGATGGGGGAGGGGGAGAGGGTAGAGGGGGGGATAATCTGCGTTTTGTTATTTATTCTTCGAGATGATGGAGGCGTGTTTGTGTGTGTTTGTTTGTTTATTTGTGTGTGAGTGTTTTGTTTGTTGTTGTGTGTGTGTGTGTGCGTGTGTGCTGTGTGTGTGTGTGTGTGTGTGTGTGTGTGTGTGTGTGTGTGTGTGTGTGTGTGTGTGTGTGTTGTGTGTGTGTGTGATAACGATAATGATAATGACAATATTGATAATGATATAATGATGATGATGATGATGATGATTGATGATGATCGACAATAATAATAATAATAATAATAATAATGATAATAATAATAATAATAATATAATAATAATAATAATAATAATATAATAATAATAATAAATATAATAAAATAATATAATAATAACAATTATAATAATAATAATGATAATAATGATAATGGTAATAGTATCATGATAATGATGAAAAATTATGATAATAATGATAATAAAATATAACTTTATTATAATCTATTATTATTATCATCCTTATTATCATTATCATTATCATCATCACTATTGTCAAAGTTATTACCATTAATGTATCAATACCATTAAACAGATAGATAGACAGATAGATACATACACACACACACACACACACACATAGCATAATATATATATATATAATATATATATATATATATATATATACTATATATATATATATATATATATATATATATATATATGTTATATATATATATATATATATATATGTATATATATATATATGTATGTGTGTGTGTGTGTGTGTGTGTGTGTGTGTGTGTGTGTGTGTGTGTGTGTGTGTGTGTGTGTGTGTGTGTGTGTGTGTGTGTGTGTGTGTGTATATA
>NW_020870028.1:568565-571065 GCF_003789085.1 Penaeus vannamei
GACTCCTGAGCCTTGACTTAATAGAAATTCGGTGGCTATGAGCATTCCTGCCAACTCAGTTTGCGTAGTGCTAGCCCAGTCATGAACCCGCCTACAATCCTGGTGCTGCAAAATATTGTTTTTATATACGACAAAAGCGCATCCTGCTCTACTCCCAGACTGCAAGGATCCATCAGTGTAGCATTCATACGCATTGGGCATAGTTTCAAGGTGCTCAATGATAATTGCTAAAGCATACTGCTTAAGTACAGTCTTTTTTGGGGGCAGTCGTATAAAATACACTTAGGTCCGACATTTTCCACGGTGGAGCAGAACGTCCATGTAGGGTCTTAGTTATGGATATGTTCAGCTGAGACAAGTGCTTACATGTTACTTGTTGCCATGGATTTGAATTTGAATCGATGTTGCCATTCAAAGTTAGCTCCACTATTCTATGTTTTAGTTGTCTTTGAAACTCTGTACAATAGAGGGGTTCTCTTATTGCTTTGACGCTAAATGTGGTGTTTATGTATAATATTCTTTCATAGACAGACGGCAAATTAAGTTCTGAGCTCATATTCACAATCCTCGTTGTCTTAGGGGCACCGAGAATAAGCCTCATGGCCTCATTTTGTACAATTTCTAAACTAGCCAACTCTGATTCCTTGTATAATACTAGGTGCAATGCATGATAATCTATGACCGACCGTATGTATGACAGGTAAAAGAGTCTAGCAATATTGACATTAATACCATGGTCTTTGCCGACAAGTGTCCTAAGTGGCTTCAGACGTTCCCACAGCCTTTTCTTCAGGTTTTGTATGAACTCTGCATCATTAACAGCCACCCCGAGATATTTGTATTGGTGACAGAGATCTAGCTCTAGTCATTGATGTGAAACCTTGGCAGAGGGATTGTTTTAGGGTTAAGTGCCTTGGTTTTTTCAGTCGATATTATCAAGCCACACTCTGTAGCCCTTGCTGAAAGCACATCAAGGATCTGTTGCATTCTCTCCTCGGATGAGGATTTAATGCAAATATCATCGGCATAGCAAATAATGGAGTCACTGCCCTCAAGTGGTATATCGCCTAGTAATCTATGCATTAGGATGTTAAATAGCATGGGACTAAGTACGCCTCCCTGAGGTGTGCCGAGTTCAAACACTTTTGCATGAGTACTCTTAACACCCCTGAAGAAAACTTGAGCCGATCGATTGGATAGATACATTTGAATCCATGTTAACAGTTTTCCCTGAATACCAAAGCTAGCTAGTTGCTCAAGGATCATTTCTCTGTTTGCAATATCAAAGGCAGATTGAAGATCAAGAAATACGGTTTGCATGCCTGGTATTGAGTTTGTTAAGTATTCTGCAAAACAGTGCTGACTGCTACGTCCTGGGAGAAATCCATACAGTCTGGGGGATAACTTAGCATGTATACGGTACATGAGTCTGTTCAGAATTATTCTCTCAAGTACTTTGCACAGACAGGAGTCAAGGAAATTGGTCTGTATTTGTCAGTGTTGGATTTGGGTATAGGGATGATTAAACTTTTAGTCCAGGAGCTTGGGAGGATTCCTTGTGATAGGCTGAGTCTATACAGGTGTAAGAGTGGGTTGCCTGGCACCTGTGCAATGAGGCGAAGAACACTAAATAATGCCATCCTCGCCAGGGGCTGTTGCCTTGCCTTTCACAAGGGCATTTCTCAGTTCCCACTCGGTTATTTCGGCAAAGTCGGATGGGTCAATAGCAGCACAGGCTACTGCTATATTGAATTTCCTATCTATTTTTGACTTGTCAAGATGGTCTTTTATCCCTTGTGGAAGTGAGCTCAGCTGAGAGTTTTCAGCCCACTGCTCCAGTAGCATATTAGCCTGTTCTTGTGGGCTGTGAAACTGCGGTGTTGTGGGAGCTTTACCTGTCAACCTATTAATCTTTCTCCATACATCAGCCATGGAAGTTTGACTATTGATGCTTTGCAAAAACTGTTCCCAGTGTTTACTACGAATCTCAGTTTTTAGTTCTCTGAATTCTTTATTGGCTTTAAGAAACTGAATAAGATTGTCTGACGTCTTGTTATCTTTATAGCAATTGGCAAGCTCCTGAACTCGTTGATGTTCCTTGGCTAGAATTGGGTCATTGATCCACCTCGGAGCATGGGGGGCTTGGGGGCTCTTTTTCTTCAAGAGTTTTCGTGAACAGACCCATGTGTTATAGTAGTCAGTGACAACTTTGATTAAATCCTGAGAGAAATTTTCAACTGTTGTTACTTCATATGTGTTGTACCAATCAAAGACACGTGCCTTGAAGTGATGGTCCAGGCCCGGTGGGATGATTATTCTAAGCCTAGGTGTTTTAGGGGCTGAGTTGCTGTCAACAGTATAGTCAGTTCGGATTGCAAAGTGGTCACTAACTAATTCTCGTACCAGTGAAGTACAGACATTACCATGAACTAGATTTTTGCCAAATACGTAATCTAACCTGCCACCTCCCAAATGAGTTTCTATTTCTGTGTCATATACT
>NW_020870028.1:626810-631810 GCF_003789085.1 Penaeus vannamei
CCTGGTGCTGCAAAATATTGTTTTTATATACGACAAAAGCGCATCCTGCTCTACTCCCAGACTGCAAGGATCCATCAGTGTAGCATTCATACGCATTGGGCATAGTTTCAAGGTGCTCATTGATAATTGCTAAAGCATACTGCTTAAGAACAGCAGGGGGGACTGTCTTTTTTGGGGGCAGTCGTATAAAATACACTTAGGTCCGACATTTTCCACGGTGGAGCAGAACGTCCATGTAGGGTCTTAGTTATGGATATGTTCAGCTGAGACAAGTGCTTACATGTTACTTGTTGCCATGGATTTGAATTTGAATCGATGTTGCCATTCAAAGTTAGCTCCACTATTCTATGTTTTAGTTGTCTTTGGAACTTTGTACAATAGAGGGGTTCTCTTATTGCTTTGACGCTAAATGTGGTGTTTATGTATAATATTCTTTCATAGACAGACGGCAAATTAAGTTCTGTTCTCATATTCACAATCCTCGTTGTCTTAGGGGCACCGAGAATAAGCCTCATGGCCTCATTTTGTACAATTTCTAAACTAGCAATATTGACATTAATACCATGGTCTTTGCCGACAAGTGTCCTAAGTGGCTTCAGACGTTCCCACAGCCTTTTCTTCAGGTTTTGCATGAACTCTGCATCATTAACAGCTACCCCGAGATATTTGTATTGGTGACAGAGATCTAGCTCAACGTCATTGATGTGAAACCTTGGCAGAGGGATTGTTTTAGGGTTAAGTGCCTTGGTTTTTTCAGTCGATATGATCAAGCCGCACTCTGTAGCCCATGTTGAAAGCACATCAAGGATCTGTTGCATTCTCTCCTCGGATGAGGATTTAATGCAAATATCATCGGCATAGCAAATAATGGAGTCATTGCCCTCAAGTGGTATATCGCCTAGTAATCTATGCATTAGGATGTTAAATAGCATGGGACTAAGTACGCCTCCCAGAGGTGTGCCGAGTTCAAACACTTTTGCATGAGTACTCTTAACACCCCTGAAGAAAACCTGAGCCGATCGATTGGATAGATACATTTGAATCCATGTTAACAGTTTTCCCTGAATACCAAAGCTAGCTAGTTGCTCAATGATCATTTCTCTGTTTGCAATATCAAAGGCAGATTGAAGATCAAGAAATACGGTTTGCATGCCTGGTATTGAGTTTGTTAAGTATTCTGCAAAACAATGCTGACTGCTACGTCCTGGGAGAAATCCATACAGTCTGGGGGATAACTTAGCATGTATACGGTACATGAGTCTGTTCAGGATTATTCTCTCAAGTACTTTGCACAGACAGGAGGTCAAGGAAACTGGTCTATATTTGTCAGTGTTGGATTTGGGTATAGGGATGATTAAACTTTTAGTCCAGGAGCTTGGGAAGATTCCTTGTGATAGGCTGAGTCTATACAGGTGTAAGAGTGGGTTGCCTGGCACCTGCGCAATGAGGCGAAGAACACTGTAAGTAATGCCATCCTCGCCAGGGGCTGTTGCCTTGCCTTTCACAAGGGCATTTCTCAGTTCCCACTCGGTTACTTCGGCAAAGTCAGATGGGTCAATAGCAGCACAGGCTACTGCTATATTGAATTTTCTATCTATTTTTGACTTGTCGAGGTGATCTTTTATCCCTTGTGGAAGTGAGCTCAGCTGAGAGTTTTCAGCCCACTGCTCCAGCAGCATATTAGCCTGTTCTTGTGGGCTGTGAAACTGCGGTGTTGTGGGAGCTTTACCTGTCAGCCTATTAATCTTTCTCCATACATCAGCCATGGAAGTTTGACTATTGATGCTTTGCAAAAAAAATTCCCAGTGCTTTCTACGAATCTCAGTTTTTAGTTCTCTGAATTCTTTATTGGCTTTAAGAAACTGAATAAGATTGTCTGACGTCTTGTTATCTTTATAGCAATTGGCAAGCTCCTGAACTCGTCGATGTTCCTCGGCTAGAATTGGGTCACTGATCCACCTCGGAGCATGGGAGGCTTGCGGGCTCTTTTTCTTCGAGAGTTTTCGTGAACAGACCCATGTGTTATAGTAGTCAGTGACAACTTTGATTAAATCCTGAGAGAAATTTTCAACTGTTGTTACTTCATATGTGTTGTACCAATCAAAGACACGTGCCTTGAAGTGATGCTCCAGGCCCGGTGGGATGATTATTCTAAGCCTAGGTGTTTTAGGGGCTGAGTTGCTATCAACAGTATAGTCAGTTCGGATTGCAAAGTGGTCACTAACTAATTCTCGTACGAGTGAAGTACAGACATTACCATGAACTAGATTTTTGCCAAATACGTAATCTAACCTGCCACCTCCCAAATGAGTTTCTATTTCTGTGTCATATACTGTCAGTGATCTACTATTAATGAAATGTTTGAATTCTTCCCCATTGCTATTACGCTGGCTGTCTCCAAAGTGTGGGTGCCTTGCATTAAGATCGCCCATGCATAACGTGCCTTGGTTGTGAAAATTGGGTAAAGAACAAGCCAGAAATTTTGACGATCTAGCATATATATTATATAGTGAAAAATACCCAGAGGCAGTCTGAATTTTTAAATGATGAAATTGAACATCAGTGTTCTCGGATTTTTTAACTAATTTATGTGGCAATGTTACCTTCACATATGTCAACAATCCAGTCATGGCTGTATTCACATAAGAATGATAAGCCTTAATTGAAGGTGCAATTTTCATTTTAGCAGCAGCTGCAAAAGGTTCTTGCACGCAAATCACATCAATATTATATTTACGAATATAAAACTCTAGGTCACTCAGCCTAGGCTTAATACTACGCATATTCCATGATATGAATTTAATTGTGCGTCTATCCATATGTGAGTAGTGTATTATTATGTAATCTGTACTTCATGCGCATATATCCATTGATATTACGGAATTTAGGTTCACATAAGAAACATATAACTTCATGAATACTGTAGATTCTATTACAGATGATTGTCCTAAGCTTAAAAGTACTTTTAACCATGTCAAAGATTAGGTCTTAGCTTTGTCCCACTTCTTAGCACAGTCCCCTCGGTTGTTGTGCCGGGTGTACCTGGGGGGCTGGTGACGTCACTGGACTCCTCGTCTGACTCGGTGCTGCAGGGATCTTGGTAGTGTTCGTCGCTGTTGTCAGCGCTTACACGCCCACTCTGGTTATCAGCTCTGATGTCCTGACATCGTATCTGCTCGCTCGTTTCTTTAACACTAATAGCAGCACTAGTATCTCGGCAGTTACAGTCCCTGTTCATTTTTTCCTTGTTCTGTCTCAAGTTATTGTTTTCTTGCCTCAGAGCTTTGATTTCCTTTAAAAGCTCCTGCACATTTATGTCACTATGGTCAGCTGGCGTGACGTCACTTCTTCCACATGGTTGTGCGGGGGATTCCCCGGCCAGGCCTGCGGTCATCCCTGCCCGAGGGTGAGGGACGGCGCCTCGGCGGGCGCCTGGGGGGGGAGGGGGGTCGCGGTCTTGAGCTCTGTGATGATTAGCATCATCTTGTCAACCTGCTCCCTCAACAACGCAACCGTGTCGCGTAGTTCGGCTACCTCTGCATCCCCACTCGCCGACAGCCCCGGGAAGTCTCTGCGGCGGGTGACGTCACACACGGCACGGCTGGGCACTCCCCCGGCACGCTGGCCGTGGGTTGGGTTAGGAGGGCCGCGCTGGTCACTCGCGGTAGGCGCCGGGGCCACAGGGGTGGGGGGAGGGGCCAGGGCAGGGAGGGCCGCGCTGGTCACTCGCGGTCGGTGCTGCGGCCACAGGAGGAGGGGGGGAGGTGCCAGGGCAGGGAGGGCTGTGCACCCCCAGTGCCAGGCAGTAACACCTGCCTTCCCACGCCTGAAGCAGGATGGGACGAAGCTCGGTGCATCTGCAGTAAGCTCTCGCCCTGCAGCACTGCAAGGACACTCCTTGGCACTGTGTTGCTCGCCACATGCTGCGCAGCGTGCCTTATCCTACTTAGCTACATGGCCGCTTCCCATGCAGTTGTAGCATATGACAGGGGATGCCCTCCACGGCCGCACGTGGCTGGTGGGCATGTACTTCCCGAAGAATATGTATGTACTTGGAGGGGGTTGCTCTCCTTTTCATACGCTGCGGATTCGGTTTAATGGCTGGCCATCCTTGTACACTCGAATGGCCTTGTGGACTCCATCGAGTGTATATGCGTTGTCAAGGTCAAGGTCCTTGTTATAATGTGTGACGAGGTATTCGTCATATTTTTCCGATTTCTTCTTTTCATCACATGATTTGAAGGTAATACCTCCAATAAGTCCCCCAGTAAGGTTTTCTATATAGCTCTGCTGGGAGCGGGCGACATAGATATATGGCGAGGAGAGCGTGTCCCCTCTCACAAGGTCAATGGGTGTACCCCGCAGGTTCGAAGAGGGGTTGCCAAGGTCCTGTAGCCATTTCATTTTTTCTTTTTTCGTGGTGCCTTCGAGAGTAGTCTTTCCTCGGTGCGAGTGGCGTCTTGCTGGCGTTAGTGGGCTCTCTTTTCTTTCTCTTTTTCTGGCCCACTAACGTGAAGCCGTCACCTCCTTGGTCAGCAGCGGCGTCACCCACCTGGGCATCACCGTCATTTGGTGCCTCTTGCATGGCGATGGGTTCAGCGGTCCTGTCCACTGAATTACAGGCTGAAACGCACTCTTCAGCCGTGGGAGGGGTGGGACAGCTATCCCGCGAGTCTTCCCCCTCAGTGTTTACTTTGCGGTTTTCCCCCATCGTGGGGGTGGTGACCGCGGCGCCTGGTGCGCCTGGCTCGCCCGCCTCGTGACAGGTGAATTATGGCGCTCGGGACAACGGGGCACTCAGTTCCAACGGTCACTAACACAGTACTTGCCACTCGGCGGAGGAATGAATTCAATTGAATTTAAAACATAACCATGTTCACATCACTACTCTCATGACGTTTCAATTGCGAGGTATATGCGCACCTAAACATTCATGAACAATTTCCTCGTACATGACACCAGAGATCCATGTGTAAGGGGCGAGGGTACCGGAGCAGGGC
>NW_020870028.1:636810-641810 GCF_003789085.1 Penaeus vannamei
ATTTCCCGAGATAGAAGGCAATATGAGGGGGCGCTTTATGACTTTTGGAAGAATGAATTGATGAGGGACTCTGATGTCGCCGCATGAATCGCGAGGCAAGAGCGAGGAGCAAGGCGAAAGGAAGTACACGCAACCGAGGTGCAGAGAATCAAAGGAAGAGGAGGAGGAGAGCCGTTTTTAAAGTGAGGGGCGCCGTGTAAGAGGAAATGTGGCTGAGTAGGAGCGAATTTGCGTTGAGGAAAGGAAGGGTCTGAAGCTGAAGCAGCGATAGGGACTGAAGGATCGTCAGTGTTGAGATTTCTATCTATGTAAAGTATGATGAAAGGATAAAAACAAATCATTACCGGGAAGTTCATGTTCAGACTGAAAACGCTCATCATCATTAGTATAAATTGCAGTATTAAAGATAATCTAATGAGGATCACTGGATAATGATAATGGAACCTTTGATGATGGTGCAAGCCTACGAATGACTGAGATCATATGAATATCAAGTTGATAACGGCATTACTTATGGTAACGATGTTGAGAATAATGACCACCGCTATCATGGTGATGAGTCCGATGAGGCAAATAATATATATAACACTAATAATGGTCAAAACAATCAAACTCCTGAACGCAAATCCATTCCTATTTCCTCCACTCCGTTACTTCTGCAGCAAATTTAATCATGCAAGTATTCTAGAATTGATTAGATATACATGCATATAATAAAGCGCGCAGTACAATGCGATTATTTGGGACAAGTGATGAAAATGTAAACAAAAACTTTCGTCATTAGACCGAGCGCTCCTTTCTGCATCCAAGAGAAATGGAAATTGTTGTTGCTCAATGACAGTAAATCAGAATTTACTCGAAACAATAAACTTTTCATAGGCCAGTCAAGACCAAGTCATGCGACAGCAAATCTATTTTATATCGTGTTGGATGGAGGCGGCTGCATGGGCCAGGCGCTTCGATGGCCTTTAAAACGCTTTAAATGTATTCTAAAGTCTATGTAAGTAAAGCTTAACGAGAGTCCTGAAGTCTTTTTCTTCTTCTAATTAAGAAAATTACATTTGAGTTCTTCTAATAAGGTTACCAGCCGCCACCCGCCGGAAAAAGAGTATTGTCACCCCGGAAAAAAGGGGAAAAAAAATGCTACATAGCCGAATTTACTGAAGTTCCCCCTGATGCCTGCCACCCCTTCTTGTGCCAAATGGAAATAATTACCCTCACTGGGATCGTATATCCGATGGAAATATTCGAATTATGCATTTTTTAGTTTTCAGTACATAAAAAATATTTTCAGGATGTTTCCCCATTCCAAGATTCCACACCATTCTACTGTTCATCAAACCCAGTAGGCTTAAGCCAGCATTTGCCCAGATGCCTCCTTCGCCCTTCTCGTCATTCAGCCACTTCCATTATCTGCTTAGTTTCCTCTCCCGCCTACAGCAACTTTACGGCATTTCATTACATCGTTACTCATAAGCAGGTTAATTCCGCGCGACGGGTAAATGGTCCACATGCGACTCCCTTTGTTTGCTTCAGATTCGAAATCACTGCTTCCCACAGGTTATAAAACAATGTGAAACGTAGTGAAAATACGTAAAAAAATGAATGTGACACGTTGATGAATGACGCTGCGACTGAATCTGCTGTCACCATCAATTACTGTTCAAGTGTTAACCGTTTTATCAACAGCCACGTGTCCACCCGATGGGAAGATAACCATTCGTCACTATACACGCTCAGGACCTCACCATGAAACAGCGGGAAAATGAGGCGATGAGGCTGACTTCAATACATCATCATAATTACTGACATCACACAACCATTTTCGCTTTATTTTGCACAAAGTTACGGCAATAATTTGGTGCTGCCTTAAAAATAGATTTATCTTCGTTGTTTCAGAACCTTAAAGAAATGTGAAAGAATGTTACAGGCCTTGTTCCAGAGGTATAATATGCTCACAAGAAAATTAATGACTCTCACTCGCTCTCCTCTTCCCCCTCCCCCCCCCTCTCTCTCTCTCTCTCTCTCTCTCTCTCTCTCTCTCTCTCTCTCTCTCTCTCTCTCTCTCTTCTCTCTCTCTCTCTCTCTCTCTCTCTCTCTCTCTCTCTCTCTCCCTCTCTCTCTCTCTCTCTCCTCTCTCTCTCTCTCTCTCTTCTCTCTCTCTCTCTCTCTCTCTCTCTCTCTCTCTCTCTCTCTCTCTCACTCACTCACTCACTCACTCACTCACTCACTCTCACTCTCTCTCTCTCTCTCTTTCTCTCTTTTCCCATGCCTCATCGTCCCTTCATTTCGTCTCGTCCCCGTATGACTGCAATTGCTCCCGCCAGTCGCTCTCAGGAACAAGATAAAAGCGAATAACTCTGCCCGAAAGGGGAAGGTTTTGCCTGTTTTGTGGTGAAATTCCGCCGATTGATTTGCGGTAATGGAACGCAGAATCACTCCCGCCAATTTCTAAATTAGTATCGGTTGTGAAATTCTCGTACGAATTCAGCCTCGACCGGAATAATTCAACCCTGAAGCTCGAACAGTGTGAGCTGCATGACCTTTATCGGCGTGTTCTGCATGGCGCGGTTTGGAGGGACGCGAACTTTTCTTACTTGGAGGTTCGCGCTGCGTGGAAGGCTGTTTGGCGGGTTTCAGCTGCCGGTCGGGCCTTCCTGCGATTATTCCATTAGACGGTGAAATTAGAAAGAAAAAAACAAAAGAGCACTACAGGCAGAAAAAGCGTCACATACATACGCATGTATTTAAAGTGTACGTGTGTGTGTGTGTGTGTGTGTGTGTGTGTGTGTGTGTGTGTGTGTGTGTGTGTGTGTGTGTGTGTGTGTGCATGCTTGGGTCAGTAGGCTTGCATCACTACATCTAACAAAGAAACATGAAGCCACTGGAAAACCCGCACGCTGATAGAAAATACTGTTAAGCAATCCTACCTCGCTCCTTGCCCCGCCACTCCTCCCTTTCCCCCTACCCCCTGCCCTCCGCCCCCGCGTGTCAATAAACAACACGTGATGGTTTGGGCAACGTCCGCGAGCCACCCTCCGTCGCCTCCGAGCCCGCAATCGCATACAGCAAACAGCCTGAGCCCTAAACAATGCACGCCAACTCCGCCGGCCGTCCGCAGCGCCACAATGAACCTGGCCGACCGGTGTCTTAACGTGAAAATTGCGCCGAAAATTAGATGCCGTATTGATCACCTGCGACGAGCGTTCGGCTGAGAGGTGAAGGAGCAAGAACGGGGGCGGAGCCAGAGATATAAGTGCGGGAGATGAGACAAAAGGACGAGAAGGAGAAGAGGGGAGAGAAAGGGGAAAGGGAGGGGAAAAGAAGAGATAAGCGGCGCCCCAGAGATGGCGTTCCTGTTAACGACGCCCTGCAAGGGAACGGAAAACACGTTCGGGTAGTTGTAGTGCTGGTGTGCTAGGACCATTACTTTCTTGCTCTCTTGGCACTCTTATTTCGCCGAGAAAATGGAAAAAGAAATGTCGAGCAGAAAAGCAAGAACTGGAGACGAGGAGGCGAAGGGAAAGAGGAGAGAACGGAATAAAAGGCGATACGCAGGGAGACGCAGATGGCACTGGATCAGAACTGGGTCACTGTGGCACGCGATGTGTAAGGATTAAGGGATGATCCGCTGTGAAAATAACGAAAGCGGGAAAGGAGAAAGAGAGAGACGCAGAGGCGAGGCCGGCCGGGAGGACCTCGCGGAAAAAAGCAAAGAGAAGCCGCGAGCGGAGTCTGCCGAAGGAGACGACGGGCTACGGATGATGTACGGGGGGGGGGGGGGCACTGAATGGTGAAAGGAAGATTAAAGATGAAAGGTGGCGTAGGCGCGGAGGAAGGCAGGGGCACGCCAGCAATGGGAAGAGGTCAAGAAAAGAGAGAGAAAAAAATACTCAGATGAAAGGGAGATAGAGAGAGAGGAGGTATGCATTAGACAGAGAAAACGAGATAACTTTGGAAGAACTGACTAAGAGACGCAATGAAAGGGGAAGGGGGAATAGGGAAAATGGGCAAGGATATCTACAGCGGAAAGACGAAGAAGTAGGAGATCAAGAAAGCTACAAGCCGCGGAGAGTGTAAAGATGACGAGGCAGAGGACACCCGTGGAGGAGCGGAGGGGGGGGGCGAGGGGGGCGAGGAGAGTGCAAGAGGAGTAAGCCAGTGTGATTAAATGCTCCGACTGAGATCAGAAGTGGGAGTGAGATGGGGAAATAAGGCATGGAGGGGAGAGCGGGAATGAAGGACCTGGAATGTGAGTCAGCAAGAGAGGTAGAAGATACCGACGGCGCATTTGCTCGGGAAAAACATACGCAAAACATGGAGACGCTTAAGACAGTGGAGACGATGCAGGAGGCTAAAGGAAACAACAATAAGGGAAAGAGGAATCTAATCAAAATATCTCTTAACATGGACTCATCTCTGCCAAGTCTGCTGCAAGAATAAGGACAAGCGAAAGTAAGGAAAAGGAACCGGGAAAGAAGCACAGAATCAAATAGACAACGAAGAGGACTGATGCGGATGTGGGGGGGGCGGGGGGGCAACCGCTCATATGCGTCTTGTTTTCCCTCAGCTGGGAAGGACATGGGGAGAAGATGTGAAGATAATTCAACCCTTTAGTTTTCTCGTACCGCGATTTTTATGATCATACATGCACGGCTGCGCGCTGATACACACCACAGGGACTGTTGCGGTCGGCCTCCCTGCTCTTTGTATTCATTGGACACAGAAAATAAGAATTGTTGATGTTAAGAGCCTGTGCTACGGGAAGTGTTGGCTTTAAATCTGCACTGTTTTCCATTATGGATTTTTCCATATTGACACCGAATAATTCTGTATGTCATTTCATTCCAATTTCATTGCAATAGATACGCAACTAGGCTTCCCTAGATCCCCCGGTCTCATCTGTTCGTGGAAATGGAAGATCAAACAGCCGCCGCCACTGGTCCTTTGTGTCTCGCATCTTTCTCCGCCGGCGCCACATGTTGCTCGCGTCTTTCACT
>NW_020870028.1:659310-665072 GCF_003789085.1 Penaeus vannamei
TTTGTAAGGAACTGAAAGGAGGCTTATGGATCGGTAGTTTTTTAGATCCTTTCCAGCTTTTTCCCAGGTTTTCGGAGTTTTTCAATTCAGAAGACATTTGTTTAAAAGATTGGCTAGTTTTATTGTTACAATTTCTCTTGCATCTATCATAAGGTCTAAACTAATTCTGTCTTCACCTGGCGTTTTCCCTCTTTTCATGCCTTTAAGCCCTCTCTTTATTTCTTCTGTTGTGATGTTAGGTACGTGTCTAGTTGCCGAGTTTGCTTCTATCCGTGGCTGTTCATGTGAGTTGTGGAGATCCCTGTAAAAACCTTCTATTACTCTAATGATTTCATCCTTGTTATATGTCACTTCTCCGTCTGGTTTCTTTAGTTACATTTGATTTCTCCCTATATATATCACATCCTTGCTCTGTCACTCTTTCTTTTTTTCCCATTCAGTGGCTAACATATCTAACTGACGTTTCGTTCCGACAGCCAGCGTGCCACGCGCGCCCACTTTGTCCGTCGCCCGAAGCGAGCTCGCTGCTGCCCATTTATCAGGCGCGAGTCCCGCAGCGGTCACTAATGGCTCGGAGGCTGCACGAGTTACCGCCGGCGACCCCGCCTAATCAGTTAGAAGTTCAAATTTGCGAGAAGCTGAAGTGTCCCAAACCGGCCAACTTCGCCTACAAATCCCTTTCTGCCGCGACTCCCTTAATACCCTGGCCAGGCGCGTTCTCCAGCCCGGCCATCAGCCCCGCCCGCTCTCTGGCCGCCGGAAGCCGCGCCAACTCCCTTCCGGAAAATGGGTTGTCTTGGCTTCCGGCGCCCGAGGCCCTGCCTCCGGACCCGCTGCCCCGCGCGCCTCGGGCTCGGACTGGGGCGTGCGTTCTATCTGCGGAAGAGCCTCTCGGGCTTACTCTGTCATTGTCCCTTCTCGCTCTTCTATTTCCTTTCTCCGTCTTTTTCTGCTTTCTCTCTCTCTCTCTCACTCACTCACTCTTCCTGATTCTTATAAATTCCCTTTTCGCTTTATTTCCCTCTTTCCCGTCCCTTCCCTCCTCTTCCTCTCCTTTCCCTCGTTTTCCATCTTTTTTTTTATCTTTCTGCCTCCGATTTTCCTCTTCCGCTCTTCCTCCCTTCCTTCCTCCTTCATCTTCCCCTGAACTGATGGAGTCAGGATCCAGTACCTACGCCTCCCCCTCCCCTTGAACGAGTTGCGGGCGGCTCCCCCAAAGTCCGCCCGCAGCCCCCCTCCCCTGCCCTTCTCGGCCTTCTTCAGAAGTTGATCTTTTGGCCTGCTGTTCATCATGCGATCCCAGGGCACGCAGGAAGGGAGGAGAGTGGGGCAGAGCGATGGGGTGGGGTCGGGAGAGGGGGGCGGGGAAGAGGGGTGAGGAGGGGGATCGCAAACATTCTTCTGCCTTTATGGATGCACACAAAGACGGGTTTTTTTTCTCGTTTGTGAATTTTGTGGCGATCTTTACTTTTTTCTTTCTTTGACTCAACTTTTTCAGTGCATTATCATATTATGTTTCTTTCATGTTAGCTAGGAATACTATTACTGTTTTCTTTCATCTATTCCTTCTATATATGTGTGTACGTGTGTGTTGGTGGGTGGGTGGTTGCACTTGTGCGTGTATGTGTGTATGCGTGTGTGTAGAGAGAGTGGGTTGCGTGTGCGTGTGCGCGCGCGCGCGCGTGTGTGTGTGTATGCTTCCCATTTTTTCTCTCCTTTCCATCTTGCCCTCTTACCTTTACGTTCAAACTTCCTTCCTGCTCCCCTCCCCCTTCCCACCCCCCACATCCCCCCTCCCCGACCCCCACTGGCTGGCGAATTGTTAAGAGAAAGAGAAAACTTGGGTCCTCCATCTGCCTCGGCGCGGCGATCTCTCTGCCTCCCTCCGCCGGGCCGCTTAACGAGACAGGAACAAACGCCGGGCATGTGCGAGGCACTCCCGTCGGCCTGCTGCCCCTGAAAGCCCGGTTGTTGTTCTGTTCTCGTTAAGTCGGTAAAAAAACGTCTCATTACCAGTATCATTCACCGTTTTACTAGCTATCTCTGGGGTGAAAATATTTTAACGCAGCGGGGATTGGAGGAAGGAGAACTTTAGGAGAAATTACTAAGATGTAAAGCTATTGAAACTACAATTTCTTCATCGTCGTTCACGGCTTTATCAGCCATGGAAGCGTGTTTTTTGTTTGTTTGTTTTTTCAGTAAGGTTCTCATCGTTGCTCATGGATTCCATTACCGGTCGTGGGTTTCACTGGTATTCACAAAAATCCACTTTGACGCAGCATTAATTACTGGGAGATACCTCATCTCTGAATATGCTGTCAACGAGGATAACTTAATAAGCAGAGGAATGTTGGCATACACTAATCCCGGAAACTTCCACAAAAGATTGAATTTCCCCAAGTTCACATTACATAAGTGAATGATTTCTCTAAAAGACTTTTAATAACCCATCAAGTGTAAGTCATTTTAGATTAGAAAGATAGTTCCATTAAAAACCTTCACTGATTCATCTTCAAGTCAATCCCGATTATAAAGTCGGATAATTAGGAAACTGTCAGCTCACGTCGCTCGGCAAATTGGCGGGTTGTTAATTCGGCGTTGCGACACTCGGGCTCCGTCACTCGGAGTTTCTGTTGAAGGCGCGGCGAGCAGACCTGCGGCTTGCACGCGGCCCGCCTCCCCCGCCTCGCCCGCCCTTATCCTTCCTCGCCCTCTCTCCCTCTCGCCCTCCCTCTCCCATCCTCGCCCTCCCTCTCCTATCCTCGCCCTCCCTCTGCTATCCTCGCCCCCTCGCCTTCCCTCGCTCTCGCCCTTCGCTCCCAGACAAGAGCGGCCAGTGGCGGCTCGCCTTCCCCTTGCTTCTATAGATCTCGTTAGCAAATAGCGGCGGGATACCGTGTCATCTTGGGGAAATATTTGCATGAAATTGAAATTATGATAAGCGGCTGGTGTGGATGGCCCACCGCGGCCTCCCGTGGCTGCTCCAGCCCTCCTCCTGACTGCCATGCAAATTTCGCGTCGTGTTAATTTATTCCGGTGCAGACTCTTCCCCGTGTGCTGAATTGTTTTTCTTATGATGGTGTTCCACAACCAATTTCGGCAAAGCTCATTGGAAATCAAGATGAGCGGGTCGATGTACGAGTTTCCTTCGCATTCCAACGACACTTTCTAGACGCCGCCGCCCTGGGGAGCCGGATCCTATCAGCTGCGGTTCTCTGCTGAAGCAACACAAGGCTCCGCCCCGCTATACGTCGGCACTGGGCGTGTAGGCCGTGTGTGTGTGTGTGTGCGTGTTTATGATTGTGAGTTAGTTTCTTTAGTGCGGGTTTGTGAGCGTATTTGTTCTGTTTTTTTCTGTCTTATTCAATAATAATTTATTTTCGGTGTTGACGTTGCTTTCTTCGCAACGTAGAAATGAATTTAGAAGGTGACAAGTTGAGGTGCGTTAGTGTAGTAACTGAGCCTATGAAAACGCTGAAACAGTTATCGTATTAGTGACACGCATATTATAGCAATTCAGTCTCGCTTAAAAAAAATAATAATAATAATAATCATATATTACAATTTGAATCACTTATTTTTATAAGTCGGGCATATCAAGGGAGTGGAATCAAATCTCGTGTTCCATTTTTCGCAGCGTGTAGAAATATGTACTATTTGTTGTGGTTTGGGAGGAAGGGAGGAAGCAGGACATTCGTTTAACTCTTTATAAACTTGTTCGTTCAGCCATGGACTACGTTACTTTCAAAGTATACACTGACTGATAGTGACTATGTGTCAGCGCGAATTTATATACAGGTGTGTATAGAAGGTAGACAGCAATATCGTAAACTGTTTCCATGCTATAAACTAGTGCGTATGTATAGCATCATGAAGCGTGAATAAACATTCATAAATTAAGAAATGCAAACAACACCATGTATATACACGCATATTTATACATTCACGGGTATTTCTGGAATACAAAACCTGTTGTCCGTTTGAGCTCAGTTCTCAAACTGCCCATACTTTTGACATTATCCTCTCCTTGTCCGGCATTTCTTGTCTTGTTGTAGACCTTCAACAAAGCAATTTATTTTCTCCGTTGTAGACACGGCGGTTGTGTCGCCAGTGGCATATCTTTACACGAATGTTAATAGCCCGTGTAAACATAGCACTCCGTGGAAATTAGTTTGTTCACGTGAACTCCGTAGACGAAGTTTTTGTGTACGCAAACGCCATTTTGAGGCTGATGTGTTTGAACGCAGCGGCAGTGCTCCAGTGCGTCAACGCAGGGGCGGTGAGGGCGGCCGGGTCCATAGCTTGTGGGAAAGATCCCTCTTAAGGACACATGCCTCTGATATTGTCTCGCAAAAGAAACATATTTGCCTGAAGTATTAGTTCTTTCAAGGAGGAATGACAGGGCCCTATTGATTTTCCTCTGGGTTATTTCCTGTTCATCAAAATTGCGGAAGGAAAATACTGCGCCGGCGAAATACTGCTCCCGTTCGTTAGAGTTCTCGACAAAGGAACAGATGGAGCATCAAGACAAAAGAATGCAAGTGCACCCCAGGCCGTGGAAAAGTTACCTGGTGGCGCGAAGGTCTTGGAGAGGATAGAAACAACAAGCGGCCTCTCTGGTGCTGGAGAATACGTGTTTTTGCCCAATCATAAATGCCTTTATGACCACCATAACAGAAACTAACTCGGACCAAAATGAGACAAGTTAAAAAATGTGTGTATGTGTGTGTGTGAATTTGTATTCGTCTGAAGGTGGGAAATTATATTGGATCCTGTTGTCGCAGGCGAAGATTTACTCTAGAGATTTCGTACCTGCAAGAAGAGTCTTCTCTTTCCAGCTCACGCCATGTGAGTGAGGAGTTTAGTCGTTGAACTGTGCCCTCGGGACTACTACATGTTTCTCTGAGGAAAAGTGTTGCAAAGCTCAGTGCAGCTCCGTCAACCTCGCCATTGCAACGTCGTTGTTGATCAAATGGGATTTCTATTACGTATGGAGATAACCGTGTCTCGACCGGGTAAAGGAGTACGTTGCGCAGGCTGCTTGAAATTATTTGCAGTACAGTTGCGTGAACATCTTTAGAAGAATGTTTCCATTCCCGCTTTCCTCTACGTCATGCTTGTCACGCCGGACCTTTTGTGCAAAGGGAAGCTACAGAGTCATGTGACTTCTCAACTTCTGGTGCAGACTTGTCATTTTTCGAATTGGCTTCCTTTACAAGTGCTCGGCTCAGTCCTGCACGTGGCTGAAAGGTGCTTTGAGGGCTTAAGGATCAACAGGCTTTGAGGACTTTATTGCATGCCGAAGCTTCCTCTGAATATTTTCCAAATGGAAATATATCCTGAGAAATGTTTCGCAGGAAAACTGCAATGCCAGTGTTTTATCCTTCTATGACCCGCAAACTCTGCGGTCTTCCTTCTCCCCCCTGTGTGCAAGCAGAGGCTGTGAGTTTTTGGATGGACAGTCGTGTTGCGGCAATTTAGGCTCTGGAATCTGCATGCTTGTGGCTGTTGCATTCGGCACATTACAGCCTCTCGTTATTCTGCTTCTGTAGATTTCACAAGGTCTGTGAAATAGACCACATTAAGGTCTTTTCCTTCCCGCGGAGAGTAATTACAGCAATCCACCGGATTTCTGCCATATTTTGTCTCTTTGCTACCATTGCAGATGGCCAGAAACATTCATACATATATGTGTGTATGTATGTGTGTGTATATATATATAGATATTTATTTATTTATTCATTTATGCATATATATATATT
>NW_020870028.1:675172-682672 GCF_003789085.1 Penaeus vannamei
GATCAAGAAATACGGTTTGCATGCCTGGTATTGAGTTTGTTAAGTATTCTGTAAAACAATGCTGACTGCTACGTCCTGGGAGAAATCCATACAGTCTGAGGCATAACTTAGCATGTATACGGTACATGAGTCTGTTCAGAATTATTCTCTCAAGTACTTTGCACAGACAGGAGGTCAAGGAAATTGGTCTGTATTTGTCAGTGTTGGATTTGGGTATAGGGATGATTAAACTTTTAGTCCAGGAGCTTGGGAGGATTCCTTGAGATAGGCTGAGTCTATACAGATGTAAGAGTGGGTTGCCTGGCATCTGCGCAATGAGGCGAAGAACACTGTAAGTAATGCCATCCTCGCCAGGGGCTGTTGCCTTGCCTTTCACAAGGGCATTTCTCAGTTCCCACTCGGTTACTTCGGCAAAGTCAGATGGGTCAATAGCAGCACAGGCTACTGCTATATTGAATTTTCTATCTATTTTTGACTTGCCGAGGTGATCTTTTATCCCTTGTGGAAGTGAGCTCAGCTGAGAGTTTTCAGCCCACTGCTCCAGCAGCATATTAGCCTGTTCTTGTGGGCTGTGAAACTGCGGTGTTGTGGGAGCTTAACCTGTCAGCCTATTGATCTTTCTCCATACATCAGCCATGGAAGTTTGACTATTGATGCTTTGCAAAAAAATTTCCCAGTGCTTACTACGAATCTCAGTTTTTAGTTGTCTGAATTCTTTATTGGCTTTAAGAAAATGAATAAGATTGTCTGACGCTTGTTATCTTTATAGCAATTGGCAAGCTCCTGAACTCGTCGATGTTCCTTGGCTAGAATTGGGTCATTGATCCACCTCGGAGCATGGGGGGCTTGGGGGCTCTTTTTCTTCGAGAGTTTTCGTGAACAGACCCATGTGTTATAGCAGTCAGTGACAACTTTGATTAAATCCTGAGAGAAATTTTCAACTGTTGTTACTTCATATGTGTTGTACCAATCAAAGACACGTGCCTTGAAGTGATGCTCCAGGCCCGGTGGGATGATTATTCTAAGCCTAGGTGTTTTAGGGGCTAAGTTGCTGTCAACAGTATAGTCAGTTCGGATTGCAAAGTGGTCACTAACTAACTCTCATCATTATGCCGCGCGCGTACCTCCCCAGGATTGAAAAAAAAAATATATATATATAATAAAAAAAAAAAACATACATTTTTTAAAATCCCAATTTCAATGCTCCGTGTGAAAAGGATTTTCTTTTTCTCTCCTTTTTAAAGTTCATCTAAGAAACGAGACTCAAAACTACCGCTATGTACAGACATTACCATGAACTAGATTTTTGCCAAATACGTAATCTAACCTGCCACCTCCCAAATGAGTTTCTATTTCTGTGTCATATACTGTTAGTGATCTACTATTAATGAAATGTTTGAATTCTTCCCCATTACTATTACGCTGGCTGTCTCCAAAGTGTGGGTGCTTTGAGAGAGAGAGAGAAAGAAAGAGAGAGGGAATAAGATAGAGAGAGAGAAAGAAATAAAGAGAGAGAGAGAGGGGGGGGGGTTGGTTGTGAAAATTGGGTAAAGAAACAGCCAGAAATTTTGACGATCTGGCATATATATTATATAGTGAAAAATACCCAGAGGCAGTCTGAATTTTTGAATGATGAAATTGAACATCAGTGTTCTCGGATTTTTTAACTAATTTATGTGGCAATGTTACCTTCACATATGTCAACAATCCAGTCATGGCTGTATTCACATAAGAATGATAACCCTTAATTGAAGGTGCAATTTTCATTTTAGCAGCAGCTGCAAAAGGTTCTTGCACGCAAATCACATCAATATTATATTTACGAATATAAAACTCTAGGTCACTCAGCCTAGGCTTAATACTACGCATATTCCATGATATGAATTTAATTGTGCGTCTATCCATATGTGAGTAGTGTATTATTATGTAATCTGTACTTCATGCGCCTATATCCATTGATATTACGAAAATTAGGTTCACATAAGAAACATATAACTTCATGAATAATGTAGATTCTATTACAGATGATTGTCCTAAGCTTAAAATTACTTTTAACCATGTCAAATATTAGGTCTTAGCTTTGTCCCGCTTCTTAGCACAGTCCCCTCGGTTGTTGTGCCGGGTGTACCTGGGGGGCTGGTGACGTCACTGGACTCCTCGTCTGACTCGGTGCTGCAGGGATCTTGGTAGTGTTCGTCGCTGCTGTCAGCGCTGACACGCCCACTCTGGTTATCAGCTCTGATGTCCTGACATCGTATCTGCTCGCTCGTTTCTTTAACACTAATAGCAGCACTAGTATCTCGGCAATTACAGTCCCTGTTCATTTTTTCCTTGTCCTGTCTCAAGTTATTGTTTTCTTGTCTCAGAGCTTTGATTTCCTTTAAAAGCCCCTGCACATTTATGTCACTATGGTCAGCTGGCGTGACGTCACTTCCACATGGTTGTGCTGGGGATTCCCCGGCCAGGCCTGCGGTCATCCCTGCCCGAGGGTGAGGGACGGCCGCCTCGGCGGGCGCCTGGGGGGGAGGGGGGTCGCGGTCTTGAGCTCTGTGATGATTAGCATCATCTTGTCAACCTGCTCCTTCAACAACGCAACCGTGACGCGTAGTTCGGCTACCTCTGCATCCCCACTCGCCGACAGCCCCGGGAAGTCTCTGCGGCTGGTGACGTCACACACGGCACGGCTGGGGACTCCCCCATTACGCTGCCCGTGGGTTGGGTTAGGAGGGCCGCGGTCGGTGCCGGGGCCACAGGTGTGTGGGGGGAGGGGCCAGGGCAGGGTGGGCCGCGCTGGGCACTCGCGGTCGGTGCTGCGGCCACAGGAGGAAGGGGGGGGGGAGGTGCCAGGGCAGGTATGGCTGTGCACCCCGAGTGCCAGGCAGTAACACCTGCCTTCCCACACCTGAAGCAGGATGGGACGAAGCTCGGTGCATCTGCAGTAGGCTCTCGCCCTGCAGCACTGCGAGGACACTCCTTGGCACTGTGTTGCTCGCCACATGCTGCGCAGCGTGCCTTATCCTTGCAATACTTAGCTACATGGCCGCTTCCCATGCAGTTGTAGCATATGACAGGGGATGCCCTCCACGGCCGCACGTGGCTGGTGGGCATGTATTTTCCGAAGAAATTGTATGTACTTGGAGGGGGTTGCTCACTCTTATTCCCGTAGATTTTTGTTCTGCGGGATCCTTTGTTTTTCTATGGATGCCAGGCCGCCAAGGGAGAGACTAAATCAAAATCTGAATATTTCATATTTCCAGCCCACTGCAATACCAAATGAATCAACAATCAAATCAGAGTCAGTGCTCATAGCGACGAAAAGATTTAATTAACATTGTATTCCCAAAAGATAAGACATCGAACTGCGGCTTGTATCATGTAATCCAGATGAGTATATTGTCGGAAGATTAGTTATGTAATTTCTATCGTACTGTTATTCGTTTCTATAAAGTTTCTATTGCGGAGTCAATCAACACTGTGTATACACTGTTACCACCACCCAAGAATTCTCCCAGGTAATTAAACTCGTTAATGACTGTGTTCATCGACGTGATTTTCCTAAAATGGCTCAAAATTCCTGCTCCGCAACAACACTCTGCTGAGCACGCAAGACTTCGCCAAACTGCGTCAGCATTCGTGAGACGTCCCCAAGGTCGAATCGCCGGCGCTACCAACCTAGCTGTTGAACTCCGACACAGTGAGTCACGCTCTGTTGCCGCCACCGCTGTGCATATTTCCGAAGGACCCCAGCTGGGCCACTGACCAGCAAGGACGCTGACCGCCCAAAACGCCTCTCCACCGAGCCGACTTCCTCGCCATGCAGTTTCTTCCACGCAGCCACGCCCACGCAGGCAACGCTATCCAGTGGCGCCATGACCTTGCTCACCGCGCGGCGCTCGAAACCGCCTCGTCAGCCGTGCAGCGAAGGTCTGCTCGCTGCCTCAACGGTGTGTCCTCAGCCTCTCCTCACCTCGCGCCGCACCCGAGGCCAGCGTAAAAGTTTGTCAGATTTGAAAATGGCGATTAATATTTAGCTTTTTAAAAATATTTTTCATTTTATATTTGATATTCAATCTTGCTTCATTTCTTTGTGCATTTTGTGTTTGTCAGTTATAGGTATATTAATTTGCAGTTTGTGAGTTACCTAACGAAATTCTGATTGCCACCTAAAGATCACTTAATTTCAGCGCCGCCGCTCGGACGCATCTTGTACCGCCGCAGGACGATGGCTGCTCTTCCCTCGGCGCCGCCCGTTCTCCCGCGTTCTCTGCCGCTGCCTGAAGGCGGTTCCCTTCACCGCCGCCCGCTTACTGTAGTTCTGAGCCCCGTGAATGTCGCACTCTCGGCATCCTCACATAACGAACAAATCTCGATACTGATATCACAGATACTGCTCAATATAACATTTGTGTCATGTTGCTTACGTCTTTTGATTTTATGTTTCTTCCTAAGTACTTTTCTGTGGTTTTCATCTACACTAAATAAGGTTTGATTATGATTTTAAAACGTAATGAAACCCAGCTAAGTTTGAATATCAATTACTGAAATACGCATGCTAATATTATTCAATGTATCTAACAATATATTCTACGTGAATTACCTAATCTTCCATATCTGTAACATACGCATCTTTACACACAAATATACATATGCTAACACGTGATTCACACCCATACATAGGCCGCTGTACAGTAAGGTAAGCAGACTTCTTACCAGGGAACAACACCTCGCCCTGAAGACTGCTACTCACTCCTCTTCATCAAGGTAGTTAAGACATTTTGGTTGTCTATTTGATGCCCTAAGCTCGCCATCTACCAAGTGTGTGTGTGTGTGTGTGTGTGCGTGTGTGTGTGCGTGTGTGTGTACATATATATGCGCGTGTTTATGCGTGTTAATTTCAACTTCTCGGCATTGTCTTTTCACTGATCTTCCATTTTTGCAGCGCGGAGAAATCTGATTGTTGCTCCTACATCGTAACTGTCGAAGAAATGGATACAATGTACAGAATCAGTTGTTATGGATGTGATGAGGTTATGCATATGTCCAGTGAAGAAGGAGGAGGAGGTGGTGGTGGTGAGGATGAGGATGGCGATGGTGATGGTAGTGATGATGGTAACGGTGTCGGTCATGGTGGTAGTGGTGGTGATGTTTTTTTTTTCGACTATTCTCTCAAAAGGCTGTAATTCGCTAGATTTTGCCGTTTTTTCGACTTTTGGGATGTTTTTTTCCCCTACTTTCTGGCTTTTTTCATTATAAATGGGCACAATTATTATCGTTCTCATTATTTTCATTATCATTATGATTATGATGAAGAAGAGGAGGAGGAGGAGGAGGAGAAGGATGATGATGAGGATGGCGATGGCGATGATGATAATAGGAATTTAACCATTACCACTAATATGCCTAATGATTGCAATAATGATAATTTTACTAACAACATTGCAATGAAGGTGGCAGTAGCACAATAGAAAAATTAATGATACAATAATAATATAATTCAATACCTGGGATTAATATATTAGTAGTTATAACTACAATGATAGAAATGAAGATTATTATTGCAATTAATTCTTTTATCTTTCGATTACCATTAATACCTCTACGACTATGGTCATTCATTCTGACTGTAGTGTAACAAATCAACACAAAAAATTCTAAACAACACAAATTTACGGGACTTTATGTAACACAACGAATAGAACTATATAACACCATTAATAAATCCCTATATATCACAAGCGCCATGACGATAACACCAATAACTCTACTAAAAGCAACAAACAAATAGACAATCATTAAATATCACACAGACTTTAAAGAAAAAGAAAGAAACAAAAAAGAAAAGAAAAAGAAAGTAATGAAGAAAACGAAAGAGAGAGAAAAAAAGAATACATCAAAGAAAGAAAAAAAAAGAAAAAAAGAAAGGATTGAAGAAAACGAAAGAGAGAAGGAAAAAACATCAAAGAAAGAAAGAAAGAAAGAAAGAAAAGAAACAATCGACGGTGTGACTTGCTCCTCCACTGAAAGTCCACTTGCTGATGGGAGACAAACCGTAGCCCACGTCCATGACGGTGCCGCTGGAATGGACAAAGGGAAATGATGGTATATATAGTTGTATGTATCACTCTGTCTGTCGGTCTGTTTGTTTGTCTGTCTGTCTGTCTCTCTCTCTCTCTCTCTCTCTCTCTCTCTCTCTCTCTCTCTCTCTCTCTCTCTCTCTCTCTCTCTCTCTCTCTCTCTCTCTCTCTCTCTCTCTCTCTCTTTCTGTGTGTGTGTGTGTGTGTGACAGAGAGAGAGAGAGAATGCTTTAGTGTAGAGGAGATCGGTACTCAAAGAAATCAATACTTCCAATATTAGCTTTTTATATAAAAAAAATATCGAGACGAATCGCGAGGTATCGAGAACTATAAGTACATTACAAACAAATAATTATCTATAACCAACTTATTTCATTGCATGACGTTCTCTCCCAGTATTTCATTTTTTCAATTTTCTTCAACTTTCTCTAGTAGTTCTGACCATTTATTGAAGTCTTCTTCTTCTTCTTCTTCTGCTTCTTCTTCTTCTTTTTCTTCTTCTTTTTCTTCTTCTTTTACAGCATTGACGGACAACAAGGGATAAACCAGTGATAGAACGCTTCTATCAAGAATAGGCCTATATAGAGGACCGAACCTAGGCCTATCTAATTAGCCGTCAGAAGTTCTAGCATTCTAGTGAAAGAGACGAACTAAACTATACTGGATAATGAATTACTTGGCATCGGCTATCGATGATTAGAATGGAAATTGTCGTAAAAAAATGGCATTGTACACTTCATCAAATGGTTAGGCCTATTCACCATCTCACAACATAAAGTTATACAGCATTATTTATGCATCATTCTGCACTGAAAAAACTGGTGATAAGAAAATTGATTATAAAAGTAAAGTAGTAATAGTAGTAGTAGTAGTAGTAATAGTATAGTAGTAATAGTAGTAGTATTGTAGTTGTAGTTGTAGTTGTAGTAGTAGTAGTACCACCAATAATAATAATGATAAAATAATAATGATTATAGCAATAATGATATTAATAATAATAATAATAATAATAATAATAATAATAATAATATTATTATTATTATTATTATTATTAATAATAATAATGATAATAATAATATTATTATTATTATTATTAATAATGATAAAATAATAATGATTATAGCAATAATAATAATAATTATTATTATTATCATTATTATTATCATTATTATTATCATTATTATTATAATGATATTGATGATAATGACTAGTATAATCACACTCATTATTTTTGCTGTGATTATGATGATGATGATCATCTTCATCGTCGTCGCCTTTGTCGTCGTAACCAGGGCAGTCAAACCAATAATAGCTTCTGCTATTCCAGCACCCTATGACGTAAAGATGACGTACTTGTGAAGGAGTCGGTCGGGTATGACGTCCGAGTTGGTAGATGATAGATACCAGAAATGACAGGATAATTGTT
>NW_020870028.1:689500-697972 GCF_003789085.1 Penaeus vannamei
ACCTCATGCTAGGTGGTCTGAAAGGCTGTAGTACATGGCACTCTGAGATATAATGTACAAGTGTTCGCTTATATTCTTCATTGCATAATTTACACAGTTTCTTCAACATTACAGACTGTACTGACCTGCCAGTACAATCTATATCGCAGCCTGATTCTTGCGGTCACAATATCACACTGTCTTGTTCTTGTTTTGTATAAACCATAGATGAATACATCTTGCATAAACCGGTCATAGTGCTTTATGCTACAGCTTTCAGGCCGTTGAGAATTAATCAAGTCAGACAAGTCCTCTTTGAAGGAAGTTTTAATTATGTGTGAAATCCTAGCAAGAGGTACTCCAAGATCTATATCCACACTTTGCTTGTCACATTACCCCTGAGCCTTGATTTAATAGAAATTCGGTGGCTATGAGCATTCCTGCCAATTCAGTTTGCGCAGTTCTGGTCTTTAGTTTAGTTTAGTCCTTTATTTACCACCCTGGCTAACTGTACAGGCGTGGGCAAGCTGTGGTACATTTGATACATGGTCAAAGCATTATATAATAGTATTACAGTGTAAATCTAGATCATAAAATTATTACGGTCTAAAATATATCATTTAAAGGAACAGAACAATTAGTAATTTATCTACTCATCTATCAAGCTGGCATACGGCTTGGGCGTGGAAAGGCAATGTAACATTTGATATGTGGTCATGTGATACTACATTCCAAATTTAGGATATAACATAATTATATCTTCCAAGACATCAGATGATATGAAGTAGTTACATAGTTCTACATACCTCATGCTAGGTGGTCTGAAAGGCTGTATTACATGGCACTCTGAGATATAATGTACAAGTGTTCGCTTATATTCTTCATTGCATAATTTACACTTAGTTTCTTCAACATTACAGACTGTACTGACCTGCCAGTACAATCTATATCCCAGCCTGATTCTTGCGGTCACAATATCACACTGTCTTGTTCTTGTTTTGTATAAACCATAAATGAATACATCTTGCATAAACCGGTCATAGTGCTTTATGCTACAGCTTTCAGGCCGTTGAGAATTAATCAAGGCAGACAAGTCCTCTTTGAAGGAAATTTTAAGTATGTGTGAAATCCTAGCAAGAGGTACTCCAAGATCTATATCAACACTTTGCTTGTCACATGCTGATTTTGCTAGGCGGTCAGCATGATCATGCCTGGGGATTCCAACATGCGATGGTATCCACACAAAACGTATATCATGGCCTCGTTCTTTTGCACGATACACATTTATCCTTATGTCATTTGCAATATTTCCTGCACCTTTGTCTAGTGTGTTCAGTGCCTGGAGAGCACTCTGTGAGTCGCAGAAAATTACCCCTGAGCCTTGACTTAATAGAAATTCGGTGGCTATGAGCATTCCTGCCAACTCAGTTTGCGTAGTGCTAGCCCAGTCATGAACCCGCCTACAATCCTAGTGCTGCAAAATATTGTTTTTATATACGACAAAAGCGCATCCTGCTCTACTCCCAGACTGCAAGGATCCATCAGTGTAACATTCATACGCATTGGGCATAGTTTCAAGGTGCTCACTGATAATTGATAAAGCATACTGCTTAAGTACAGCAGGGGGACACTGTCTTTTTGGGGGGCAGTCGTATAAAATACACTAAGGTCCAACATTTTCCACGGCGGAGCAGAACGTCCATGTAGGGTCTTAGTTATGGATATGTTCAGCTGAGACAAGTGCTTACATGTTACTTGTTGCCATGGATTTGAATTTGAATCGATGTTGCCATTCAAAGTTAGCTCCACTATTCTATGTTTTAGTTGTCTTTGGAACTCTGTACAATAGAGGGGTTCTCTTAGTGCTTTGACGCTAAATGTGGTGTTTATGTATAGTATTCTTTCATAGACAGACGGCAAATTAAGTTTTGTTCTCATATTCACAATCTCGTTGTCTTACCGAGAATAAGCCTCATGGCCTCATTTTGTACAATTTCTAACTAGCCAACTCTGATTCCTTGTATAATACTAGGTGCAATGCATGATAATCTATGACCGACCGTATGTATGACAGGTAAAAGAGTCTAGCAATATTGACATTAATACCATGGTCTTTGCCGACAAGTGTCCTAAGTGGCTTCAGACGTTCCCACAGCCTTTTCTTCAGGTTTTGTATGAACTGCATTAACAGCACCCGAGATATTGTATTGGTGACAGAGATCAGCTCAACGTCATTGATGTGAAACCTGGCAGAGGGATTGTTTAGGGTTAAGTGCTTGGTTTTTCAGTCGATATTATCAAGCCACACTCTGTAGCCCTTGCTGAAAGCACATCAAGGATCTGTTGCAAGATCTGAATAGCACATCATTGATATCCTTTTTAAGTTCTCCAAAAATTATTGCCCGGAAAAAATTGCCGCACCCTGAACAAAACTTTTTCGCCTTAACAAAAAAAAGGAGAATGTTAACAGTTTTCCCTGAATACCAAAGCTAGCTAGTTGCTCAAGGATCATTTTCTCTGTTTGCAATATCAAAGGCAGATTGAAGATCAAGAAATACGGTTTGCATGCCTGGTATTGAGTTTGTTAAGTATTCTGCAAAACAATGCTGACTGCTACGTCCTGGGAGAAATCCATACAGTCTGGGAGATAACTTAGCATGTATACGGTACATGAGTCTGTTCAGAATTATTCTCTCAAGTACTTTGCACAGACAGGAGGTCAAGGAAATTGGTCTGTATTTGTCAGTGTTGGATTTGGGTATAGGGATGATTAAACTTTTAGTCCAGGAGCTTGGGAGGATTCCTTGTGATAGGCTGAGTCTATACAGGTGTAAGAGTGGGTTGCCTGGCACCTGCGCAATGAGGCGAAGAACACTGTAAGTAATGCCATCCTCTCCAGGGGCTGTTGCCTTGCCTTTCACAAGGGCATTTCTCAGTTCCCACTCGGTTATTTCGGCAAAGTCGGATGGGTCAATAGCAGCACAGGCTACTGCTATATTGAATTTCCTATCTATTTTTGACTTGTCGAGATGGTCTTTTATCCCTTGTGGAAGTGAGCTCAGCTGAGAGTTTTCAGCCCACTGCTCCAGTAGCATATTAGCCTGTTCTTGTGGGCTGTGAAACTGCGGTGTTGTGGGAGCTTTACCTGTCAGCCTATTAATCTTTCTCCATACATCAGCCATGGAAGTTTGACTATTGATGCTTTGCAAAAATTGTTCCCAGTGTTACTACGAATCTCAGTTTTTAGTTCTCTGAATTCTTTATTGGCTTTAAGAAACTGAATAAGATTGTCTGACGTCTTGTTATCTTTATAGCAATTGGCAAGCTCCTGAACTCGTTGATGTTCCTTGGCTAGAATTGGGTCATTGATCCACCTCGGAGCATGGGGGGCTTGGGGGCTCTTTTTCTTCGAGAGTTTTCGTGAACAGACCCATGTGTTATAGTAGTCAGTGACAACTTTGATTAAATCCTGAGAGAAATTTTCAACTGTTGTTACTTCATATGTGTTTGTACCAATCAAAGACACGTGCCTTGAAGTGATGCTCCAGGCCCGGTGGGATGATTATTCTAAGCCTAGGTGTTTTAGGGGCTGAGTTGCTGTCAACAGTATAGTCAGTTCGGATTGCAAAGTGGTCACTAACTAATTCTCGTACCAGTGAAGTACAGACATTACCATGAACTAGATTTCTGCCAAATACGTAATCTAACCTGCCACCTCCCAAATGAGTTTCTATTTCTGTGTCATATACTGTTAGTGATCTACTATTAATGAAATGTTTGAATTCTTCCCCATTACTATTACGCTGGCTGTCTCCAAAGTGTGGGTGCCTTGCATTAAGGTCGCCCATGCATAACGTGCCTTGGTTGTGAAAATTGGGTAAAGAAACAGCCAGAAATTTTGACGATCTGGCATATATATTATATAGTGAAAAATACCCAGAGGCAGTCTGAATTTTTAAATGATGAAATTGAACATCAGTGTTCTCGGATTTTTTAACTAATTTATGTGGCAATGTTACCTTCACATATGTCAACAATCCAGTCATGGCTGATATCCCTTAATTGAAGGTGCAATTTTCATTTTAGCAGCAGCAGCAAAAGGTTCTTGCACGCAAATCACATCAATATTATATTTACGAATATAAAACTCTAGGTCACTCAGCCTAGGTTTAATACTACGCATATTCCATGATATGAATTTAATTGTGTGTCTATCCATATGTGAGTAGTGTATTATTATGTAATCTGTACTTCATGCGCTTATATCCATTGATATTACGGAATTTAGGTTCACATAAGAAACATATAACTTCGTGAATAATGTACATTCTATTACAGATGATTGTCCTAAGCTTAAAAGTACTTTTAACCATGTCAAATATTAGGTCTTAGCTTTGTCCCACTTCTTAGCACAGTAGTCCCCTCGGTTGTTGTGCCGGGTGTACCTGGGGGGCTGGTGACGTCACTGGACTCCTCGTCTGACTCGGTGCTGCAGGGATCGTGGTAGTGTTGTTCGCTGCTGTCAGCGCTGACACGCCCACTCTGGTTATCAGCACTGATGTCATGACATCGTATCTGCTCGCTCGTTTCTTTAACACTAATAGCAGCACTAGTGTCTCGGCAATGACAGTCCCTGTTCATTTTTTCCTTGTCCTGTCTCAAGTTATTGTTTTCTTTTCTCAGAGCTTTGATTTCCTTTAAAAGCTCCTGCACATTTATGTCACTATGGTCAGCTGGCGTGACGTCACTTCTTCCACATGGTTTTGCGGGGATTCTCCGGCCAGGCCTGC
The DNA here is from genome assembly GCF_003789085.1 of Penaeus vannamei. Classification (NCBI taxonomy): domain Eukaryota; kingdom Metazoa; phylum Arthropoda; class Malacostraca; order Decapoda; family Penaeidae; genus Penaeus; species Penaeus vannamei. The sequence goes on from NW_020870028.1 coordinate 694,270, forward strand.
GGTCATCCCTGCCCGAGGGTGAGGGACGGCCGCCTCGGCGGGCGCCTGGGGGGAGGGGGGTCGCGGTCTTGAGCTCTGTGATGATTAGCATCATCTTGTCAACCTGCTCCTTCAACAACGCAACCGTGTCGCGCAGTTCGGCTACCTCTGCTTCCCCACTCGCGACAGCCCCGGGAAGTCTCTGCGGCTGGTGACGTCACACACGGCACGGCTGGGCACTCCCCCGGCACGCTGGCCGCGGGTTGGGTTAGGAGGGCCGCGCTGGTCACTCGCGGTCGGTGCCGGGGCCACAGTGGGTGGGGGGGAGGGGCCAGGGCAGGGAGGGCCGCGCTGGGCACTCGCGGTCGGTGCTGCGGCCACAGGAGGAGGGGGGGAGGTGCCAGGGCAGTGAGGGCTGTGCACCCCCAGTGCCAGGCAGTGACACCTGCCTTCCCACACCTGAAGCAGGATGGGACGAAGCTCGGTGCATCTGCAGCAGGCTCTCGCCCTGCAGCACTGCGAGGACACTCCTTGGCACTGTGTTGCTCGCCACATGCTGCGCAGCGTGCCTTATCCTTGCAATACTTAGCTACATGGCCGCTTCCCATGCAGTTGTAGCATATGACGGGGGATGCCCTCCACGGCCGCACGTGGCTGGTGGGCATGTATTTTCCGAAGAAATTGTATGTACTTGGAGGGGGTTGCTCTCCTTTCCATACGATGCGGATTCGGTTTAATGGTTGGCCATCCTTGTACACTCGAATGGCCTTGTGGACTCCATCGAGTGCATATGCATTATCAAGGTCAAGGTCCTTGTTATAATGTGTGACGAGGTATTCGTCATATTTTTCCGATTTCTTCTTTTCATCGCATGATTTGAAGGTAATACCTCCAATAAGTCCCCCGGTAAGGTTTTCTATATAGCTCTGCTGGGAGCGGGCGACATAGATATATGGCGAGGAGAGCGTGTCCCCTCTCACAAGGTCAATGGGTTTACCCTCAGGTTCGAAGAGGGGTTGCCAAGGTCCTGTAGCCATTTCATTTTTTCTTTTTTCGTGGTGCCTTCAGGGAAGGCGAGACGGACGTAGTCTTTCCTCGGTGCGAGTGGCGTCTTGCTGGAGTTAGTGGCTCTCTTTTTTTTCTCTTTTTCTGGCCCACTAACGTGAAGCCGTCACCTCCTTGGTCAGCAGCGGTGTCACCCACCTGGGCATCACCGTCATTTTGTGCCTCTTGCATGGCGATGGGTTCAGCGGTCCTGTCCACTGAATTACAGGCTGAAGCGCACTCTTCAGCCCGGGAGGGGTGGGACAGCTATCCCGAGTCTTCCCCCTCAGTGTTTACTTTGCGGCTTTCCCCATCGTGGGGGTGGTGACCGCGGCGCCTGGCGCGCGCCTGGCTCGCCCGCCTCGTGACAGGTGAATTATGGCGCTCGGGACAACGGGGCACTCAGCTCCAACGGTCACTAACACAGTACTTGGCACTCGGCGGAGGAATGAATTCAATTGAATTTAAAACATAGCCATGTTCACATCACTACTCTCATGACGTTTCAATTGCGAGGTATATGCGCACCTAAAGATTCATGAACAATTTCCTCGTACATGACACCAGAGTTCCATGTGTAAGGGGCGAGGGCACCGGAGCAGGGCACCACACGACCTCTTCGTGTGAGGTCACGGAGTGTACTGTCATAAAATTATTATGTGAAAATTGGCCACGTGACCCCGTAGAGTTAAAACCAATATTCCGCAGATGTAAAGAGACATTTCATGGTCCACTACGCCCGGCCGCGCTGAGAAAAGGAAGCGTACGATACCCATCCGAATGGAGAACGGTTATTTTTTCGACCAATAGTATACGTTGTAAAACCTCATTAGAGCAACAATAATAGGTAAAAAATAGATAATTATACCATATACAAGTACTGCGTCCATGATTTGTCTTGTAAAATGTAAGAATAATGAAATGTATAAAGGTCGCGATGTTCGGGTCCTTCACATTTTTACGCATAGCACACGCATTTTCAGTCCGATTTTAACGTATTATGGCTCATTTTGTAGCTGAATAGTAGATCTATTACATGCTGCAATAAGGAATTGCTATAATGTCATGTGCTTCTTATAAAAGTGACATATTTCAGTATCCCTTTGTGTGTCGAGTTAGTGAGCTTCGGAAAATATTCACCAAAAAAAAGTAAGGTCGACTTCTCTGCATATAATAGTAGAATGATGATTCTATTTAGACGTAAAATCAGAATGACTGTATGATATTATTTTGGAATTTTGATTTTTTTAACTGGTCAAAGTAGCCTATAGACACTCAAGGTGCCACCACTCTACATTCAACGTAAGATTTTGAGAACCATTACATGCTGGCATTGTCCGGAAGACCGGAATACAGGTAGATAGATGATTATGGTGTAGTAAAGCTACTCTTATACCTTGTTTTGTTAATATGAAAATAATTATGAAAAGATGAGGAAAGCGAAAAATGTCGATATCTCGGTACACCACCTTTGTTGGGGGAGGGGGTGCAAATCCTCACGGGCGCAATTTATGTCCAAAATTAACATATTATGGCTCATTTTGTAGAAAAATAAAATAACTTGTTCGAGATCGTCTTTGCAATTTTTGCCTGTGCTTAAGAGTGGTCAATGTAAGAAAATTTTTACTTTTTCTTTTCTTGGTCCCATACCTCAAAAAATCACCAAAAATATGGTCGAATTCGAAAAAAAACTCGAACAAGTTGTAGCTATAGGGTAGTTCTATGCAAAAGTCATATAAAACTGAATGTCGTTTTTGAAGACGTGAGAGTTTGCCCCCCTCGCTGCATTTTCAGATTTTTTGTTTTCGAAGAATTTCATTTTTTTGATAATTCAAAAACTGTTCGGCCGATTTCGAAAATGGGAAGGGGCATAAATAAAAGGGTGTGAGTTTCATCCAAATCGACAAGAAAAATCGAAAAAAAACAGACGGTTCCCTGATGGTACCTAATGTAAATCAAGAATATAAATAGTTATATTAATCGTACTTTTAAAGATCTCGATAAGGAAAAGAAACTTTAACACAAAAATTGAAGGGACTGAAAACGAAGCAACCAAATGCCCTCAAAGGGAATAACTAGTGGGAATTTCGGTGTTACACAACCGTACGGAGATATCGTTAAAACTTGTCGAAACAGCCAGCACCCGACACCTGTGTTGCCCACATGGAGTTGAAGATACCATTAGAGTTCGAAATGTCACTTAACGATGTATTGGATTCACTCGTATTACAGGGTCCCTTTCTCACTTTCCTATGTGTATTTTTTTTTCTCATGCATACACACACACACATATATAACACACACAATCATAAATATATATTATATATATACATATTATATATACTATATATATATATATATGTGTGTGAGTGTGTGTGTGTGTGTTGTGTGTGTGTGGTGTGTTGGTGGTGTGTGGTTGGTGTGGTGTGTGTTGTGGTGTGTGTGATGTTATGTGGTGGGTGTATATGTATAAATAATATATATATATATTATATATATATATATATTATATATATATATTATATTTATAAACATATACTTTTTTAAATAGATAAACACACACACACACACACACACACACACATACACACTACATATATACATAATACACATATATATACACATATATATATATATATATATATATATATATATATATAGTATATATATATATATATAT
>NW_020870028.1:698072-708962 GCF_003789085.1 Penaeus vannamei
AACCCTTCCATTCCCAGGCGTTACCGTGAGGCCCTTCACAGCCTGCGCAGGGAGGATGTCACCATTTTGCCTTCTGACAAAGGCAACTCGGTGGTGGTTCTCGACCGTGCCTCCTACCTGCAGAAGGCCCAGGACCTGTTAGATGACGCCTCCACCTATATCCCCCTGACCAGCGACCCCTGGGTACGCATTGCTGCTACCTTCCACCATCGTCTCTGAAAGAGTTGGCAGCCTCTTTCCCGGAGGCGAACCTTTACCAGAGGTTCAAGGCCGTCAATCCTCGCCTCCCTCATTTCTTTAGGCTTCCCAAAACCCATAAGCCGGCCGTGCCTCTGCACCCCATCATCTCCTCCCGGGGATCGGCGACGCATCCTCTGGCGGCTTGGCTGGCTAAGTCTCTCACTCCCTTTCTTGGCACCTTCTCTCCAGCTTACCTTCGCCACTCACAGGACTTCATCTCCCGTGTCCGTGTTGTTTAGCCGGCGTCCATGATGACCTTGGATGTCGACGCCCTGTTCACCAAGGTCCTGCTTGATGACGTCCTCGCTTTCCTTCGGAGGAAGCTCCCTGCCGAGGATCCTCGTCTTCCTCTTCCCACCGACGTCTTCATCCAGCTGAATCGTTTGCGTGTGGAGTCAAATTCCTTCTCCTTTGAGGGTCGCTTCTACTCACAGACGTTCGGTGTTGCCATGGGCTTTCCTCTCTCCCCTGTTCTGGCTAACTTGTACATGGAGTTCCTCCCTTCCATCTCTCCTCGTTCCTCCATGTGGCCGAGATACATCGATGATGTCTTCGCTCTCTGGCCCCATGACACTGCCCTGTTTCCTGATTTCCTCTCGCAGCTGAACTCTCTCTCTCCTTCCATCCGTTTCAAGGTGTAATGGAAGTTTGACAACAAGCTCCCTTTCTTGGGCACTTGTCCATCGTTCTGCTGATTTCTCCTTTTCTATATACAGGAAACCTATGCACAGTGATATGTACATACACTTCTCATACCATCCACTGCACGTGAAGCTAGGGGTTGCCACCTCGCTGTTCCTTCGCGCCCTCCGCATCTGTGACCACCAGTACCTGGATGGAGAGATCGATTTCCTTCGTTTTTCGTTCTCCAAATTGGGCTACCCTCGCCATGTTCTCGACGTCGCGTTATCCAGGGCGCGGCATAGCTTCTACAGTGACTCCCCTCCTAACGAGACCCCTCACCTGCCAGTCCTCAACCTGCCCTACACTGAGATCTACTCCCTCCGTTGCCCCCTGCAGTCTCTCAACTGCAGACTCTCCTTTCGCCAGGTGAATACTCTCCGTCGCAACCTGGTTCACAGCTGTTCTCTCTCTACCTCGAAGGTGGGCACCTATGCTGTTCCGTGTGCCTCCTGTGATAGGCAGTATTTTGCTGAAACAGGCGCGTCTTACTAAGCGTCTGTCCCAGCATAAGTACGCTGTATCCAAGGGACATAGCAACAACGCCCTCTTCTGCCATCAGTGGGAGGCTGGCCACCAGATGGACGAAAGCAGCGCGCATTGTCTTCCCTTCCGCTGATGTCCATGCCCGCAGACTGGTGGAATCTGATTAAGCTGCTGCCCAATTTCAACTTGAACAGCGGTTTTTCTCCTGCCGACACCCTCCTCACCTCCCATACCTCGCCTCCTGCAATATGCCGGTCACCCTTCACATAGACTGCCGGATTCTTCGACCTGACCTGACCTCCCTTCGCTTCCTTACATATATATATATATATATATATATATATATATATATATATATATATATATATATATATATATATATAAACATTATATATATATATAAATCTATACATATATATATATATATATATATATATATATATATATATATATATATATATATATATATATATATATATATATATATAATATATATATATATATATATATATATATATATATATATATATATATATATATATATATATATGTATATATATATAATATATATATATATATATATATATATATATATTATATATATATATATATATATATATATATTATATATATATATATATAATATATATAATATATATATATATATATATATATTTATATATATATATCATATATATATATATATATTACTGTGTGTGTGTGTGTGTGTGTGTGTGTGTGTGTGTGTGTGTGTGTGTGTGTGTGTGTGTGTACATATCTATAAATATGTATATTATAAATAAATATATATATATATATATATATATATATATAATAAATTACACACACACACACACACACACACACACACACCACACACACACACACACATATATATATATATATATAATATATATATATATATATATATATATATTTATGATTGTGTGTGTATATATGTGTGTGTGTGTATGCATGAGAAAAAAAATACACATAGGAAAGTGAGAAAGGGACCCTGTAATACGAGTGAATCCAATACATCGTTAAGTGACATTTCGAACTCTAATGGTATCTTCAACTCCATGTGGGCAACACAGGGTGTCGGGTGCTGGCTGTTTCGACAAGTTTTAACGATATCTCCGTACGGTTGTGTAACACCGAAATTCCCACTAGTTATTCCCTTTGAGGGCATTTGGTTGCTTCGTTTTCAGTCCCTTCAATTTTTGTGTTAAAGTTTCTTTTCCTTATCGAGATCTTTAAAAGTACGATTAATATAACTATTTATATTCTTGATTTACATTAGGTACCATCAGGGAACCGTCTGTTTTTTTTCGATTTTTCTTGTCGATTTGGATGAAACTCACACCCTTTTATTTATGCCCCTTCCCATTTTCGAAATCGGCCGAACAGTTTTTGAATTATCAAAAAAATGAAATTCTTCGAAAACAAAAAATCTGAAAATGCAGCGAGGGGGGCAAACTCTCACGTCTTCAAAAACGACATTCAGTTTTATATGACTTTTGCATAGAACTACCCTATAGCTACAACTTGTTCGAGTTTTTTTTCGAATTCGACCATATTTTTTGGTGATTTTTTGAGGTATGGGACCAAGAAAAAAGAAAAAGTAAAAATTTTCTTACATTGACCACTCTTAAGCACAGGCAAAAATTGCAAAGACGATCTCGAACAAGTTATTTTATTTTTCTACAAAATGAGCCATAATATGTTAATTTTGGACATAAATTGCGCCCGTGAGGATTTGCACCCCCCTCCCCCAACAAAGGTGGTGTACCGAGATATCGACATTTTTCGCTTTCCTCATCTTTTCATAATTATTTTCATATTAACAAAACAAGGTATAAGAGTAGCTTTACTACACCATAATCATCTATCTACCTGTATTCCGGTCTTCCGGACAATGCCAGCATGTAATGGTTTCTCAAAATCTTACGTTGAATGTAGAGTGGTGGCACCTTGAGTGTCTATAGGCCTACTTTGACCAGTTAAAAAAAATCAAAATTCCAAAATAATATCATACAGTCATTCTGATTTTACGTCTAAATAGAATCATCATTCTACTATTATATGCAGAGAAGTCGACCTTACTTTTTTTTGGTGAATATTTTCCGAAGCTCACTAACTCGACACCTTACAAAGGGATACTGAAAATATGTCACTTTTATAAGAAGCACATGACATTATAGCAATTCCTTATTGCAGCATGTAATAGATCTACTATTCAGCTACAAAATGAGCCATAATACGTTAAAATCGGACTGAAAATGCGTGTGCTATGCGTAAAAATGTGAAGGACCCGAACATCGCGACCTTTATACATTTCATTATTCTTACATTTTACAAGACAAATCATGGACGCAGTACTTGTATATGGTATAATTATCTATTTTTTACCTATTATTGTTGCTCTAATGAGGTTTTACAACGTATACTATTGGTCGAAAAAATAACCGTTCTCCATTCGGATGGGTATCGTACGCTTCCTTTTCTCAGCGCGGCCGGGCGTAGTGGACCATGAAATGTCTCTTTACATCTGCGGAATATTGGTTTTAACTCTACGGGGTCACGTGGCCAATTTTCACATAATAATTTTATGACAGTACACTCCGTGACCTCACACGAAGAGGTCGTGTGGTGCCCTGCTCCGGTGCCCTCGCCCCTTACACATGGAACTCTGGTGTCATGTACGAGGAAATTGTTCATGAATCTTTAGGTGCGCATATACCTCGCAATTGAAACGTCATGAGAGTAGTGATGTGAACATGGCTATGTTTTAAATTCAATTGAATTCATTCCTCCGCCGAGTGCCAAGTACTGTGTTAGTGACCGTTGGAGCTGAGTGCCCCGTTGTCCCGAGCGCCATAATTCACCTGTCACGAGGCGGGCGAGCCAGGCGCGCCAGGCGCCGCGGTCACCACCCCCACGATGGGGGAAAGCCGCAAAGTAAACACTGAGGGGGAAGACTCGCGGGATAGCTGTCCCACCCCTCCCCGGGCTGAAGAGTGCGCTTCAGCCTGTAATTCAGTGGACAGGACCGCTGAACCCATCGCCATGCAAGAGGCACAAAATGACGGTGATGCCCAGGTGGGTGACACCGCTGCTGACCAAGGGGTGACGGCTTCACGTTAGTGGGCCAGAAAAAAGAGAAGAAAAGAGAGCCCACTAACTCCAGCAAGACGCCACTCGCACCGAGGAAAGACTACGTCCGTCTCGCCTTCCCTGAAGGCACCACGAAAAAAGAAAAAATGAAATGGCTACAGGACCTTGGCAACCCCTCTTCGAACCTGAGGGGTAAACCCATTGACCTTGTGAGAGGGGACACGCTCTCCTCGCCATATATCTATGTCGCCCGCTCCCAGCAGAGCTATATAGAAAACCTTACCGGGGGACTTATTGGAGGTATTACCTTCAAATCATGCGATGAAAAGAAGAAATCGGAAAAATATGACGAATACCTCGTCACACATTATAACAAGGACCTTGACCTTGATAATGCATATGCACTCGATGGAGTCCACAAGGCCATTCGAGTGTACAAGGATGGCCAACCATTAAACCGAATCCGCATCGTATGGAAAGGAGAGCAACCCCCTCCAAGTACATACAATTTCTTCGGAAAATACATGCCCACCAGCCACGTGCGGCCGTGGAGGGCATCCCCCGTCATATGCTACAACTGCATGGGAAGCGGCCATGTAGCTAAGTATTGCAAGGATAAGGCACGCTGCGCAGCATGTGGCGAGCAACACAGTGCCAAGGAGTGTCCTCGCAGTGCTGCAGGGCGAGAGCCTGCTGCAGATGCACCGAGCTTCGTCCCATCCTGCTTCAGGTGTGGGAAGGCAGGTGTCACTGCCTGGCACTGGGGGTGCACAGCCCTCACTGCCCTGGCACCTCCCCCCCCTCCTCCTGTGGCCGCAGCACCGACCGCGAGTGCCCAGCGCGGCCCTCCCTGCCCTGGCCCCTCCCCCCACCCACTGTGGCCCCGGCACCGACCGCGAGTGACCAGCGCGGCCCTCCTAACCCAACCCGCGGCCAGCGTGCCGGGGGAGTGCCCAGCCGTGCCGTGTGTGACGTCACCAGCCGCAGAGACTTCCCGGGGCTGTCGGCGAGTGGGGAAGCAGAGGTAGCCGAACTGCGCGACACGGTTGCGTTGTTGAAGGAGCAGGTTGACAAGATGATGCTAATCATCACAGAGCTCAAGACCGCGACCCCCCTCCCCCCAGGCGCCCGCCGAGGCGGCCGTCCCTCACCCTCGGGCAGGGATGACCGCAGGCCTGGCCGGAGAATCCCCCGCAAAACCATGTGGAAGAAGTGACGTCACGCCAGCTGACCATAGTGACATAAATGTGCAGGAGCTTTTAAAGGAAATCAAAGCTCTGAGAAAAGAAAACAATAACTTGAGACAGGACAAGGAAAAAATGAACAGGGACTGTCATTGCCGAGACACTAGTGCTGCTATTAGTGTTAAAGAAACGAGCGAGCAGATACGATGTCATGACATCAGTGCTGATAACCAGAGTGGGCGTGTCAGCGCTGACAGCAGCGACGAACACTACCACGATCCCTGCAGCACCGAGTCAGACGAGGAGTCCAGTGACGTCCAGCCCCCCAGGTACACCCGGCACAACAACCGAGGGGACTACTGTGCTAAGAAGTGGGACAAAGCTAAGACCTAATATTTGACATGGTTAAAAGTACTTTTAAGCTTAGGACAATCATCTGTAATAGAATGTACATTATTCACGAAATTATATGTTTCTTATGTGAACCTAAATTCCGTAATATCAATGGATATAAGCGCATGAAGTACAGATTACATAATAATACACTACTCACATATGGATAGACACACAATTAAATTCATATCATGGAATATGCGTAGTATTAAACCTAGGCTGAGTGACCTAGAGTTTTATATTCGTAAATATAATATTGATGTGATTTGCGTGCAAGAACCTTTTGCTGCTGCTGCTAAAATGAAAATTGCACCTTCAATTAAGGGATATCAGCCATGACTGGATTGTTGACATATGTGAAGGTAACATTGCCACATAAATTAGTTAAAAAATCCGAGAACACTGATGTTCAATTTCATCATTTAAAAATTCAGACTGCCTCTGGGTATTTTTCACTATATAATATATATGCCAGATCGTCAAAATTTCTGGCTGTTTCTTTACCCAATTTTCACAACCAAGGCACGTTATGCATGGGCGACCTTAATGCAAGGCACCCACACTTTGGAGACAGCCAGCGTAATAGTAATGGGGAAGAATTCAAACATTTCATTAATAGTAGATCACTAACAGTATATGACACAGAAATAGAAACTCATTTGGGAGGTGGCAGGTTAGATTACGTATTTGGCAGAAATCTAGTTCATGGTAATGTCTGTACTTCACTGGTACGAGAATTAGTTAGTGACCACTTTGCAATCCGAACTGACTATACTGTTGACAGCAACTCAGCCCCTAAAACACCTAGGCTTAGAATAATCATCCCACCGGGCCTGGAGCATCACTTCAAGGCACGTGTCTTTGATTGGTACAACACATATGAAGTAACAACAGTTGAAAATTTCTCTCAGGATTTAATCAAAGTTGTCACTGACTACTATAACACATGGGTCTGTTCACGAAAACTCTCGAAGAAAAAGAGCCCCCAAGCCCCCATGCTCCGAGGTGGATCAATGACCCAATTCTAGCCAAGGAACATCAACGAGTTCAGGAGCTTGCCAATTGCTATAAAGATAACAAGACGTCAGACAATCTTATTCAGTTTCTTAAAGCCAATAAAGAATTCAGAGAACTAAAAACTGAGATTCGTAGTAAACACTGGGAACAATTTTTGCAAAGCATCAATAGTCAAACTTCCATGGCTGATGTATGGAGAAAGATTAATAGGCTGACAGGTAAAGCTCCCACAACACCGCAGTTTCACAGCCCACAAGAACAGGCTAATATGCTACTGGAGCAGTGGGCTGAAAACTCTCAGCTGAGCTCACTTCCACAAGGGATAAAAGACCATCTCGACAAGTCAAAAATAGATAGGAAATTCAATATAGCAGTAGCCTGTGCTGCTATTGACCCATCCGACTTTGCCGAAATAACCGAGTGGGAACTGAGAAATGCCCTTGTGAAAGGCAAGGCAACAGCCCCTGGAGAGGATGGCATTACTTACAGTGTTCTTCGCCTCATTGCGCAGGTGCCAGGCAACCCACTCTTACACCTGTATAGACTCAGCCTATCACAAGGAATCCTCCCAAGCTCCTGGACTAAAAGTTTAATCATCCCTATACCCAAATCCAACACTGACAAATACAGACCAATTTCCTTGACCTCCTGTCTGTGCAAAGTACTTGAGAGAATAATTCTGAACAGACTCATGTACCGTATACATGCTAAGTTATCTCCCAGACTGTATGGATTTCTCCCAGGACGTAGCAGTCAGCATTGTTTTGCAGAATACTTAACAAACTCAATACCAGGCATGCAAACCGTATTTCTTGATCTTCAATCTGCCTTTGATATTGCAAACAGAGAAATGATCCTTGAGCAACTAGCTAGCTTTGGTATTCAGGGAAAACTGTTAACATGGATTCAAATGTATCTATCCAATCGATCGGCTCAGGTTTTCTTCAGGGGTGTTAAGAGTACTCATGCAAAAGTGTTTGAACTCGGCACACCTCAGGGAGGCGTACTTAGTCCCATGCTATTTAACATCCTAATGCATAGGTTACTAGGCAATATACCACTTGAAGGCAATGACTCCATTATTTGCTATGCCGATGATATTTGCATTAAATCCTCATCCGAGGAGAGAATGCAACAGATCCTTGATGTGCTTTCAGCAAGGGCTACAGAGTGTGGCTTGATAATATCGACTGAAAAAAACCAAAGCACTTAACCCTAAAACAATCCCTCTGCCAAGGTTTCACATCAATGACGTTGAGCTAGATCTCTGTCACCAATACAAATATCTCGGGGTGGCTGTTAATGCAGAGTTCATACAAAACCTGAAGAAAAGGCTGTGGGAACGTCTGAAGCCACTTAGGACACTTGTCGGCAAAGACCATGGTATTAATGTCAATATTGCTAGACTCTTTTACCTGTCATACATACGGTCGGTCATAGATTATCATGCATTGCACCTAGTATTATACAAGGAATCAGAGTTGGCTAGTTTAGAAATTGTACAAAATGAGGCCATGAGGCTTATTCTCGGTGCCCCTAAGACAACGAGGATTGTGAATATGAGAACAAAACTTAATTTGCCGTCTGTCTATGAAAGAATACTATACATAAACACCACATTTAGCGTCAAAGCACTAAGAGAACCCCTCTATTGTACAGAGTTCCAAAGACAACTAAAACATAGAATAGTGGAGCTAACTTTGAATGGCAACATCGATTCAAATTCAAATCCATGGCAACAAGTAACATGTAAGCACTTGTCTCAGCTGAACATATCCATAACTAAGACCCTACATGGACGTTCTGCTCCGCCGTGGAAAATGTTGGACCTTAGTGTATTTTATACGACTGCCCCCCAAAAAGACAGTGTCCCCCCTGCTGTACTTAAGCAGTATGCTTTATCAATTATCAGTGAGCACCTTGAAACTATGCCCAATGCGTATGAATGTTACACTGATGGATCCTTGCAGTCTGGGAGTAGAGCAGGATGCGCTTTTGTCGTATATAAAAACAATATTTTGCAGCACTAGGATTGTAGGCGGGTTCATGACTGGGCTAGCACTACGCAAACTGAGTTGGCAGGAATGCTCATAGCCACCGAATTTCTATTAAGTCAAGGCTCAGGGGTAATTTTCTGCGACTCACAGAGTGCTCTCCAGGCACTGAACACACTAGACAAAGGTGCAGGAAATATTGCAAATGACATAAGGATAAATGTGTATCGTGCAAAAGAACGAGGCCATGATATACGTTTTGTGTGGATACCATCGCATGTTGGAATCCCCAGGCATGATCATGCTGACCGCCTAGCAAAATCAGCATGTGACAAGCAAAGTGTTGATATAGATCTTGGAGTACCTCTTGCTAGGATTTCACACATACTTAAAATTTCCTTCAAAGAGGACTTGTCTGCCTTGATTAATTCTCAACGGCCTGAAAGCTGTAGCATAAAGCACTATGACCGGTTTATGCAAGATGTATTCATTTATGGTTTATACAAAACAAGAACAAGACAGTGTGATATTGTGACCGCAAGAATCAGGCTGGGATATAGATTGTACTGGCAGGTCAGTACAGTCTGTAATGTTGAAGAAACTAAGTGTAAATTATGCAATGAAGAATAAGCGAACACTTGTACATTATATCTCAGAGTGCCATGTAATACAGCCTTTCAGACCACCTAGCATGAGGTATGTAGAACTATGTAACTACTTCATATCATCTGATGTCTTGGAAGATATAATTATGTTATATCCTAAATTTGGAATGTAGTATCACATGACCACATATCAAATGTTACATTGCCTTTCCACGCCCAAGCCGTATGCCAGCTTGATAGATGAGTAGATAAATTACTAATTGTTCTGTTCCTTTAAATGATATATTTTAGACCGTAATAATTTTATGATCTAGATTTACACTGTAATACTATTATATAATGCTTTGACCATGTATCAAATGTACCACAGCTTGCCCACGCCTGTACAGTTAGCCAGGGTGGTAAATAAAGGACTAAACTAAACTAAAGACCAGAACTGCGCAAACTGAATTGGCAGGAATGCTCATAGCCACCGAATTTCTATTAAATCAAGGCTCAGGGGTAATGTGACAAGCAAAGTGTGGATATAGATCTTGGAGTACCTCTTGCTAGGATTTCACACATAATTAAAACTTCCTTCAAAGAGGACTTGTCTGACTTGATTAATTCTCAACGGCCTGAAAGCTGTAGCATAAAGCACTATGACCGGTTTATGCAAGATGTATTCATCTATGGTTTATACAAAACAAGAACAAGACAGTGTGATATTGTGACCGCAAGAATCAGGCTGCGATATAGATTGTACTGGCAGGTCAGTACAGTCTGTAATGTTGAAGAAACTGTGTAAATTATGCAATGAAGAATATAAGCGAACACTTGTACATTATATCTCAGAGTGCCATGTACTACAGCCTTTCAGACCACCTAGCATGAGGTATGGAGAACTATGTAACTACTACATATCATCTGATGCCTTGGAAGATATACTCATGTTGCATCCACATATCAAATGTTACATTGCCTTCCCACGCCCAAACCGTACGCCGGCTTGATAGAGGAGTAGATGAATTACTGTGTTATTTTCTTGTAAATGATATAGTATAGATCGTAATAATGTTACGATGTGCCTGTGCAGTTAGCCAGGGTGATAAATAAAGAACTAAACTAAAAGACGAAAAACAATTACATGGCGATGTAAAATTATGTTTACAAGGTATATAAACACATAGATCC
>NW_020870028.1:711562-719062 GCF_003789085.1 Penaeus vannamei
AGAGAGAGAGAATAAGAAAGAGAAAGAGAAAAGAAAAAATTCTCCCATTACTATCGCTACTTAGTACGCACACCCATCCACAAATCTAAAAAAAAAAAAAAAAAGAAAAGAAAAAAAGGCTAACACGCCATCCCACAGTGACGCACCATCAGCAGCACCGAACCGACCACATTCGATGGTGACGAGGCGCACCACACTCACCATCATTGACGCCCTGTACCTTCTCCCTCTCCTCACGTACCTGGAAAAAAATAGAAAGAATTCAGGTTAAGACTTTATCGAAGAACACTTTAGATGATAACTGATTATCCTAACACATCCACACATAAATTAAGATAAAAAGAAAATCAAAATATATCAATCAAAGGTATATGGTAAAAAAAAAATCAAAATATTAATTTAATCAAAGGTAAAAGAAAAAAAAAATTAATCAAAGGTATAAGGTAAAAAAAAAAAAAAATACATTGATCAAAGGTATTGTTGCTACAGCAGCAATACCAGGCAACTCACACGCATCCTTCTAACAGCAACGGCAACCCACGAACAACAACAAACGCATTAACAGCACCACAAAAACTCCACCGCCATAGCCATCATCACCACCGCCACCACAAAACATCATCACCATCACAAACACAGCCGTCACCATTACCACTACCACAACCAATACTACAACCACGAGGAAATATAAATCACTACCACGGCCCACTATCACCACCATCCACTAACCATCACCACCACCACAAACCACACACCACCAACAACCCTAACCAATCACCACACCACCACCAATCACCAACCCCAACTCCACCAACCCTAACCAATCAACATCACCAACCCTAACCAATCACCACCACCACCACCAATCACCAACCCCAACCCCACCAACCCTAACCAATCACCACCAATCACCAATCCCAACACACCACCAACCCACCATAACCATGCATCAACCTAACCAATCACCACCATCACCCAACAATCACCCCCCCCCCGCCAACAACAGCAGCAACTGTTAAAAGCCGGTGTCAGTGGCCGAGGTTCTTTGAGGAGGCTATCAACGCCGCCATCGCCGCGCAGACGAAGGTCAAGAAAGCAAATCAAGCATTAACAAGCAATAAAACTGATCCTTCGTGAGAGGATAAATGTCCCTTCTCCTTCCCCCTTTTCTTCTTCTTCTTCTTTTCTCTTTCTTTTTTCTTTTTCATTTCCTTGTGTGTGGTGTGAGGTAACGACACCAGCTCGACAGATATAGATAGACAGATAGATAGAAAGGGGGAGAGAGAGAGAGAGAGAGAGAGAGAGAGAGAGAGAGAAGAGAGAGAGAGAGAGAGAGAGAGAGAGAGAGAGAGAGAGAGAGAGAGAGAGAGAGAGAGAAGAGAGAGTGAGAGTGGAGAGAGAGAAGAGAGAGAGAGAGGGAGAGAGAGAGAGAGAGAGAGAGAGAGAGAGAGAGAGAGAGAGGAGAGAGAGAGAGAGAGAGAGAGCGAGCGAGAGGAGAGAGAGAGAGAGAGAGAGAGAGAGAGAGAGAGAGAGAGAGAGAGAGAGAGAGAGAGAGAGAAGAGAGAGAGAGAGAGAGAGAGAGAGAGAGAGAGAGAGAGAGAGAGCGAGAGCGAGAGCTAGATAGATAGAGATAGATCGAGAGAAGGAAGAAGGGAAATGGAAAGAAAGAGAGAGAGATAGAGAAAGAGATTCGAAAAAGAGAGAAAGATCAAACAAAGAGAAGAAAAGAGAAATAAATAAAAAATAAATAAAGACAGACAGACAAGCGAGCAATGGCCGCCCTCCGCCCCACCATCAATATTCCAGAAAAGGAGAAGCAAGAGGACGGCCGTCTGGAGGGGCGGGGCGAGGGTCGGGGGGGGGTGGCAGGGGGAGGGGGAGGTAATGCGAAATCCCGTGCCAGTGTCGCAAAAATCTCCGACCGCAGCATCCTGTTGCGTCGGGGGAGAGGAGCCAGATCATCCTGACACAGATGCGGTTAAAACGGGATAAAACCTTGCGCGATAACCTACCTACCTAAAAAAAAAAATGAAAGAAAAAGAAAAAGACAGAAAGAAAGAAGAGAAAAAAATGCACAAGCACAAGGATACACATACCAGTACACATTCACAATACATAGACAATACACACATATATACATTCACAATACATACACAATGCACACATGTACATATTCACGATACATACACAATACAAACATGTACACAATCACGATACATCCACAATACAAACATGTACACAATCACGATACATCCAAAATGCACACATGTACACATTCACGATACATACACAATACAGATACATGTACACATTCACAATACATACACACTTTTAAATAATTACGAAAATACGTACACACATCCAAAGGCTACATACACATATAAAACTGTTCATTCGATCACGGCAAATACGAAAATATATATAACGGTTATAATATAAATGTGAATGAATTGCAATAGAACAGTATTCCAGAAACCTCTTACCACCGTCCCCTAAAACTTCCTTATAGACAGACAGGAATGAAAAAAATCAATAAATAAGAGAATACAAAATATGAAGGAAAAAAAAAAAACAAAAAGTTATAAAAAGTCCGAAAAGAAGTCCGAAAAGTCCGCCCGACGTTCCCTCACCAGGGATCGAACCAATCCCGAACTTTCCCGCCAAAAATGAACGTCGAGGTGCGCGGAGGTGAGACCAGGGGACAACCTCCCTCCTCCTCCTCCATCCTTCTTGTTCTTCTTATTTCTTCTTTCTTCTTCTCTTCTTCTTCTTCTTTCTTCTTCTTCTTCTTCTTCTTCTTCTTCTTCTTCTTCTTCTTCTTCTTCTTCTTCTTCTTCTTCTCTTCTCCCTTCTCCTCCTCCTCCTCCTCCTCCTCCTCCTCCTCCTCCTCTCCTCTCCTCCTCCTCCTCTCCTCCTCCTCCTCCTCCTCTCCTCCTCTTCTTCTTTCTTCTTCTTCTTCCTCCCTCCCTTTAAGTGTCCACTACCTCCTGCGACACCTTCACACTAACCCTCCCTCACGTTCCTTGGCATCGTCACCCTTCCTTCGACACACTTCGCGATGTTTTCCCCCTTTTCCCCTCTTTCTTCCGTCACCCTCGCGGCATTTCCCCTCGGACGCGCACCGCACCGCACCGCCGCCTCGAAACAGCACTCGAAATGCCGCCAACTGTGTCGGGGGAGGGGAAGGGGACGGGGAGGGGAAGGGCGAAGGGGAGGCACTGCGAGGGAATAAAAGAGGGAGATGGCGGAGGAAATGGGAAGGAGGGGGCAGACGAATGGAAGGAGAGATAAGAAGGGGGAAGACACAAATGTTTAAAAACACACTCGCAGCGTGCACACACACACGCGCGCGCGTGTATGTGTGTGTTGGATTTTATAAGTCGTTATTGGGTCTTCTGTTTTAAGAAAGTTAAACGTGTGTGTGTATGTGTGTGTGTGTGTGTGTGTGTGTGTGTGTGTGTGTGTGTGTGTGTGTGTGTGTGTGTGTGTGTGTGTGTGTGTGTGTGTGCGTGTGCGTGCGCGTGCGTGTGTGTGTGTGCGTGTGTGCGTGCGTGTATGTGTGCGCGCGCGTACATACATAATGCATATGCATATACATATACATACACACACATCCTCTATATTCTTTTCAAACTAACACACACGCACACAAACCGACACAGGGAACAGTCACACCCCACCCCACCTTCCCCTCCCTCGCCTAGGCCTAGCAACGCCAGAAGATTATTACGCCTTGACATATCCCCCCCCCCCCCCCAAGGCGACCTGACGAGGCGCTGGGTCAGCAGGCCTCCTCCGTCACGTGACCGTCATCCCCTTAGCTTCGGAGGGATTGGAGGATCGGTCGGCGCTCCGGGTGTGTGTGTGGGGGGGGGGGGGGTTTAGATGGGGAGAAATTTCTACGTGGGAAGACGTTTTGGTGGATGAAGATATTTTAGTTTAAGATGTTTTGGTGGATCAAGATATTTTTGTGGAAGATCTTTTGGTGGAAGATGTTTGGATGGATTAAGATATTTTTGTGGAAGATCTTTTGGTGGAAGATTTTGGATGGATTTTTGTGGAAGATGTTTTGGTGGTGGACGATTTTTTAAGATGTTTTGGTAGATTTAGATATTTTTTTGTGGAATATGTTTTCATGGATGAAGATATTTTTGTAGACGATGTTTTGGTGGATGAAGATATTTTAGTGGAAGATCTTTTGGTGGATCGGTAGTCGCTCGGCGAATAGGAGATACGATATATTTTCTGCGGAAGATGTTTTCGTGGTTTACAATGTTCTAGTGGCAGAAGATATTTTGGTGGTCGGATTGAGACATTTTAGTGGAAAAAACACACTAGCGGAAAATATACTTTGGTGGATGGAAATATATCAACAGAAAAACAAACAAGCGGGTGAATGGAAGGATGGATGAATGGAAGAATTGATGGGTAGATGGAAAGATGGATGAATGGATGGGTGGAAGGATAGATGAATAGATGGATGGATGAAAGGAAGGATGGATGGGTAGATGGAAAGATGGATGAATGGATGGGTGGAAGGATAGATGGGTAGATGGAAAGATGGATGAATGGATGGATAGATGGATGGATGGATGAATGGCTGGATAGATGGATGACTAAATGGTCGTCCTCCATTGACTGTCCGGTTAGTGAATGAATGGTAGTTAGGTGGCCGGTAAAGTAGTGTTTGGTGGGAACAAATGGTTCCTTGGTGGAAAGAAGAGGATGGAGAGGAGCGGAAATGAATGGTTTGCAGAAAGGGCAATGGATAATGATAAGTATTTAAGAGTGCCTAGTAGCTTGGCTTCAGTAACGTGAATATTCCATCACTCTCATCGGCACCGTTATAATTCTTACCAACATCCATATAATCCCCTTTCACATCGCGAGTATAACCGTCACCATAATCATGATGACAGATCGAGTATGATCATCACCACAACCATAACAATCAAGCGAGTATAATCATCACCACAATCATAATAATAGAGCGCGTATGATCATCACCCCAATCAAAACAATCAGGCGAATACAATCATAACGAGTATAACCATCACCACAATTATAATCAGGCGAGTATAACCATCACCACAATTATAATCAGGCGAGTATTATCATCACCACAATCATGACAACCAGGCGAGTATATAATCACCACAATCATAACAATCAGGCGAGTATAATCACCACAATCATAATCCCTTCCCTTTCTCTTCTCCGCTACATTCTTCCCGACGACTGTCACCTTCAAAACCCTTTAAAAAAAAGTTGAATAGATGACTCTCTCTGAACACTGAACAGCTTCATGAACATTAAGGAGTTTAAACGTTTAGGTCACGAGCCGATTCGGTCTCTCGCATAAAGGAGTCCGAGGTGGCGGAACACGAGTCAGTGTGATTCCCGCCCAGCTGAGTCACGCCCACGAGAGGAGAGAGAGAGAGGGGGGGGGGCTACTGTGGGCTGCGGGAAGGATGGAGTTCTTTTGATTCTCTCTTCTGTCTGTCTGTGTCTGTCTCTTTCTTTCTGTCTGTGTCTGTCTCTTTCTGTCTGTCTGTCTGTCTGTCTGAATCTCTCTTTCTGTCCTGCATGTGTCTGTCTCTTTTGTGCGCCTATATATGTCTCTGTCTATCCGTTACCCTCTCTTTCTTTCTACCATTAAAAATTGAAATGCAACCATATATGAGTATACATAACAGACAGACACACAGACACACAGACACACACCACACACACACACACACACACACACACACACACACATAAAACACACACATACAAACACACTTACCACGCCCTCCCTGCCACGGAACCGGCTGCCCCGGTAAGCGCGACGTTATCTCCGGCTGGCACGTCGGTAGGGCAACAATTTCCCGGTAGCTGGCCGTAAAAGTCATCAATAGGGGCGGGGGGGGGGGGGTCAGACAATTTTACCTACTAACCCTCAAGTCTCTTCTCTCTTCTACTCCTCCTTTCTCCTTTCTTACTTCCCCTTCTTTCCTCTAGTCCTCTTCTCTTCCATGCTCTCTCCTCCTGTTCTCATCTCTTAGTCTCATCTCTCCTTTTACCTTCTCCTCCCCTTCTCTCCCTTTTGCCTCGTGTTGCGAATGATGACTTCATCTCTTGCAAGAGGGATCGACTCCCCCCCCCCCTCCACGGCCTTATCTGGTGCTTCTCTCTCTCTCTCTCTCTCTCTCTCTCTCTCTCTTCTCTCTCTCTCTCTCTCTCTCTCTCTCTTCATTCTCACTCTCATTCACAAACACACACACACACACATCCGCCCACAACCGGCAAAAACACACAAACACGCCCGCGAACACACGTTGACGCACAAACAGGGACATCCAACATCTACCCTCCAAGCACGCCCATTAGTCACTCGGCGAGTCCAAACACACGCGGGGACATTGTTGACATACACTTATACAGTCACAGGCGGAAGACGGCGGTTTTGAGGATTTGGATCTTTGTATTCAGTGACGGATGGTCTATTTTTTTTTATTTTAATTTTTTTTTTTTTTACAAAGACGTTAACGACACCACACACACACGCACACACACACACACACACACACACACACACAGTGAGTGAGTTAGTGAAGGAATGAATGAGTGAGTAAGAGAGAAAGAGATAGATAGATAGATAGAAGGATTTCTTTACCTCTCCCTCTCTCCCTATCTCTCTCTCACACACACACATACACACACACCGTTTAACTTAAAACAGAAGACCCAATAACGGCTTCTAAATTCCAACACAACCTCCCCCCCCCATCCCATCCCAAAGCTGCTTGCCGAAAATTAATCAAACATTCTCATTGCAAGCGGTGCTGGGTGGGGGAGGGGGGAAGGGGGAAGGGGGAGGGCAGGGTTCATTAACACCTGTTCGCGCAGCATCGGCCATCCTATACTTCCGGCGAGCATCAAATTCGCAGCATCCCTCTCTCTCTCTCCTTCTCTCTCTCTCTTTCTCCTTCCTTCTTCTCCCCCTCCCCTTTCTCTCTCTCTTCTCTCCTTTCTTTCTTTCCTTGTCTCTCTATCTCTCTCTCTCTCTCTTTTCTCTCTTCTGGATGCACTTATGTACTATATGACGCAATAACAGAATCGCAGAGCGTATTTCCGGCCAAGAGACGGAGAGAGAGAGAGAGAGAGAGAGAGAGAGAGAGAGAGAGAGAGAGAGAGAGAGAGAGAGAGAGAGAGAGAGAGAGAGAGAGAGAGAGAGAGAGAGAGAGAGAGAGAGAGAGAGAGAGAAAGAGAGAGAGAGAGAAGAGAGAGAGAGAGAGAGAGAGAGAGAGAGAGAGAGAGAGAGAGAGAGAGAGAGAGAGAGAGAGAGAGAGAGAAAGAGAGAGAGGAAAGAGAGAGAGAGAGAGAGAGAGAAGAGAGAGAGAGAGAGAGAGAGAAGAGAGAGAGAGAGAGAGAGAGAGAGAGAGAGAGAGAGAGAGAGAAAGAGAGAGAGAGAGAGAGAGAGAGAGAGAGAGAGAGAGAGAGAGAGAGAGAGAGAGA
>NW_020870028.1:726562-756562 GCF_003789085.1 Penaeus vannamei
ATCCATCCATCAATCCATCCACAAATCTACCCAACAATCTATCCATCCACAAACTATCCAACCATCCATCTATCTATCCATCCGTCCACAAATCTACCCATCCATCCACAAATCTAGCCAATCATCTACCTATCCATCCATCCGCAAATCTATCCAACCATAAACCCACCCACAAATCTACCCAACCATCCATCTATCCACCCGTCCACCCACAAATCTACCCAACCGTTCATCTATTCATCCACCCAAAAATCTACCCAACCATCCATCTACCCACAAATCTACCCAACCATCCATCCATCCACCCACAAATCTACCCACCATCCCATCCCATCCATCCATCCGCCTATCCATCCACCCATCTATAACGTATCCCGGCCCAGTGGCGAGCCTAGTTCATTTGCATACAAGTGCTCGTGGAGTTTCCCGATTCAGGGGCCGTGTGAAGCCAGTGGGAGAGAGTGAGAGAGTGAGAGAGTGAGAGAGAGAGAGAGAGAGAGAGAGAGAGAGAGAGAGAGAGAGAGAGAGAGAGAGAGAGAGAGGAGAGAGAGAGAGAGAGAGAGAGAGAGAGAGAGAAGAGAGAGATAAAATAAAATAAAATCTGCTTTTGCGAGGGAAAAAAAATATAACGAGGCAAAAAATGAACTTCAAAAATATATATATGTAAAAAAGCCTCGGCATGTTTCAGAAATTCCCTCTGGTTAACGTAATCTCCCTCGGAATCGCATAACATTCTTAAAAGTCTCCCTCTCTCTCTCCCCCCCCCGTTCACCCTCCTCCCTCCTCCTCTCCCCTCCCCCTTCCGTTCTAGCCTTCCTCCCTATTCCTCTTCCTCCTTCCTCCATAAGTCTATCCGCAAGGCTCTCTTCCTTCCTCCTTTAGCCGTCCCTCCTCCCTTTCCATACCCTCTCTCCTCTTACTCTCCATCCTTCGTAAGTCTGTCCATCACTCCCTCCCTCCCTCCCTCCCTCCATTTCACCCTTCTTGTATCCTCTCTTCTTCCTCTCGCTCCCTCGTCCCTCTCTCACCACGCCATCCATTCCCTCCTCCCTCCTTCCGTCGTCATCCCTCCTCCCCCCTCCTCTTTCCTCTCTCCTCCATAAGTCTGTCATTTAGTCCCTTCCTCCCCTACCCTCCTCTTCTTCTCCTCTTCTCCTCTTTACCCTTTCCCTATTCCCCCCCCCTCCTTCCCTTCCCCCCACACCTTCCTCCCCTAGCCCACATCCCACGAGAATTAGCATATCCGGACCCCCCCCCCTCCCCCTCTAGTGCTGACTATCGCTTCCACTTAACCGGCTCTAATATCTCATCCGAACCCCCTCCTCTTTACCTGTCTCCTCCTCCTTCGCTTTATCGCCTCTCTCGCTACTGCTAATTCGTTTTATCGCTTGACTGCCTCTCTCTCTCCTCTTTGATTTGCTCTCTCTCTCTCTCTCTCGCTCTCTCTTCCTCTCTTTCCCTCTCCCTTCTCTTCCTCTCTTTCTCCTTTCTCTCTTCTCTCTTTCCCTCTCTCTTTTCTTCCTCTCTTTCTCCCTCTCTCTCTTCCTCACTTTCTCCCTCTCTCCTATCTTCCTCTCTTTCTCCCTCTTCTCTTCTTTTCCTCTCTTTCTCCCTCTCTTCCTTCTCTTCCTCTTTCCCTCTCCTCTCTCCCTCTCTTTCTCCCTCTCTCTTCTCTTCCTCTCTTTTTCCCTCTCTCTTCTCTCCTTTTTTTTCCCTCTCTCTCTCCTCTTTCTCCCTCTCTCTTCTCTTCCTCTCTTTTTCCCTCTATCTTTTCTTCCTCTCTTTCTACCTCTCTCTTTTCTTCATCACTTTCTCCCTCTCTCCCTCTTCTCTATCTTCTTCTCTTTCTCTCTCTCCTCTCTTTCTCCCTCTCTCCTATCTTCCTCTCTTTCTCCCTCTTCTCTTCGTTTTCTCTCTTTCTCCCTCTCTCTCTTCTCTTCCTCTCTTTCTCTCTCTCTTCTCTTCTTTTCCTCTTTCTCCCTCTTTCTTCTCTTCCACTCTTTCTCTCGCTCTCTCCTTTTTATTTCTACATTTCGCCTTAACAAGTCCTGTTCAATAATCCGTTCCTGTGACATCCTTTTACACCCAGCATCCCCGAATTTTCCTTGACACCCAAATGTCCTTCCGCTCAACAGATATCCTATTCATCCTATTCCCTACACCAAGTGACAATTTTGCAAGTGACAAATCTCACAAAGCCACTGACTGCATTTCATCAATTCACTCATCATCTGATTTATCTTATTGTGTTTTATTTGCCGCCACTCTATTCCATTTACCTTGATGCCATAATCATCTGCTCTACTTCGCTTCACTGTAGTTGCACCTGCGTCCTCTCTCGCCTGTGCAATGTCCCCATTTCCTCCACCCTTAAGATGCTTCCTTACATTCTCTCTCTCTCTCTCTCTCTCACTCCCTTCCTCCCACTCTCCCTCCTCCTCCCTCTCTTTCTCTCCCTTTCTTACCCAACTTACCTACCCCTTCATTTACCTACACCACTCTCGGTTCCCCCAAACCCCCATGTCCCTTACCCTCACCCCTCCTCCCTTGCTAAGCACCAGAGCCTGTTTTAGCCCCGCGTTACAAAGCCAAGTGGGTCGACTGGGCACTGACATACAGTTGTCCCGTCGCAGGGGGAGGGGGAAGGGGTAGGGGAGGGAAAAAGGAGGGAGAGAGGAGGGATGGATAGGGAGAGGAAGGGAGGGGGGAGAGGAGGAGGAGTGGGGAGGGAGAGGAAGGTGAGGATAGCGAGAGAACGAAGGGGGAGGGGAAAGGGGACAGGAGAAGCATATGTCTTCACCCACATATTTTTTCCCTCTCCAACCTACTTCCCTCTTCGTCTGTTTCCCCTCGTTCTCAATGCTTTCCCTTGAGGTGCAGTCACACTAGACATGAAAATCGATGCAATGAAACACCGACGCAATATGAACTGAATAAAAACGTGGCGGGACATTAAAAGTCCCCCATCAGGCGTATTTAAAAACCATTACTGAACTTGGGTTTCTGTTCATGCAAACTGACATTGCATTCTTCTGGGATTTCACAGATCCTAAGTTTTTTTACACTTCGGTCTTTCTGTTCACGGTGATATACTTTTGTTGATTCGCTCAGTAAAAATAAAACATGCATATATTCTTATCACATTTCAATCCTGTATACCAACAATTACTAAGTCAAGTTTAAAAAAAATCATATTCTATACAAAATAAAACAATACCTCCGTTCAGACGTACCTGAATAAACATCTATATAAACAATAAATGAATACCTCCATCCCTGAATAAACATTAAATAAACCCAGAAATGGAGCGGCACTTAAACTTCCACACAACCGCAGTATTAAACCAACCACGGGACTCGACATTCGCAAAGTTCTCGTCCTGGGACACGCAACTCGCATCCTGCCTTCCCTCCCCCTCCCCCTCCGCCCCTTCCGGCCACAGCGAACGCGAGGGAGAGGGGAGAGGGAAATGTAGTAGAAGAAGAGGAAGGCAAGGAAGAAAGGAAGGCAAGGAAGAGGAAGAAGGGGAGAGAAAGGAAAAGGGAGAATGAGAGGAAGAAAATAAAAATAAAAAGGAGAGGAAAGGGGGGAGGAGGAGGTAGAGATCAAGTGAGGAGAGAAAGAGAAAGTGAAAGAAGAAGAGAAAGAGAGATAAAGAACACACAAACATTTAAAAAAATGAGACGAGAAGACCTGTTGGCCGTCCTCGAAATCACATGGGTAGGTTAAAAAGAAAAAAAAGAAGGAAAAACAAGTTGTGAGGGACTCTAATCGTGATGGATGGATGTGTGAAAGAATGAAAAAAAAAAAAAAAAAATGTGTGTGTGTGTGTGTGTGTGTGTGTGTGTGTGTGTGTGTGTGTGTGTGTGTGTGTGTGTGTGTGTGTGTGTGTGTGTGTGTGTGTGTGTGTGTGCGTGCGTGTGCGTGTGTGTGTGTGTGTGTGTGGTGTGTGTGTGTGTGTGTGTGTGTGTGTGTGTGTGTGTGTGTGTGTGTGTGTGTGTGTGTGTGTGTGTGTGTGCGCGCGCGCGTATGTATGTATGAATGATTGAGTGTGTGGGAAGGTAAAGAAAATGGAAGAGTACAGATATATTGACATAGGTAGGTAGAGGGAAGGGTGAGAGGGAGGGAGGGTTGAAGCGAAGGAGGGAGGGAGAGAGAGAGAGAGATAAAGAAAGATAGGTAGATATATAAACAGAGAGAGAATGAGAGAGAGATAGAGAGAGAGAGAGCTCCTTGGGCAGAAGTAAAGGAGGGCAGAAGAGTGAAAGAGAAAGAGAAAGAGAGAAAGCGAGACCCACCACAATGTTGGACACAAGGCAGGCTCTGTGGAGGGTCTCGCGCCGGGACAAAAGCCCCAACAAGGGACACAAAAAACACGCACACAGACACACGCACACAGACACACACACACATCACCCCCATACACACCCACACCCACACTCGTCCACACATACACACACAGATAGAAACACACACACACAAACATCCGCCCCCCACACCCACAACACAACATCCCCCCCCCCCACACACACACCACACCCACAAAACTCACCCGCACTAATTGGCCGCGGAAGGAGGCGCACTCCCCGAGGCCGAGCCGCCCGGGGCATTCATCCCGGGCCAATACCCAACGAGATTTTAATACCCCGCCGTCGTGTCCCGGGCATCTCAAGCGTCGCGACGGACACGCAGACAGCCCCGCCCCGGATCTTATCTCGGATCTGCATCTCTGAGTGAGCGGCGCGGAGTTTAAAACCCTTGTAGGCGATGGCAGATACCTTCGAGATACGCATCTGACACTCGGGCGCACGCAGACACACAGCAAACATACTCAGGGCAGTGTAAGTATCCGCGGATAATACCTCCGGCACAGAAACACGCACACAAATTTGCATTCGCCAATTTTCTCGCACATACAAGTCGAAACTGTCAAATCCCAATCGCACATGCAAATTACCCAATGCATCCCCCTTGTCTGTCCGTCTCTGTCTCTATCTCGGTCCTCCTCTCCCTCTCCCTCTCCCTCCTCCTCTCTCTCTCCCTATTCCTCCCCCTTTATATCCCGCCGAGCGAAGTTGCCGCCCTGCCCTGCCACAGGTGCCCCTCGCAATCCTCTCCGAAGCCATGAAACGGGAGAAAAACACAACATAAAACTCCCAGTGAAAGAGACGCAGAATCACTCACTCATAAACGTAAACATCATACACACACATGCACGATCACGTGCACGTATACGCGTACACATACACACGGGACAATACACACACAACGTTACAAATACACACGGGACAATACATACACAACATTATAAATACACACGTATACACAACACATACTACAAATACACACATAACATACGTACGCATCTGCAGCCTACAGCCGGACGAGAAACCAGCTTGGATCTACGTCTTTTGTTAACCCAAGCAAGCACGCAAGCAGAGGTCTGTTTAAGGTACGAGAGGCATGCATGTCTCTCTCTCTCTCTCTCTCTTCTCCCTCTCTTCTCTCTCTCTCTTCTCTCTCTCCCTCTCCCTCTCCTATTCCCTCCCCTCTCTTTCTATCTCCCTCCCTCTCTTCTCTCTCTCTCACCCTCCCTCCTGTCGTCTCTAGTCTTCCCCCCCCCCCCTCCTCTCTCTCTCTCTCTCTCTCTCTCTCTCTCTCTCTCTCTCTCTCTCTCTCTCTCTCTCTCTCTCTCTCTCTCTCTCTCTCTCTCTCTCTCTCTCTCATTTTTCTTCTACACTCCTCTCCCTCGTCCATCCTTTCCGGCCCTTGAACAATCACAGCGCATACAAAGACACCTCGACACAAACACGCACGCACTCTGCCCAGCTATCCCAGAAGCCACCTGCTGTGTTGCTGGCGCGACTGCACCGTCACCTCCACGACATAACCATAATGCCAGCTGCCTTTTGCTTGGTACTGTCTCTGTCTCTCTCACACGCTCTCTCTCTCTTGCTCTCTCCGTCTCCCTCCTTCCTTCCTTCGCCCTCTCTCATTTGTCTAACTATGTATGTTTATTTGTCTTCTCCGTCATCTCGTCTGCGTGCTTGCAACCGTGCGTCTACCTGTATCCCCGCCTGCCTTTCTCATCCTCGATAAAGGCCTCCCATTAAGGTGAACAATAACAAACCAATCTCCCTCTGGTCTGCCTATGTCTGTCTGTCTGTCTGTCTCTCTCTCTTCTTTTTTTCTTTCTTTCTTTCTTTCTCTCTCTCTCTCTGTCTACTTATCTGTCAGTCTGCCTGTCGGTCTATCTGTCTCTCTCTCTCTCTGTCTGTCTGTCTGTCTGTCTACCTATCTGTCTGTCTGTCTGTCTCTCTCTCTCTGTCTGTCTGTCTGTCTGTCTACCTATCTGTCTGTCTGTCTGTCTGTCTGAATCTCCCTCTCTCTCTCTCTCTCTCTCTCTTCTCTCTCTCTCTCTCTTCTCTCTCTCTCTCTCTCTCTCTCTCTCTCTCTCTCTCTCTCTCTCTCTCTCTCTCTCTCTCTCTCCCCCAGGTCCCGGTGTCCGTTCGTCCGATGCTGGTCTCGTCCCATAAGCCATCAACGCCGCCGCCACGGTCCTCCGCCCCTCTGTCAGTTTGTCTTCCTCCATCTGTCTCCATCTTTCTGTTCGTATATCAGTCTGTGCGTCAGCCTATCAGTTTCCCTCTCTTTCTCCCTTTCCTTTCCTCCCGTCCTCCCCTCCTCTAACGCCCCTCGGAAGCCCCTCCTCGCACGCTTCCGACCCGCCCGGCCTCTGCGCCCACCAAACCCAACCGAGCCATGCCATACCGCCGGGGGATTTATACGCCATAACCATCCTATTATTCTGCGTATATGTCCGCCTACAAGAACTGCTGCAACATTCGCCGCCGACCGAGAGGGCTATCTGCAGCGGAAGGCCGTGGTGCAAGGGGTCCCGTTCTCAGATTATCATTATTTTCCCTTCTGCTTGTACTTTCTCTCTCTCTCTCTCTCTCCTCTCTCTCTCCCTCTCTCCTCTCCCTCTCTCTTCCCTTTCTCCCCTCTTCTCTCTCCTTTCTCCTCTCTTCTCTCTCTCTCTCTCTTCCTCTTCTCCTTTTATGGCGTTCGTTGCACACACACAGATACACATTCACACACACACACAAACACACACACGAACAAACCAAAAACAAAACAGCCATAAATTCGGATTAAACACTTAAAACAACATTGAATCGCCTTAATGAATTAAACGAATGCTTCATTTCGCTAATCGCATCATCAATTAACCCCCTCCCCATCCTCACCCCACCCCCAAAAAGAGACAACAAATCCGAGCCAATGGTGACGCAAACACCATCAATGTTATATACAACGACAATAATTCACAGAATGACACTGATATAAACGACAACACGTATCACAAAACAGACACAATGACAATGGTAATATAAACGTCACCAGTCATAGAAAAAAAAGCAAAAACAAGAAGAAGACTAACAGAATTATCCGGAAACCCATCCCCATTAAGGTTAATAACACGACACTGGTTCACCGAAGTCGAAATAAGCTCATTTTGGCCTCAACCACAGCAACGATAATCAACCAGTATCAGCAAAAAATAAGACAACGGAAATAACGAAAAAGAAGAAGAAAAAAAACGAAAATAAGAACAACAACCACAAGAAAACAGTACGATCATATAATAAAAGACAAAACTAACAATAACAATGAAAATAAACGCTTCAAAAATAAAACGTCCATAACAAAAACAAAACAAAATAAAATAAATAAAACACATCCAACGGCACCAAAACAAGAACAACAAAAACAACCCCCCAAATGATAAGCAAATACCCACCTTTTATCTCGCTGCGCCGGGTGTTCGTTATACAAAGTCGACCTACATGCGGCAGCCCTGAAATAACGCGTCCCTCCCCTCCCCCCTCCCCGTGACGCTTGCAACACCCTCAATCTCCCTGCAACACTACTGTCCTTGTCATCATTGGCCTAATACCCTACATAATCATGGTGATCGTGAACTCTCATCATCATCATTATCGTTATCACCATCATCCCTGTGACCATCATTCGTTGAATTTGTGTCAGGAATTTCTTTTTTTTCAACGCCATAAAAATCGACCTATCGCTGTATTTTCCTCTTCATTCACTTCCGATGAGGATCACACCTCACTATACAGACCTAAATGTCCCCATCCACTACACTATACACACCTCCATTTTCTCATCTATATTATAACGACACCATCACTATTCTACTAAACAGATTTTTCCCTAATAGCTTCAACACGTCAAAATAAAAGCCGCCTCCTCCTAATAATAATCATCACCATCACAATCATCACACCACCATCATCATTATTATCACCACCACTACCACAAATCACAATCATCACACCACCATTATCATTATCACTACCACCACCACCATGATCCTCATCCTCATCACCACCACCATTATCATCACCATCACCATCCCTCCTCGCCCTCACCATCATCTCCCACGCCAATCGAGAAGGCCAGAGAGAGCGCCTCGGGGCCGCGCCGCCTTCCGCCCCCTGGGGTTTCATGCACAATTTTCTCATGACCTCAACTTGATCTTGGCACCTCCTTACCGACCCTCTCCTCCTCCTCTCTTCCCCCCCCCTCTTTTCGTCTCTCCTTTCATTAGTTATCTTTCATATTCTCTTCTTTTTATTGCCTTCGATCTCTTTCCTTTTCCTTCTCTCTCTCTCCTCCTCTCTTTCTTTTCTTCTCTCTCTTCCTTTCCTCTCTCTTTTCTTCTCTCTCTCTCTCTCTCCTCTCTCTCTCTCTCTCTCTCTTCTCTCTCTCTCTCTCTCTCTCTCTCTCTCTCTCTCTCTCTCCTCTCTCTCCTCCTCTCTCTCTCTCTCTCTCTCTCTCTCTCTCTCTCTCTCTCTCTCTCTCCTCTCTCTCTCTCTCTCTCTCTCTCTCTCTCTCTCTCTCTCTCTCCTCTCTCTCTCTCTCCTCTCTTCTCCTCTCTCTCTCTCTCTCTCTCTCTCTCTCTCTCTCTCCTCTCTTCTCTCTCTCTCTCTCTCTCTCTCTCTCTCTCTCTCCTCTCTCTCTCTCCTCTCTCTCTCTCTCTCTCTCTCTCTCTCTCTCTCCTCTTCTCTCCTCTCTCCCTTTTATCCCCTTCTCCCTTCCTCCCACGTCCCTCTTAACTATCTTTCCCCCTTGTCATTATTACGGATAAGTGTCTTGTCTCCTCCTCTTCGTCTTCCCCTCTTTTAACCTCTTATTCGCTCTTCTCATTCTTTTTCTTCTACCTCATTCTATCCAAGTGATCTTCCCTCCTCTTTATTCCATTCATTTTCTTTCTCCCCCTTTCCTTTCCCACAGCATCATATATCTACTCTCTCTCTCTCTCTCTCTCTCTCTCTCTCTCTCTCTCTCTCTCTCTCTCTCTCTCTCTCTCTCTCTCTCTCTCTCTCTCTCTCTCTCTCTCTCTCTCTCTCTCTCTCTCTCTCTCTCTCTCTTTTCTTATCCCTCCAACCCCCTCCTGCTCCCTCCATTCCCTAAACCTCTCCTTCCTATTACCCTTTCCCCCTTTCCCTACAATTCCTTATCCATCAGTCTCCTCCTCCCCTCCTTTCCCTCCCCCTCTCTCTCGCTTCTTCCTCCTTTCCCTATCCCCTTCCCCTCCCTTTCCTTCTTCCCCTCCTCCTCCCTTTTGGTTCGCTTCCAGAGACACAAACACATAAAACTGCCCCCAAAGAGCCAAACGTAGTCTTGGTGACAAGGACCGTGTCTCTGGGCCGTTGCGGGCTTGCCATTCCTCCCTCTTACCCCTCTTTCCTTTCCCTTCTTTGTCCTCGTTCTTCTCCTTTCCCGCCTCCTTCGCCTCCAAATTCAGACCCCGTTTTAATCGAAATCTACGACTTACAAAGGAGGTCGTTTTCCGGAAGAGCAGCCAGCCTCGGGGGCAGGGACAGTCCTGCGGACGATCATGGCAGACGCTGTCTGTCTGTCTGTCTGTCTCTCAGTCTCTCCTGCTCACACTCACACATGAACACGCACGCACGCACACATGCACACGCACAGGCGCACATTATTATATGAATATAATGACAACGACAAAAATAACAATAACACATAACAAAGTAATCGTAAAGACGTTAATAATAAAAATCCAATTAGTTCTGCTATTGACAATTACTGATAATGAAGAGGATGACTGAAGATGACAATAATAATGGTGGAGGCAATAACTATAACAACAACAACAGCAATAATAAAAATACCCCCAAAAATATTAACAATAGTAATAACAATAATTACTATCATCATAATCATAATAATGCCAATAACAACAACAAAATCAACAACAAAAATATAGATGATGAGAATATAAATAACAACAACAAAACCAACCCAGCCATCCCCTAAAAAGCCAAGACCGCAGCGGCACTCACCTGCTGTAGAGACTGGCCCTGTAGTTTGGCACCCTGATGGGCCGGTAGAACACGAAGCGGGTATCCTTGACCGCCATCTTTTACTCGGTCGTCGTGGTCGTTAAGGTGGTGGTGGTGGTGGTCGTGGTCGCCGTGGTCGTCAGCCTCTGCTTGACCATATACATCCAACGCCGACAACAATAACTAACCACAACATCCTTTGCGGCACCACACTTTATTTGTATCACTCTAGTGCCTCGATACACGCACTTGTGGCACTCCCATCAAGAACAGAAATAACATCAAAAAGCAAGGACGCGACACAAATGATTTTTTTCCTGCTTTCTGTCGTTGTTTTTTATGCAATAATTCGACTTATTTTCAGAGGCGATAATTAATAACACGATGGTCAATTAATTCCTCGTTATCTCCAATTCTATTTTCTTTCTTCTAAATGTTCACTCCCATCTCTACCATTGCTTTCTTTAATTTCAATTATTTTTTCTATCACAATATAAAATCATGGGCCTATTAAACCATATATTGAACTGCGCATGATTGAGCTGGCTACTGTCAATTGTTATTCTTTATAATCTGAAAAGCCGTTCAAAGAACTATTAGTTGTATTGCTCGGGGACGAAGGGCACACCGAAGAATGCTGATGATCAAATACTGCGGGCGATAAAACATTGCACGTTGCAATAAGATGCCAATGCCTGCGAAAGTTATGCGCGCGCGCGCGCGCGTGTGTGTATGTGTGTGTATAAAAATGCACACGTGCATTTTTATGTACGCGCGATAAAAATGCAGAGAACAAAATCCACGACCACATGGCCCGCGATCACTCAACTGTCAGTGCAGCAACTAAAATAATACTCTCGTTCAAGATCCCAGGGATTGACGCCTTTACGCATGTAAGGGGACAGCTGACGTCACGAGATGACAACACCGGTACGGGCGCACCAGGGGACCTTTCCTTCGCGAATTCTTTCTCCCTTTCTCGGGTCGTCGGAGCGCAGTGCTCCCAAGTTTACAGGTATACAAATTGGTTTACCTGCACCACCTGGAATACTTAGCCCGGGCACTGCAGCGTAGGATTACAAAATAACACGCTGTATTCACCATAACGATTTCAGAATTCGGCAAGATCCGCCACCAACCCGTAAGACCAATACATATTTCCCAACCGACTGAGTCACAACTCAGCGATCACGTTCATCTTGCTACCAGCCAAAACAATAATAAATAGCAGCGACAACGATAACGATATCAACCATGACACCACCAGCAGCAGTGACATTCAGCAACAACAAAGAGAACAATAACAGTAGCAATAACACTCCTGGCAAAAAGGGGGACACCAGTGCAATCCAAGTCCCTAACTCCGAGGCTCTTCTGCTGCCTCTCGGGTTCAACGCGCAGACACAGCGGCTCCTCCTGAGCTCATCCTTATCCTGGGGCAATGCTGCTCATATGCTGTCGCGGGGAGGGCGTCGGGGGATGAGGGAGAGGAGGAAGGAGGGATGAAGAAGGAGGGAGAGGGGGAAGGAGGAAGGAGGGAGAGAAGGGAGGAGAGGGGAGGAGGGATAGAAGGAGAGGGGAAGGAGGAAGGAGGGAGAGGGGAAGGAGGGATGAGGGAGAGGAAGGGAGAGAGGAGGGATGAGGGAGAGGGGAAGGAGGGATGAGGGAGGGGGGAAGGGGAAGGAGGGGAAGGAGGGATGGGGGAAGGAGGAAGGAGGGAAAGGGGGAAGGAGGAAGGAGGGAGAAGGAGGAAGGAGGTGAAGAGGAAGAAAAGAGAAAGAGAAAGAGAAAGAGAAAGAGAAGGAGAAAGAGAGAGAGAGAGAAAATAAAATAAAAAAGACAGACAGAATGATGACGCGAGGATTAGTGAGGATGTCCCCCACAGTGTGTATGTGTGATACACGCGTGCTTTATCTGTTGGATCGTTTTACAAATATTCCTCCAAGTGGGAGCGAGCGTCCATTTGCAGAGTTCATTCCTTCGTCGCCTTCTCTTTCTCTCTCTAATTCCCCTCTTTCCTCCCCACCTTTTCCCTTTCTCTCTTCTTATCCACCTCTATATCTTGCTTCCCAGTGGCGCCTGGCCCTAGCTCCATCTTTTTCCACTACCTCCCTCGTTCTTTCCTTCTCTCCTTCCCACTCCTTCGTCCTTTCACTCCCCTTGCTCCGTCCATATATAATCGAAAAAAAAAAACGATAAAAAAGAAATGAAGGGAAAAGGGAAATTGGAAATAGGAGAACGTACTCCCCCCACCCTTTTTTTGGGGGGGGAGGGGGGGGGAGGGGGCAGTGATTTACTGCTGAACAGCAACTGTAATGTTCTGCAAAGACTGGTTAACAGCAACCATAAAACTGAAAAAGTTTGTGCGGAGTTTTGAACGCGAGACAAACTGCTCTCTCTCTCTCTCTCTCTCTCTCTCTCTCTCTCTCTCTCTCTCTCTCTCTCTCTCTCTCTCTCTCTCCTCTCTCTCTCTCTCTCTCTCTCTCTCTCTTCTCTCTCTCGAAAACAAACACACGCACGCACGCACGCACGCACACACATGCACAAACACACATACCCACACAACCCACACACCCACCTAACACACACACACTAACACACGACATGACAACAACGAAACAATCGGTCACGGGGTGGGCGTGGCGGGCGGCCCTCAGCAACAGTATTCGGAAAGAGCGGTGGGCTGGCGAGTTGTGGACGGGGTAGAGGCGGGTAGCAGCAGCAGCAGCAGCAGTAGTAGTAGTAGTAGTAGTAGTAGTAGTAGTAGTAGTAGTAGAAGTAGTAGTAGTAGCAGTAGCAGTAGCAGTAGTAGTAGTAGTAGTAGTAGCAGTAGCAGTAGTAGAAATAGTAGTAGAAGTAGTAGTAGAAGTAGTAGTAGAAGTAGTGGTAGAAGTAGTGGTAGAAGTAGTAGTAATAATAGCAGTACTATTGGTTGTTATTGGTTGTAGTTGTAGTAGATTGCTGTAGTAATAACTGAGTAATAATTATAGTAGTAGGAGTAGAAGTAAGAATTGCTGTAGTACTAGCAGTTGTGATAATAGCAGCAGCGGTGACAGTGACATTAGCACAAGCAGAATAATAATAACTAATAATAAAACAACTAAGGCCATTCGTAGCAGCAGTAGCGACAGGAGAGGAAACGGAAAGAGGAAGAGAAGCAGGAAGAGAGGTTCAGGAAGCTAACAAAGACAGGGCGAGATAGATACCGATAACCAAGCCAGGATATGCACTTTCCGGGGTTTGTTTCCGAAATCACGCCCGTCTGTCTGTCTGTCTAGCTGGCTACTTTTATTCTGTGGATGCGTGCGCGCGTGTGTATGTGGAGAGTGAGTGAGTGAGACAGTGAGTGTGTGCGCGCGCGTAATAGAGAGAAAGAGAGAGAGAGAGAGAGAGAGAGAGAGAGAGAGAGAGAGAGAGAGAGAGAGAGAGAGAGAGAGAAGAGAGAGAGAGAGAGAGGAGAGAGAGAGAGAGAGAGAGACTTTACAACATAAATTCTACACGAAGTGGTGAAGCGAAAACGACAATAAAAAAAGGTACATGCGAGAAAAGAACCTTCAAACCCAACTATCCCGCTCTACCTTCCACGTCACCCCCACCCCCACCTACCCCACCAATGATCGGGCTTGCGGGCGAGAAACCACGTCTTTCACTGCTACAGTTTCTAGCCTCCCTCCTCACCTCTCCCTCCACCCCCGCTACATATACACACACCGCCCACACCACCTCCATCTCTTCAACTCCCTTCCCCGCTACGTACACACACACACACACACATACCGCCCACATCCCCTACTCCCTCTCCCTGCCCCCTCCAGCTTCTCCCCCGCCCCATCTACAGCAACGTGACTCTACCGCCCACAATCGCCCACTCAGTCCTGTCGCCCCTACAACCCCCCCCCGTACCCCCCCCCCCCCGCTCCCCTCATACCACTTCACTCCACGCCCATGCACCTGTGGCGGCGTCTGGCAACGCCCGCGACCTCCACCTTCACCTCCGAGGGGTCACGGAGGCACAAGGGGAACACCGCAACCTTGTTTTGTCTCCCCTCTCCCCTCCCTCCTTTTCCCTCCCCCAACGCCAATTGCTCCCCTCGCCTCGCCTCCCTTACGCTCCTCACTACGTCTTCACAACAGGGTGTAGGGAGGGGGTGAGAAGGGGAAGGAAGGGAGGGGGTGAGGAGGGGAAGGAATGGGAGGAGTGGAAGAAGGGAAGAAGGGAAGGGGTGATATGGGGAAGGAGGGGGAGAAGTGGAAGAAAAGGGGAAGGGAAGGGAGGGGTGGAAGGGGGAAGGGAAGGGAGGGGTAAGGAGGGAAGGAAGGGGAGGAGTGGAAGAGAAGGGGAAGAAGGGAAGGGGTGATATGGGGAAAGGAGGGGAGAAGAGAATGAGAAGGCGGAGGCAGGGGGAAAGGGAACGAAGGCGGAGGAGGGGAGAAGGAGAGAGAGGAAGACGGGAGAGGACGACGAAGAAAAAGAGTAGGAAACGAGAACGAGGAAAGGGAGAGCGGAGGAGGGGGGAAGGAGAAGGAGAGGAAAAGGAAGGGAAAGCCAGAAACCCGCAATTCTCTCCCTGCAACCCCTTCCGCTTCTTTCGCCTCCCCTCACCCACAAAACGATGAGAGCGAAAACCTCGCGAACCCCTTTCTTACCCCCCCCCTCCCCACCTCCTCTTCTCCCCCTTTCGTCACCACCAAACCACACACTCACGAGCAACACCGAGCACCCTTGTCTTCAAATTTGCTCACTCACTCAATCTCAATCTCTCTCTCTCTCTCTCTCTCTCTCTCTCTCTCTCTCTCTCTCTCTCTCTCTCTCTCTCTCTCTCTCTCTCTCTCTCTCTCTCTCTCTCACTCACACACACACACACACACACACACACACACACACACAACACACACACACACACACACACACACACACACATACACACATACACATATACACACAGTAATATATCTATGTATTGTTGTTGTTATTATGTATGTATGTATTTCGTAAGTATGTATATATATAGATAGATAGATAGGTAGACAGATCATTTCTATCTTCTCTCCATCCACATACATCTGCCCTTCGCATTCCCTCCCTCTCCCCTCCTTCTCTCACCCCCCCCCTCCCCCGCTGCCTTGAGACAGTCCAGATGCTTGCGCGACACCTCCGCACAAGTTAGCACTGAACGCTGCATTTTCCAAATTATTTTTCTGGGAAAAGGAAGGGAGAGAGGAGGAATAAAGAAAAGTAATGAGGAATGAATGAGGGGAGTGGGAGGGGAATCAAAGAAGGCAAAAGAAGTGAAAACACGAGAGAGAAAGGACGAAGGAAGGGAATGAGGGAGGGAGGATGGAGGGAAGGAGAGAGAGAGAAAAAGAGAAAGAAGAAAGAGAGAGAGAGGAGAGAGAGAGAGAGAGAGAGAGAGAGAGAGAGAGAGAGAGAGAGAGAGAGAGAGAGAGAGAGAGAGAGAGAGAGAGAGAGAGAGAGAGAGAGAGAGAGAAGAGATATGCTGGAGATAGACAGACCGACAGATGAACAAACCACCAGAAGAACCAAAGAAAGAAAAGCAGGTAACATGAAAGCTCTAAAACGAAGAAGAAATAGAGGAAGAAAAATAAGAAGAAAAGTGACACAAGAAAACATAATATTCAACAAAATTAAAACAAACAAACAAAAACGAAAAAAAAAAAGCAAAAAGTCAGCGCAAACCAAGCACCCGCCAGACCCGCCGAACTGAGCAATAAAAAAGGGACGGAATAAAAAGCACAAGAACGGAGGAGTCGCGTGTGGCGTTCCCCGACAAGATGACCCGCACGTTCTTCCAAGGAGACAAATCCCGGCGGTGACTCGACGCCCTTCTCCCTCCCCTCTGTCCTTCCCGCCCTCCATCCTCCCCTTCCCCTTCCCCTTTCCCCTTCCCTCTCCTCTCCCTTCCCTTCCCCCTCCTCTTCACCCCTTCCTCCCCTCCCCCCTTCCTTCCCCTTCCCCCACATGCTTGGACCCCCCTTCCCCATCATGACCCACATAATCCTCCTTCTCTTTCTCCCTCTCTCTCTCTCTCCCCTTGCTTCTTAGCCACTTCTTTTCTTTTACTTTTTACATTCTTATCTTGACTTTTTTATTCTTATCTTAATCTTATTCATTTTAATCTTATTTTCTAGCTTTGCTGCCCTTTTTCGAGTTTTATTTCTCTACTTTACATTCCTAGTGTTTATATTTCTTATTTTCCTTCTATTTCTTCCTCGTTACGTTACCTGTTTCTTTTCTCCTCGCATTTCCCTACCCTCTCTCCTTCTCCCACCTCTCCCTCTTTCTATACTTTCTTTCTCCTCCCTCTCTCTCTCCTACTCACCCTCTCTTCTTACTCTCTCCCCTCTCGTTCACGCTGGTCGTCCCCCCTCCCATCCTTCCCTTCCCATATTTCCCCACATCTTTTTTCCCTTCTATTACTCATCTCTATTCCTATCCACGCACCTGTCCTTTGCCATTCCCATCCTCATCCACTCTTTCCACGCTTTTTTCTGTGTCCTTTCTTAATCCGCGTCCTTTTCTTTATCATGTGACCGCCACCCTACACTTTAACCTCTTATTTCGTATCCACTCCGCACTTTAAAAGCAAGTTCCCAACTATATTACATTTTTTTTCTTCTTTTTGCTCCATCGTACATATTTGTCTTCAACTTTTTATTTTCCTTTCGAGGAGAAGAGGAGAGGAGGAGAGGGGAGGAGGAGGAGGAGGAAGGAAGGAGGAGGAGAAGGAGAGGAGGAGAGGAGGAGGAGAAAGAAGAAAAAGAAGAAAAGAGGAGAAAGAAAAAAAGAAAAAAGAGAGGAAAGAAGACGTAGAAGAAGAGGAGGGGAAAATGACGAGAAGAAAAAAAAGAAGGCTGAGGATGAGCAGTAATATAATGAGAATGAGAAGAAGAAGAAGAAGAAGAAGAAGAAGAAGAAGAAAAAGAAGATGGAGGAAAAGGAGAGGGACAAGAAGGAGAAAGAGAAAGAAAGAGAGACAAAGGAAGAGGAAGAATTGTTCGAGAAGGGAGAAAAAAAGGAAGAGCAGGAAAATGAGAACAGGCAGAAAATAAAAGACGAACAAAAGGGACAGCAACAGAAAAGCGGACAAGAGAAGGAGAGGAAGAAAAAGAAAGAAGGAAGGAAGACCGGGTCCCTGTTATTGCAATTTGTTCGAGTGCGTAAAAACGTGCATTTCGTCTTGATGACTTACTTCGCGCAGCTAATAGGGAGACGATAAGGGGGCGCAGAGAAGGGGAAGAGAAAGAGAAGAAGAGGAGAGGGGAGAGAGAAGAGGAGGAGAGTAGGAGGGAGAGAGAGGGAGGAGGAGAGATGAAGATGCAGAGAGTAGGAGGAGGGAGGAGGAGGAGGAGGGAGAGGAGGAGATGATGATGAAGAGGAAGAGGAGAGAGAGGAGGAGAGATGAAGATGCAAAGGAGAAGGAGTAGGAGGAGGAGTGGGGGAGAGGATGGAAGAAGATGACAAGAGGGCGACAACGAAGGAATAATGAAGAGGATGTGGATAGTAAGAGGAGGAAACAGGTGATAAGTAAATAACAAAAAAGGGAAATAAAGAACGAGAATCAGAAAAAATAAGAAAAGAAAAGAAAAAAGATGCTAAAGAACGCAAAGAAAAAAAAAAACGACAAAGGATAAAGAGAAGACAAAATAAGAATGAATAAAGAAAGAAAAAAAAACATCATGGTATTATCAGCCCAAGTCAAAGACATATGCCGAAGAGGATCCTAATCCCTGTGAGACAAACAAACACACACACACACACAACACACACACACACACACACAAACACCACAAAACACCACACAACACACACACCACAACCACTACACACCACAGATACGAATGCACGTACAGATAAATTAAGTGGTCGATCGTCCCGCAACACGCAATATCTCAACGCCCAACAAAGAGCTAAGATTGCAAAAAAAGGGAAAAAATTAATACTATACTATAATTAATAAGGAAATAAATAAATAAAATGAAAAGAAATAAGATAAAATAGATTATTCGAAGGCGATGAATCCACAGGAAGGAGGTAGGGGTGGGGGTGGGGAGGCAACCGACCGGGGAGCTTAAATTGCAAATTATCAGCTGGCGATTGCTTTCAGCAGATGTACACACAGTCACACGGAGGGGTTAGCGAAAGGAAGAGACAGAAAGGGGATTAAAGGATGAAAGAGAGGGAGGGAGGGAGGGAGGGAAGAAGAGAAGGAGCAGAGGCAGAGGGAGTAGGAAATGGGTGAGAAAATGAGGGAGGGGGAGGAGGGAGGGAGGGGAGATTTTAATTCGATTTACATCTCAAAAGGATAAAGCAACACGAGAGAGAGAGAGAGAGAGAGAGAGAGAGAGAGAGAGAGAGAGAGAGAGAGAGAGAGAGAGAGAGAGAGAGAGAGAGAGAGAGAGAGAGAGAGAGAGAGGGGAGAGTAATTAAAAGAGGAGAGTGACGTTATCTTTTAAATTTCCCCTGAATTCTTCCACATCATTACGGTCATTAAATCCTCCAGCTGGTAATGACGCTTATTCACCTCAATCCCGAGAAATTCACGGTCTCAAAAAAAGAAAGAAAAAAAATCCAAAATCACAGCCGAGTTGCATCTCCACCTCGACATTTCCTTCCAATCTGAAGTAAAACTCCCTTTCCTCGGACCTTCCCCTCCCCCGCCTCCCCCTTCTCACAGAGCGGCGCCTGGGTGAGTGCGAACGGACGAGAACCTGATTCAACTGCCAGCTCCAGCTCCCCCTCGAGGTCGCAACTTCCTCCTCGATAATGGGACAGAAGCCGCCCCAAATATCTTATAAATTACGAGCTGAACAAAGCGAGAGGCGAGGGGAGGCCAGTGACCATGGACAAATGGAGACGCTGCAACACAGGGAGATTTCCACAAGCGATCCTCGCAACAAAGCAGAATCATTAGACGTCCCTCACTGTCAGTTCGAACTCTAACGTTACAACACACACGCACATATCAAGAGACCACAAACTGCGCGACAAAGACCTTATTCACAAAACGTTTCAATTGGCCTAAGTAAACAGCATCAACCGCACGTAAGCTTAACACAACAGCCACCTCCGCTCCCACAGGGGCGCCGCAAAGCACAGGGTCAGCGGCGGGATCTTCGCGGGTCCACCGAAGGGGCGCGTTTCTGCCGACCCGACACCCTCCGTGCGCGGCGTTGTCCCCGACGGAGAGGCGAGAGAGGGGCGAGCGCGTACCGAGACAACGCAGAGGGGCGCGGGCGTGAGCGACGGGCGGCCGGGCGAACAGGTCGCTGAAGACTGAGTGACGAGGGTCGGGCGAGCGGCGGCGAACGCGCTCGCGGCTGCAGCGGATATCCTCGGGCTTCGGGCGCGGGAGTCCACGTGACGCCCAAGGTGGATAACGAGCCCAGATGAGGTGGACGCGAGCGTGTTGCGTCCCCCGACTCTGACATGAAAGTGTCGGCCTGTCGCATGACTCACCTCGTCATGCAGAGGCTGATACTGAGGGCAGCATGACAGAGACGAGAAAGACAGCATCCCCACAGCTAAAGCACGGCCTCGCAGCACCCACCCCAGCCAACGCACCCCAACCCCGCGAGGGGAGAGGATCGCCGTCGACCCCCCCCCACCATATTAGTAGGTCAAAACCTCAGTCATCCACATTAAGTTATACTGCCCTTTGTGTACTTGTGAACGTCATCCTGCCCCGTCGTGCTCTCTACGCTGTAAGCTTATATCGACAAATAAACAAGCAAAATACTAACGACACTAATAGCAGCATACTATAGACTCGGTCACGAATAGGCATTGCCACAAAGCGATAAGAAGGAAGGGGAAGGATGAAACTCTCCCTTATACGGCCCGAAGTAGCTCTGCTTGATCGAAAAATGCTCCGCCTGAAAGAGCGCGTCACGGAAAAATAGCCGATCTGGCAACTATGGTGTCTATACATACTAAATAAACGCGCACACGAGGAAACAGAGAGTTAGATAGATACACGAATAAACAAACACACAATTAAACATGAAAATGTAAATAACCTATTCAATACTACCAAATCGACTGTCAAATAAATATCAGAACGAAACCAAAGCACCCTCGAAGGCTATGTCACACGACTCCCCCCCACACAAGACCGCGGCTACGAGTCCTCCTATTGCAAACGCTTTCTGCCACACCTCGCGTGCAACGGAGAGCAACAACTTGGTAATCGCGATGATAATTCGCACGGTCTCTGTCTTTGGCGGACGGAGGAGTTCCCAATCATCTACCTAAATTTACTGTTGTCTTTTCTTTTACTCTTTAATGTGTTTCGTATCATTATTAAGGCTATTAATTTGTCTGATAGTGAACGCATGAGCTGCGGTGAGGAGGTAGAATGAAAAGGGACAGAGATAGAAAAAGAAAGGAGGATGAAGTGAATGGGGGAGGGAGAACAATGTAAATGAAGTAAGGAAAATAAAGAAAAAGAAAGAAAGGGGGCTAACACAGCAACATCAACACCCCAACATTAAAAATCTATTGCACCGACAAATCTAAAAAAAAAAGTAACAAAACACAACACATATCAATAAAAATAAAGTAGAGGAGAGGAAAGACACAAAATGAAATGACAAGCACGTGGCACACGAGGAGGAGGAGGAGGGACAGGGAGGGGCAGGGGAAAGGGGGGGGGGGAGGGGGAGGGCAGGGGGCAGGAGCCACAGGGGTTCTTCACCAACACACGATCCGCTCAATATCGGAGACGGACCGTTTAGTTGCCAAGTCGAGCACACCGGGGGAAGAGGGGGAGGGGTTGCGGGGGTGGAAGGAGGGAAACGGAAAAAAGGAAAGAGAGAGGGGAGAAGGAGAATGGGAGAAAAAGAGAAAGAGAGTGGGGGAGGGAGAGAGGAGACCAGAGGGAGAAAAGAGAAAAGAGAGAGAGGGAGGTGTGGAGAGAGAGGGAGCGAGGGAAGGGTGGGAGAGAGAGGAAGAGGGAGGGAGAGGGAGAGGGAGGGAGAGAGAGGAGAGAGAGAGGAGAGAGAGAGAGGAGAGAGAGAGAGAGAGAGAGAGAGAGAGAGAGAGAGAGAGAGGAAGAGGAGAGAGAGAGAAGAGGAGAGAGAGAGAGAGAGAGAGAGAGAGAGAGAGAGAGAGAGAGAAGCGAGAGAGAGAAAGAGAGAGGAGAGAGAGAGAGAGGAGAGAGAGAGAGATAGAGAGGGGGGGAGGAGAGAGAAGGGGGTAGAGAGGGGAGAAGAGAGGAGAGGGGGTTGAGAAGGGAGAGAGAGAAAGAGAGAGGGGAGAGGGAGAGGAGAGAGAGGAGAGGGGAGAGGGAGGAGAGGGAGAAGGGAAGGGAGGGAGGAGGAGGAGGAGGGAGGGAGGGGGAGGGAGGGAGGGAGGGAGGGAGGAGGAAGGAGGGAGGGAAGGGAGGGAGGAAGAGGGAGGGAGGAGGGAGGGGGAGGGAGAGAGAAGAGAGAGAGAGAGAGAGAGAGAGGAGAGAGAGAGAGAGAGAGAGAGAGAGAGAGAGAGAGAGAGAGAGAGAGAGAAGAGAGAGAGAGAGAGAGAGAGAGAGAGAGGAGGGAGGGGACACGTCGGGCCACACAGATTACGCAGCTATTTCTGGTGCACGTGCGAGGGAGGCCACAGCCCGGCGGCGGCGATCCCCCTGAGCTCCTCCCTGGCTCGGAGTTCGGGAGGAGAGAGGAACAGGTGGACGGCGACGAGGCAAGAGAGAGAGAGGACGAAAAGGAGGCCAAGTGAAGAGCGTAATAATGACAGGGAGGATGAATGGGAGTAGAAAGATAGCCG
Source organism: Penaeus vannamei (assembly GCF_003789085.1). Classification (NCBI taxonomy): domain Eukaryota; kingdom Metazoa; phylum Arthropoda; class Malacostraca; order Decapoda; family Penaeidae; genus Penaeus; species Penaeus vannamei. The sequence goes on from NW_020870028.1 coordinate 748,740, forward strand.
ACAGGGACAGGGCGCGGCTTCAGTAACGATAAAAATACACAAGTTTAAACAGTAAGTAATTAGATACACATATACATATACATCCAGATTAGCTATCCATCATAATCCTGATTTGACCGACACAAACAACACAGAGAAAAAAAATACATGAGTAAGCCACTGTCACTTCCTAATCCCCAATCTGCCAGCCTCAGGCACTCGCCCATGTATCTTTCTTAGCACACGGCACTCGTACACAGACGTGGCACTCCAGCTCATATCGCCCAAACACACCTGACACCTACTACTGTGCCGCCCCAGTTCCTTATCTCGGTGCAATGAAGGGGCCAATGTCAGGCCCCTCGACTCCCGCCCTTGGCCCCAGTGGCACTGCGTGTCCCGCGTCAACATCATCCTGGCATCGTCATCATTCCCTCTCGATCCCCGTAGACCTCCCTTGCGTCTCCCTCTCCGCAAGGCTCCGCCGTGCGTGAGTCTACAAGCAACGCCCTTCCCTCTCGCCCCTCCCCGCCCCCACGCGACCCCGCCTCCTCTCTCCTCCGTGCCAACCCTCACTGCAGCCGAGATCAGGGCTGTCCTTGGCTCCAAGTGCCACTCACAGCCTGCCGCCTGACGCTAAGTCTCCCGCGGGGCACTGGCCGCACACACGCGCACTTGGCGCACGGAGAGGGAAAAGCCGATAACGCCGAGACTGACTGGCAGGTCTGCCTGATGCGAGGGCCTGCGGTTGTCTGCCTGTCTGCCTGTGCGCCCCGCTTCTCTCTTTCTCTTTTTCTTTCTTTGTCTGTCTCTGTCTCTGTCCTCTCTCTTTCTCTCTCTCTTTCTCCCACACCATTCTAACGTTTCAATCCACTGGATCACATTCTAAAAATAGCTTCTAGCCTCACACACGCCGCGCTCACGCATCACGCTCCTCCTCATTAACCCGAGCTTCATTGGTTCCTTCACAGGTTCAAACTCACGCCAGAGTGCCCGTCCGGGAGGCACTCAAAATTTTATTCTTTTTCCCACTTTTTCCCCGAAGTTCTCCATTTGCCGTTTTATTTAATTCTTAATCCGGTCGTCCGCGAAAGACGGAGGCTGGAAAAGAAGGGGAATAAGATGCAAAGGGAGGAAAGGGGAATAAGATGCAAGGGGAGGAAAAGAAGAGGAAGAAGAATGGCGAGCAGACGAGCAAGATGAAGGAAGAGACGCGAGGAACAAACGAGGTAGATAAAGAGGAGGAGGGAGAAGGAGGAGCTGGAGGAGAAACAGCAAGAAGAGGAAAAGGAGAGGAAGCACTGGCGGAATCTAGTCGAGTGAAGAACACCACTTGATCGCGCTCCTTTGCCTGTCGAGGATCCACTTGGTAATCAACGCCTCGAAGTCTCACTCTAAAGCACGGAGGTAAATGAGCGGCGCGCGAAAGAGGACCGAAACGATGGGGGATAATGCGAGAGGAAAGGGAAGAGGAGGAGAAGGAAGAGGAAGAGGAAGTGGTGGATGACGAGGAGGAGCAGGAAGGGGGTGGAAAGTGATGAGGGAGCAGAGGGGAGAGGGGAGAGGGGGGGGAGGAGAGAGGGAGGGAGAGAGGGGAGGGAGAGAGGGAAGAGGGAGAAGGGAGAGAGGGGAGAGAGGAGAGAGGGGAGAGAGAGAGAGAGAGAGAGAGAGAGAGAAGAGAGAGAGAGAGAGAGAGAGAGAGAGAGAGAGAGAGAGAGAGAGAGAGAGAGAAGAGAAGAGAGAGAGAGAGAGAGAGAGAGAGAGAGAGAGAGAGAGAGAGAGAGAGAGAGAGAGAGAGAGAGAGAGAGAGAGAGAGAGAGAGAGAGAGAGAGAGAGAGAGAGAGAGAGAGAGAGAGAGAGAGAGAGAGAGAGGGGAGGGAGGGAGAGAGAGAGAGAGAGAGAGAGAGAGAGAGAGAGAGAGAGAGAGAGAGAGAGAGAGAGAGAGAGAGAGAGAGAGAGAGAGAGAGAGAGAGAGAGAGAGAGAGAGAGAGAGGAGAGAGAGAGAGAGAGAGAGAGAGAGAGAGAGAGAGAGAGAGAGAGAGAGGAGAGAGAGAGAGAGAGAGAGAGAGAGAGAGAGAGAGAAGAGAGAGAGAAAGTGCCAGAAGAGAAGAAAAGAGAGGGAGAGGGAGAGGCCGAGAGCGAAACACGAAAGAGGGAGAGGGAGAAAGTCCTAAGTAAGGCAAAGAGAGCGTCGCCAAACTCGGCTCGGCCCAAGTCGAGACCCAGGAAAGACCCGAGCGGGGCAGAGGCGGGGCACGCCAGCCAGGCGGTTGTCCGGAGGAGGGAGGGCCGAGGGCAGGAGCCGAGGCCGCCGCGTTGCATCACCGCGTCGGGCTGGAGGTCAGACGCCCGGCCGCGCACCCCACAGGCCAGCCATGACTACACCCGCGGAACCTGCCCGCCGTCCGCCGCGCCCGCCCGGCAACGCTGCACTTCACACCCGCTACTGGGCAGGTACGTGTGGCTGGAGTACCAACGCGTGAACGACTGAGTAGGCCGCCTAGCAGGTTGACCGAATGTGGACAGAACGAAAACATTTTTAAACATGACCCAAGACGACCAAAACCCTCCCTCCGACACTGTTTATGTACCAAACGCACACCACTGACTAAATGCTATCATTCCCCCGCCTCCCTCCCACGAATCCCCCTTCATTCACTCCTCTCCTTCCAACAGATGAGTGTGCGAGGGAGCGCGGGTCGGCGTGGGCAAGGCATGCGCCGAGATTCCACAGGGCGGCAGGATGGTGGATCTGCTGTGGACTGGCTCGTGGGGCCTGTCACAGCTGATTGTCGGGGAGGCCAGTCGTGGCTGGCGCTCTGACTGGCACTCTGGCTGGCTCTCTGGCCGGCTGGCTGAACGGCTGGGCTCTCTTGGTAGAGGGCGTTCGAGCGCTCGGCGCCGCGGAGGAAGGTGTGGCTCTGCAGGCGAGGAGGGCCGCCCATGCCGCGCGCGTCCCAGGGCACAGGGGCGGGCAGGACGGCCACCGCGCCCCTTATCTAGCGTAAGAGGCCGACGAACATCCCATAAGGTCGAGCGGGGCATCCTCGGCTCCCCGGCCGGTCCGAGGCACGCATCGCGCCCCCAGAGCTCGGGCCGAAACTGAGGAACCGCGACCCATCACGCCGGCCGCCCGGGGGGGCGTTCCCTTCTCCCCGCCGACTCCCTCTCCCCCCTCTCTATTTCTTCCCTTCTCTGACTCCAAACTATCTCTCCTTCCCTCTTAATATCCCTCCTTCCTTCGCATTATCCCTCATTCCCTTCTCTCTCTTCTTAATCCAGCTTCCCTCTCTCTATCCCTCCTTCCTTCTCTCTATCCCTCCATCCCTTTCTCTACCCCTCCTTCCCTCCCCCGTGACCCCCCTGCTTCCCTCCACCCTGCCCTAACAACCCACGTCTGTCTCCCCCTCGCGCTCGCTACCATGATTCACGGCCGGTGCGGGGGTCGTGACGTCATCGAGACATGATCGTGTCTTGCTCCCAAACTCCTAAAGTTACTTTCGTCTCATCACTGCACGACACGATCTGTTAAAAGACCCAGAATAATATCACAAAAAATATATACATATGCGTCATAAATTTGGATTACTTGCATGCGCAGCTAATAGCTTTCTATGCGTGGGTCGATTCATCTATTGATTTAATCTTAACAAATCAAATAATCATTACGTTTACATATGGGCTCCGTGAGTCTGGTTCGTTGTCAGAGAGACCCTCATAAAGCTCGACTTCGCATTTTCTTCTCTCTTACTTACTGTCGCATTTGATGATAGTGCTACTACGGTTACTGCTACTGCTGCTATTACTGCCACGGACACTCTTGCCCCCTCTACTGCTACTATTATACCACTACTACTACTACTACTACTACTACTACTACTACTACTACTTGCTGCTGCTGCTACCACAACTACTACCACTATTACTGTTACTACTACTACTCTTACAACCACTACTACTACACCTACCCTACCCTACCTTAACCCCAACCTCTACTCTTCCTCCCACCACCACTACAACTGCGTTCAAATCCTCCCCGTCAGAAAGCCTACTCCCGCAGCCGCTCCCCCCCCCACCCCACCCCCGACACCCCTGCCCGACGGACACCACCCCTCCGCCGCCCAAATGAACGCCAACCTTCCATGCAACATTACGCGCCCAATCAATAACGACAATGCACTCCGGTGGCTGGCGACGCCCAATCTAATACATAGTTCAATAAATAAGTCATCGCGCCACCACAAATCGTCGGAGAGGGGGAAGGGGGGGGGGCGGGGAAGCGAAGTAAACAAAAATCAGCTGATCGATGACAGGTAACTGCATCGCCCTTATCCGCCCTTACTCGAAGCTCCGGTTCCACCATGATAACACCCAAGAGGACGATCCCAACATTGTTCTGACGATGAGGTTCGCGATAAGATGCCTTTCTGGTGTCTCCGAGGTATACACAATTCATTATTAAAAGGTTGACTAGCACAGCCCTCCCCTCCCCCTCCCGTACGCCTTTACTCCTTTCAATAGCAATCACTCCCCCACCCCCCACTCCTGTCGCCTCCCTCATCGATATGAACGCCAGACCTGCCGAAAGAGAGAGGGGAGGGGGGAGGGGGGAGGGGAGGAGAAAGAGATAGATAGATATAGAGGGAGAAAGAGGGAGGGAAGGACAGAGAGGGAGAGGGAGAGGGAGAGGGAGAGAGGGAGAGGGAGAGGGAGAGGGAGAGGGAGAGAGGAGAGAGAGAGAGAGAGAGAGAGAGAGAGAGAGAGAGAGAGTGAGAGAGAGAGAGAGAGAGAGAGAGAGAGAGAGAGAGAGAGAGAGAGAGAGAGAGAGAGAGAGAGAGAGAGAGAGAGAGAGAGGAGAGAGAAGAGACAAGACAGAGAGAGAGAGAGAGAGAGAGAGAGAGATGAGAGACAAGCTCAAAATAAAACCCACGAATGATGACAAGCAGAAAAGCCCCTCTTCCGCGCGACCGCCCAAAGCCCACAGTGTCCTACCACAACCTCCGCCAAGCTCTGACCCCCCCCCCCTTGGGATCCTTCGACGTAAGCATTCTCCCTCATCCCAGGGGCACAGCGGCCGATAAACCTCCTCTCCTTCCTTCGTCGTCAACATCATCCCTTCTCTTCTTTTTACTACACATCATCATGACTTATATACCTTCTTTTTTTTTACTCTCCTTCTCCATCCCTTCCCACTTTTGTTCCTTTTCTTCTCCCTCCTCCTCCGCCTCCTTTCTCTAATTTTCCTCTCCTCCGTCTACCCTTCTTTAATTTTCTTCCCCCATCTCCGCTTCCGTCCATTCCTTCCCCTCTATCCTCTTCTTACTCTTTCTCCCTCTTCCCCTCTGCCTTTTTCCCTCCTTCTCCTCTTCCACCCATTCCTATTCCCCTTTACCCTTCCCCATTTTTATTCTCCTCGCCGTCGTCGTCGTCGCGTCCTCCTTCTCTTCTCTCCTCCTTTCTCTCTTCTCTCCTCCCTCCTCCTCCCCCCGCTCTCCCGAAGACCACTACTGCCAGCATCACCCCCAGGTCAGACTGGCTGTTTACGTTATGACTAAGAGAAGGCCTGAAGCAGAGGCGAGGGACAAGGCTGGGGGAGGGGGTGGAGGAGGGTTGGAGGCAAGGGGGTAAGGAGGGGAAGAGGGGAGGAGGATAGGAGGGATGGAGGCGGGGGGGACCTCATCCGAGCCCGGCACAACGTCGCTTTCTTCAACCCTCTCTCTCTCTCTCTCTCTCTCTCTCTCTCTCTCTCTCTCTCTCTCTCTCTCTCTCTCTCTCTCTCTCTCTCTCTCTCTCTCTCTCTCTCTCACACTCATTCTTACATCCTCCCTATCTCCATCCCCCTTACCCTCCATTCCCTTTCCCTACTTTCCACTCCTTTCCCTTTTCTTCTCTCCCTTCCAACCCTTTGATTCCTCTCCTTCCTCCTTCCCTCTCTCACCACTGATGCAACATTAAGTTCACGAGATTTCTCCAAAGTCAACGATACACAATAAATGAGGAACTAAGCAAATAAATAGATAAATAAAACGTATAAATGACGGTTCCCAGCGTCCTGACCTCCTTCCACCCAAGCCATGTCTTCCGAACACTCTCCGCCGCATCGCAAACCCACAACAAATACACAACGAACGCAGCCGAGCTCCAGTATAGGCCTATCCTCTCCTTCGTCTTTTTCCCTTCTTTTCATCTTCCCTCCGCCAAGGCATGCATTCCGCGCATTACTATTAGGCCTAAGGCGCCAAAGGGCAAGAGGGTGAAGAGGAATAAAAGGAGGAGGAGGAGGAGTCACCAAGGGGGGTGGGGAGGGAAGGGTCAGCTGGGCCTTCATTTTCCCCTCGTTCTCCACACTGCTGTAAGAAGGGTCGGGGACAGCCTAATTAGGCCTTCCCTTAATCAAGACATCTGAGCACCCTCCCCCCCCATCCCATCGCTTTCCAGTCCATCCATCTCTTCTTTTCTTCCATCTCATTTCCATCGCCGCCCACCTCCCTCTCTTCTTCCCTTCCATATATGCTTCTCTCTACTATCCGCTTTAGACCTTCCCTCTTCCTCTCCCTCTTCTCCACCTTCCCTCTCCCTCTCCCTCTTCCCCCCTTCCTTCTCCCTCTCCCTACCTCGCCCCTTCCCTTCCCCTATCCACCCCTTGTGCCTCTCCTCCCCCACTTCCCCCGCTCACCCCTTCCCTCCCATCCCTTCCTCCTTTCCTCATGACCATCTTGACCCTAAACTAGAAGGTCAAAGGTCAATTTCCGGGCGAGGTCGGGCGAGGTCGTGACACGAGAGTGCGTGCCGGAGAGGGGACGCTTGCTATTTACATCACCCTCATTCTGCGTTTGGTCTTTCTTGATTTCTTTAGCAAAGGAGATGATACGCATGCATAGTTGAGTGGATGGATGAATAAGGGATAAACAAGGCATACTGGTAGAAAAGACTAGACAACCAAACAGACAGACGGACGGAGACAAATAGAGACACGCGCACACAGATACACACACACACAATATTTTTCACACACCGACAAAAATAATACACATATAATTAATGAAATTTTGATACATTACCTTACACCAATTGCGTGTGTAACAACTAAACAAAAAGCTCTCTCGATTTCCTCTTCCATCTCTCTTTCTCCCTCCTCCTATTCCTCTCCATCTCCCACCCTCCCGCCTCTCTTCGAGCATTTCCTGCTCACCTTCAATCTCGTTACTCCCGTACTCCCAACTTTTCTTGTTCTTTCTTTCTTCTTTTTCTTCTTCTTCTTCTTTCGCCCAAGCAGCGCCTCAAACATTCCTCTCTCTTCCTGTGTCCCGCAGACCAAGCTCGCGATTCCCCTCCCGTGACCTTCACAGACGAGCCCTACCTGCGTCGGGAGCCCAAAACACGCAAGCTATTGAACTTTCTCTGTCCACCTCATTTTCCTGGTCTTTACCCGTCTAACTTTTCCTTTCATTTGAATTTTTCTTACTTTCTCTCTCTCTCTCTCTCTCTCTCTCTCTCTCTCTCTCTCTCTCTCTCTCTCTCTCTCTCTCTCTCTCTCTCTCTCTCTCTCTCTCTCTTCTCTCTCTCTCTCCGTACTCTTCTCCACCCCCTCCATTTCCCTCAGTTATTCTCCCTTCCTTCCTCCTCTCATCCTCCCTTTTTAATCACACGCCCCTGTCTCTCTCCTTTGCCTCTACTCTCACAAAACAAAGCAGATGCGGGTAACGGTGTAGGTTCCCTGCTCCTGCTTGCCTGCCTGCTTGCCGTGTGTTGTTCCTTCGCCAACTTACAAACGCTTATTCCTTTCTACTGTTCATACACGGATTTTCTCTCCCCTTTCCCCTAACCCTCTCCATCTATAAATT
>NW_020870028.1:761562-764062 GCF_003789085.1 Penaeus vannamei
CGTACTTCATCCAACATCTCCAACCTCCTTCCTCTCTCCCCCCACCTCCTCCTCCTCCCCCTTCCCCTCCTCTCCCCTTCCCTCTCTCCCAACTCCCTCCCGACTCCTCCTCCTCCTACTCCCCCCTACCACGACAAGGCTATCAACGACCGCCGAATCGCACCCAACTGCAGGTCGTGGCTGGTTTTACCAAGCCGAGACTCACGACTTGCCTGCTCGGAGACGGGACGACGATTCTTTACATTACGCACAGACACGCTACAAACGCACCATACCAAACACCACAATCACAAGCACTCCATCTACTCCACTTCCCTTTCTCTCACTCTGTCTCTCTCCTGTTTCTTTGATTCAGCTCTCACCCTCACTGGCGCTCCATCACTCGCTTCTCGCCACCTACCACTCACATGCACACACGACACCACTCAGTCATCTACTCAGCAATTCTAAGTTGAAGGTCATTCACACACTGACGATGATTACTCAACAACAGCTCTTCCGTTACATCCTTGAGGGCTCAACTCTGATCCATTCACAACGTCACTCTAGTATCGAGAGGATACAAAACTCTCCAACTAGTATTAAACGACACAGCCACACACACAACACGAAACACTTAAACCAACAGAGTGCAGGGTTTATCCTTGGCTCCTGAAGGCTCAACGACTCTGCTTGCACGAGTGTCAGACTGCGGTTGAGATAGTGAGAAAAAAGATAGAAAGATGATAAAGGAGATAGCGAAAGAGAAAGAGATAAGAGTGAGAGTGAGAGTGAGAGTGAGAGTGAGAGAGAGAGAGAGAGAGAGAGAGAGAGAGAGAGAGAGAGAGAGAGAGAGAGAGAGAGAGAGAGAAGAGAGAGAGAGAGAGAAGAGAGAGAGAGAGAGAGAGAGTGAGTGAGAGTGAGAGTGAGAAGTGAGAAGTGAGAAGTGAGAGTGAGTGAGAGTGAGTGAGATGAGAGTGAGAGTGAGAGTGAGAGTGAAGAGAGAGCGAGAGTGAGAGGGAAAGAGAAGAGAGAGAAAAGAGAAAGAAGAGAAAGAGAAACCATGTCAGTGTAGTTATCAAATATTTCAGGAAATATCATACTGCTGAATAATCTAATAAATACACCATTTACTTGAAAAGTACATTAGATCTCATATATCACCAGAATAAAAATATGAAAATGTGAAAAAAGGTAACCATGTCACTGCTTTAATAGTCACTATCATATAATGATTAAATGAAGAAAAAGTAAGAAAAAAAGTTGCACAGGAATCTTCTCCACTCCATCAAATTGGCTGAGACGTTAACAAAGTGCGCTCTAAGAGAGGAAGCGATGAAATCTCAAATCCTGCAAAACCACACGCTCAATATAGCAATGATCCTGATAACATCGCACAGAGATAGAATGCCTTCGACATATTTGACAGCTGGCACATGCTCTGGCTTGCTCCCTCCAGTGAAAATTCCATGTATAACTGGTCAAGTCAAGATTCAAAGTATTACAACTAAGGGAAGAAAAAGAGAGGAAAAAAGAGGAAAAAGAAAGAAAGAAAAGAAGAAGAAAAACAACAACAAAAAAACTGAATCTGTATGAGAAACATTGTTCTATATCTCTCCTACGACAGCTAGCCATTGACAGCTAGATAATCCAAGACAAGCACCAACCAATATTTTTCCTAGTAATTGCAGTGTTGCTTTGCAATACATCACACTCTGCCTGTTGAATTCTGGGGTCTGGTGTGGCAAGTAAGGTTTATATCCTTGCTTTGCTTGGTACTAGCGAGAAGACACCCAGTGTGTCTGGTGTTAGCAAGAATTTTCTATAACCAATGTAAAATGAAATTATTTACTTTTACAAGAGAAAAAAAAGTTGCAATCAATTGTACAGTGAAATAATTTGTTTATAGAAAAAATGTGGTTAATCATAAATAAATTAATTTTTTAAGGATCTACTGAAACATTCTAAATCCTTTACTACCTACACATACCAATAATTTTATTTTAATATCATCTAAACATTATCTTCCTGTTTTAAAAGGCCTCAGAGATCCATATTCAGAAAAAGTTTACTGACAATCTTCAAACTGGCTGATAAAAACAAATAATAAAAAAATATATAAATAAATGAATCTGGCTGCTCTATCACCTGACTTTTAGAAATCACCCGATAGAATTCTTCAAGCTAATTACAAGTCTTCACTCAAAGTGAAATACTGAATTTTGTAAAAATAAAAGAAAGAAAGAGAAATAATGCAACAAACAAATCCTAAACACACTACATATATGATAATATTCTTCATAAGAAGAAAAAGAAGAAAAAAATATACACACAATAAAAACAACAAAAACAATAGCTCTCATTTTCAGGGGACTCTCAGAATAAACATACTGCAGACACACCTTATCTGCTCATTTTGGGATAGGAAAGAAAAAATAAGCCATTTCCTGTACTTCAGTCAGCTGTGTGCAGGAAAAATGCTATAGATAAGAAAGGAAATGAAGGAGATACTCCCCCCCCC
>NW_020870028.1:771562-779062 GCF_003789085.1 Penaeus vannamei
TTAATGCAAGGCACCCACACTTTGGAGACAGCCAGCGTAATAGTAATGGGGAAGAATTCAAACATTTCATTAATAGCAGATCACTGACAGTATATGACACAGAAATAGAAACTCATTTGGGAGGTGGCAGGTTAGATTACGTATTTGGCAAAAATCTAGTTCATGGTAATGTCTGTACTTCACTGGTACGAGAATTAGTGACCACTTTGCAATCCGAACTGACTATACTGTTGACAGCAACTTAGCCCCTAAAACACCTAGGCTTAGAATAATCATCCCACCGGGCCTGGAGCATCACTTCAAGGCACGTGTCTTTGATTGGTACAACACATATGAAGTAACAACAGTTGAAAATTTCTCCCAGGATTTAATCAAAGTTGTCACTGACTACTATAACACATGGGTCTGTTCACGAAAACTCTCGAAGAAAAAGAGCCCCCAAGCCCCCCATGCTCCGAGGTGGATCAATGACACAATTCTAGCCAAGGAACATCGACGAGTTCAGGAGCTTGCCAATTGCTATAAAGATAACAAGACGTCAGACAATCTTATTCAGTTTCTTAAAGCCAATAAAGAATTCAGAGAACTAAAAACTGAGATTCGTAGTAAACACTGGGAACAATTTTTACAAAGCATCAATAGTCAAACTTCCATGGCTGATGTATGGAGAAAGATTAATAGGCTGACAGGTAAAGCTCCCACAACACCGCAGTTTCACAGTCCACAAGAACAGGCTAATATGCTGCTGGAGCAGTGGGCTGAAAACTCTCAGCTGAGCTCACTTCCACAAGGGATAAAAGATCACCTCGACAAGTCAAAAATAGATAGAAAATTCAATATAGCAGTAGCCTGTGCTGCTATTGACCCATCCGACTTTGCCGCAATAACCGAGAGGGAACTGAAAAATGCCCTTGTGAAAGGCAAGGCAACAGCCCCTGGCGAGGATGGCATTACTTACAGTGTTCTTCGCCTCATTGCGCAGGTGCCAGGCAACCCACTCTTACACCTGTATAGACTCAGCCTATCACAAGGAATCCTCCAAGCTCCTGGACTAAAAGTTTAATCATCCCTATACCCAAATCCAACTGACAAAATACAGACCAATTTCCTTGACCTCCTGTCTGTGCAAAGTACTTGAAAGAACAATTCTGAACAGACTCATGTACCGTATACATGCTAAGTTATCCCCAGACTGTATGGATTTCTCCCAGGACGTAGCAGTCAGCATTGTTTTGCAGAATACTTAACAAACTCAATACCAGGCATGCAAACCGTATTTCTTGATCTTCAATCTGCCTTTGATATTGCAAACAGAGAAATGATCCTTGAGCAACTAGCTAGCCTTGGTATTCAGGGAAAACTGTTAACATGGATTCAAATGTATCTATCCTATCGATCGGCTCAGGTTTTCTTCAGGGGTGTTAAGAGTACTCATGCAAAAGTGTTTGAACTCGGCACACCTCAGGGAGGCGTACTTAGTCCCATGCTATTTAACATCTTAATGCATAGATTACTAGGCGATATACCACTTGAGGGCAATGACTCCATTATTTGCTATGCCGATGATATATTTGCATTAAATCCTCATCCGAGGAGAGAATGCAACAGATCCTTGATGTGCTTTCAGCAAGGGCTACAGAGTGTGGCTTGATCATATCGACTGAAAAAACCAAGGCACTTAACCCTAAAACAATCCCTCTGCCAAGGTTTCACATCAATGACGTTGAGCTAGATCTCTGTCACCAATACAAATATCTCGGGGTGGCTGTTAATGATGCAGAGTTCATACAAAACCTGAAGAAAAGGCTGTGGGAACGTCTGAAGCCACTTAGTACACTTGTCGGCAAAGACCATGGTATTAATGTCAATATTGCTAGACTCTTTTACCTGTCATACACACGGTCGGTCATAGATTATCATGCATTGCACCTAGTATTATACAAGGAATCAGAGTTGGCTAGTTTAGAAATTGTACAAAATGAGGCCATGAGGCTTATTCTCGGTGCCCCTAAGACAACGAGGATTGTGAATATGAGAACAGAACTTAATTTGCCGTCTGTCTATGAAAGAATATTATACATAAACCACATTTAGCGTCAAAGCAATAAGAGAACCCCCTATTGTACAGTCCAAAGACAACTAAAACATAGAATAGTGGAGCTAACTTTGAATGGCGACATCGATTCAAATTCAAGTCCATGGCAACAAGTAACATGTAAGCACTTGTCTCAGCTGAACATATCCATAACTAAGACCCTACATGGACGTTCTGCTCCACCGTGGAAAATGTCGGACCTGTGTATTTTATACGACTGCCCCCAAAAAAGACAGTGTCCCCCCTGCTGTACTTAAGCAGTATGCTTTAGCAATTATCAATGAACACCTTGAAACTATGCCCAATGCGTATGAATGCTACACTGATGGATCCTTGCAGTCTGGGAGTAGAGCAGGATGCGCTTTTGTCGTATATAAAAACAATATTTTGCAGCACCAGGATGTAGGCGGGTTCATGACTGGGCTAGCACTACGCAAACTGAGTTGGCAGGAATGCTCATAGCCACCGAATTTCTATTAAGTCAAGGCTCAGGAGTCATTTTCTGCGACTCACAGAGTGCTCTCCAGGCATTGAACACACTAGACAAAGGTGCAGGAAATATTGCAAATGACATAAGGGTAAATGTGTATCGTGCAAAAGAACGAGGCCATGATATATGTTTTGTGTGGATACCATCGCATGTTGGAATCCCCAGGCATGATCATGCTGACCGCCTAGCAAAATCAGCGTGACAAGCAAAGTGTGGATATAGATCTTGGAGTACCTCTTGCTAGGATTTCACACATAATTAAAACCCTTCAAAGAGGACTTGTCTGACTTGATTAATTCTCAACGGCCTGAAAGCTGTAGCATAAAGCACTATGACCGGTTTATGCAAGATGTATTCATCTATGGTTTATACAAAACAAGAACAAGACAGTGTGATATTGTGACCGCAAGAATCAGGCTGGGATATAGATTGTACCGGCAGGTCAGTACAGCCTGTAATGTTGAAGAAACTAAGTGTAAATTATGCAATGAAGAATATAAGCGAACACGTACATTATATCTCAGAGTGCCATGTAATACAGCCTTTCAGACCACCTCGCATGAGGTATGGAGAACTATGTAACTACTTCATATCGTCTGATGTTTTGGAAGATATAATTATGTTATATCCTAAATTTGGAATGTAGTATCACATTGATAGATGAGTAGATTGTTCTTTTCTTTTAAATTATATATTTTAGAGCGTAATAATTCTATGATCTAGATTTACACTGTAATACTATTATATAATGCTTTGACCATGCATCAAATGTACCACAGCTTGCCCACGCCTGTGCAGTTAGCCAGGGTGGTAAATAAAGGACTAAACTTTAAAAAAAAAATATATATATATATATTTATTTTTTTTTTTTACAGTACACACCGTGACCTCCCGTAAAGCCGTTGTATGGTGTCCTTCCTCTCTCATTTTCGCTCTCTTTCTGCCACTGTTTGTCTGTCTGCCTCTGTTTTTGTCTCCCCCACCTTTTCTAACTCTAACTCTCTCTCTCTCTCTCTCTCTCTCTCTCTCTCTTTCTCTCCCCCCCCTCTCTCTCACACACACATTTCGTTCTTGTCCATTCATCAATGATATAGATTCTCGATGAGACTTAATCTTTTCAGACGGTAACACTCACAAAACAAAGCAAAACGAAGCAAACAAACCAAACATTCTTAAGAATCTGTACAAAATAGGCCTATCAATGAGTATACACCAACATGTCCACAAGTGCATATAGCGATAGAATTGATAAACTCTATTATATATCTGTTTATTTATTCGTCTATCTAGGTATTCAAACATTTATGATAATAATGCTACGTGCAAGAAATGTTCGCATAGAAGAATTCGGAATCTGACAAGGACCCCACGAGGGACAAGAAAGAATTCAAGACGGAAGGCTGAACACGTAGAAAAAACGACGGAGTAATGGAGATATGAGTGAAGTTGGTTGGTAGTCCAGACGGGTGGGATGAGCAGGGTGACCCAACTAGGATAAAGGAAGAGAGGTGGCATCCTAGACAGAGTCGGAAGAGAGAGGAAGGGCAGAAGAAGAAGAAGTGGCGGAAGTTGGACAAAGAGGAAAGTCCCCGCTGATGGGCTAGAATCCTGTTGACGATCCCGCCATAGTAGTGGTCTGGTCATACGTAAAGCAGAGGATCCAACGGACGCTTCAGGAACAAGAGTGAGCAGAGCAAGAGGACTGAGGCTGAAAGATAGCGTGTGGTTTCAGTGCTGTGATATCGACGAGAGCCGAGAGAATCTGTTGACACAATTAGAAGTTCTATGGCCATCAATTCGATGACATTTGATGCGAGTCGATCGTCTACAAGTCAGTTTTCTAGATTTTCTTTACTGCAATGTTTAGGCTTTGGGATAGATTGCCCTCAGAAATTGTAACTTCTTCGACTCTTGATAAGTTTAAAAGACCAGAGAACATGCTTTTCTTACGTAAATAGCTGACTTTCTCTCTTCTCATTCTTTCTTAGCTGTATCTTGGCCTGCTCTGACGCCTTTGGTGACATAAATCTCGATTTTTTCAGTGTGGCTCTTTATATAGCTAACAACAACAACAACAACAACAATAATAATAATAATAACAACAACAACAATACTACTACTACTACTACTAACAATATTACTACTACTACTACTACTACTACTACTACTACTACTACTACTACTACTACTACTACTACTACTACTAACAACTCTGACACAAACTGCGACCATTTTATGTAATGTGATAGTGATCATTCCATGCATAGTGTTAAAGTTATAAGAGAAAGGTCAGTGTGGATTCACTGCCGCGGGCGCAACTCTCCCGGTTTTTGCGTTGTGATGCAAGGCGGTCGTGTGTGTGTGTGATTCATTGTGCTCTGGAAGCCATGTGCAGTTATGTGTACCTTGTGTTCATGGAGAGGTGATAGCAATATTTCTTATTATATTCTGTGTACTGTAATAAGATGAAAGTGTCAGTATTATTTTTTTATTCGTTCTGTCCACACTATCCAGCCAACGCTTCAGTAATAACAGTGATGATAATGATATTGATAACAACAACAGTATTGATAATGATAATTATAATGATAAGGATGATGATAATAATGACGACGATGATAATAGTGATGGATGATAATAAGATAATATAATAAAGAAAAAGATGATAATGATGATGATAAAGATAACGATGGTGATGATCATGATGATAACGATAACGACGACGACGACGACGACGACGACGTTGACAATAATGATGATGATATGATCATTTATCATAATAATAATATAATGATAATAAAATAATAATAACAATGCAATGATAATAAGATAAAATAATAACTATAGTAATAAAATAGATAAAGCAATAATGATAACAATTATCATTATCGTTATTATTATTATCATCATCATTGTCACCTTCAAAGTCACATACTGTTCTTGCTCTTGTAAGTTGTATTAGGATGCCATATGCACACACAAGCTCACACACGTAAACACTCATACTTACGGTACCAGGACACATGATGTGTGGGTAATAAATATATAAACTTTCTAAAACAAAAGCATCTGTCACTGAATCACACTAGTCTGCCCTGCACGTAAGTAGGTTCTCTCTTAATCTCATAGAAAACAGTTTTACGGGTAACCATTCTATTTCCCCTTTTCCATGGGTAGTTAGCTTTATAACCAGGGATAGTATTTCAAGAATATTGGTGGAAGAACCTGAGCTGGAAGATGTTTTAAGTTTTGTTTGAAATAGCCTTTAAACCTTGCAATGATCATCTTGTTCTAATCATTCACGGTGTAATATGCGTATATCTATTGTTTCAATTAATGTGTAAGTGTTGGGAATTTACTACAATCCCTTGAGACAATGGCCCTAATACGCGATCTAATAACCTCGGGGGCACTCCTGGGAATCCACAAACACAGCCATTATCATTTCATACATCAGTGAGTGTCGTTCTCTTTATGAGTGTCATTAGACTTTCTCTCTCTTAGTGCGATCATCATGTATACTGAAGTATTACTTGCGTGTTAATCATCAACTTGAGAAGGAAACGCCACGGATGAAACGTGTCTTAAATTTTGTCTTTCTGTTCACTGGAAAGAAAGCTTATGTTGTACCATATCGCTTTGTGAAACTGAAACTGTACCGAAAAAGGACTAGGTTCCCCCTGCTCTTCTCGCCTCACATGCCTGAATATATAAGCTTTGCATTTTACTAGTGACTAGCATGTCATCAGCAAACTATTCAGTATTAAATAACAAGCGAACATTTCAATAATTTCAAGGGGAAGGGGGAGGGGGCTGTATACATGGCGCCCTTCCTCTGATATAACTAAGGTTGAATACTTCCCTCAAGCATTCATTGTACGATCCAAGGAAAATCTAATGGCGTCCCGAACAATCATAGTGATTGTGAGGCAGATTTTTACCACCTGTCTTGAAGAGGGGGATTGAATTTTGAAAAATATGTTTTATTTATAAATAATTTTACAGGTAATGGAGACTGATGCTACAACCAGCTGCTACGTCCTCGCAGCTACAAAACAGAATGCAACACTATAAGCTGGGTGGTCAGGTCAAGGGAGAACATAAGCACACGGTAAAAATGCCATAGCTTTACTATCAACACACATAGAGAGCTAATATAGACACAAAGCAATAATCTGGTTAGATAAGGCACAGGATCTGCCATATACGAACGGGAAACACGTGCGTCACAGTCTACACATCGGCCAGCCTTGCATAACCACACGGCTTCGCAGGTCACTTCACTTCACCATCACTGTACGTCACCTCCCGTCATCATCATCATGGCTAACACACCATAACACATCACTGTCATAAGATAACCCAACACCAATATGCGGGAAACAAGCCACCAAAACAGAATCAACAAAATACGAGTTCACACCATGATTTCCATAGCAACGTCTTCAGCGATAACTCCGCACTTCCGCAGCTGTTTCCTCGCTTGTCAGCTTCAGCCTGTGACGGCGCCCGGGAATCAATACTAACAGTGAACTCGTCTTCCAGTCGACATCCATACACCTTCCTGAAATATAAAAATGATAATGACGATGATGACAGTTATAATCACACTAATAATGAAAATAGCAATAATAATGATAATGATAACAATAACAATAATAATGATAATAATAATGATAATAAGAATATTATGATAATAAGAATGCAATGATAATGATAATGATAATAAGAATGTAATGATAATAATGATAATAATATCAATAATAGTGATGATGGTAATGATGATACTACAAAGATAATGGTAATGATGATACTACAGAGATAATGGTAATGATGATAATAAAGATAACAACGACGACAACAGCAATAAAATGCAAATGATAGTATTAATGATAAAGATGATGAAAATATCAGT
>NW_020870028.1:794062-799062 GCF_003789085.1 Penaeus vannamei
TTGTTTTCTCTTTCTTACAATACTTTTATGAATTGCGAAAGGAAAATGTTGGATCGCTTTCACACAACATTCACACACCTATATCTCCAAATACAAAAGGCATATGAAACTGATACACAGATAAGCCCAATCATTCACAACCGAACATTAGTTTCAACATTACTGAAATAAACATCGGCAGATGCTATAGTTCCTCGGCGAAACACGTTCGTTACAAGCAGGCGACAGACGAAAGGCAAACAGCTGGTTATTAGCCGTTTCAGCTGGGATAGAGCACAGTGGCACAGACCGTGAATGCTGTCAAATTCATTGAAGCCGCGAGTTCAAGCAAGGAAAACATGACGTGAGATTTTAAGGTTTCTAAGGCATTGACTTCCTAAGAAGGTTGGAATAAAGTTTAGACAAGATTTCAGTCTGACATGTACTGTACCTACTCTTTGCTGTATACATATATGTACTTAGATTGATATTTACATCTGTCTATATCAATTCATTTGTATCTCTATCTATCTCTATAACTATCTTGTTATCTATCTATTCATCTATGTAGCTATCTATCTGTCCATCTATTTATATGTATATGCGTATATGTATGTACGTCTGTGTATTCCTTTGTGTGGTGTGTGGGTAGTGGTTGTAGTGTTACTCGAATGGGCGACATTATACGTTCCTCCTGAGGCTGTCATACTGTTCTCTTGGAATGAATCAGATATCCGTGTGGAACAATGGCCGCTGGGGATCAGTTATACCTCCTTAGGTATCATGACTGATGTTCTCCATTTCAGTTAAATATGCATATATATACACACACATATACATACACACACACACACACACACACACACACACACACACACATATATATATATATATATATATATATATATATATATATATATATATATATATATATATATATATATATATATATATATATATATATATATTATACACATATATGCACACATATATAATCTTTATATATAAATGAATATCGTTTTAATCAGTGAATGAAAATAAGCCTCATTCTAGAAATGTGATAATCACAAAGAAGTAACTTTATGCTTACGGTGACAAACGATGCAAAGCGAGAGAAAGGAAATATATGGAAAGAAAAGTCAATTCTGGTGACGTAATCGGCAGCTGTATTTCTGTTATTCATCAAAAAAGAACATGTCTTGAGCTTACTTTGAGAAATTATATATAGAATGAAAAATGGAAATAAAAGCTGGAACTGTAACATGTCCCTGTCCAAGGCAAAAAAAAAAAAAAAAAAAAAAAAAAAAGGAAAAAGGAAAAGAAAGAAAAAGTTATATCTATTCATAAACACTTGTATCACATGGATATTTGAAACTGAAGGCTTCTTTGCCGTCTCCGAAACCTTGGAAACCTCGATACCAATCACAGAAACCCTGCCAGGCTTAATTGTGTTTTGATCTCCGTGGAATATATTATTATGGGTCATAATGTGCCAGATCTTGTAATTTTCCTGTTGTTTTTCCTTATTTTCTTGCATGTTTTTTGCGACGTATTTTCTGATCGTTCTGCCTACATGTTCGATTTTTTTGTATATTTATCTGCGTTATGATTTCATCTATCCTTTCCATTTGTTAGTTTTACTGTTCTGGATGTGCGTCTCCATTTCTTTATCTTTTTTTAAATCTTGGGTAGGGAATAGGTAATGGGTAAGGAATAAATACATTTGATACTTTATCTTTCTCATGAAATTATGTAAACAGCCACGCTCCCAATCCTTAGCGGAATAGCCCTCGATTCTGAAACTAGAAGTGAAATGCGTTCATTGCTTTCAGCTTACAATTTAGGGAAAGGCTAGATCAGTAGCAACTCGAGGAGGTGTCATGGCGTCTGTTTTGATGATTGGTCAATAATAATATAACCATTAAATTAATTATTTTCCATCCTTTTTGAAAATTGAAAAGACCAAAATGATCGACCATATTCACAAAGCATCCGTAACTTTTGTGACGTCATCAAAATGTGCCTTTTCCAAATATAGAATCAGACGCCAGGACACCTCGGGTTGCTTCTGATCTATCCTTCCCTCTATAATTTCTTTGGAACGAAAAATGATTGAAAAGTGACTGCACTTCCTTATTTTGAAGATAAGCCTATACAGTTTAGATATAGAATAGATTAAACGAAGCTAAAGTATAATTCAGATGTTATTTCTATGAAAATGCGAAATCAAAGTTTCATAGACAACAGCACTGGGATATTGTTCTAAAAGGCGATTCGATTCTTCGATTAAAGAAATTCAAGAGCGACATGACAGCACCAAAGTTAGATGTCATGAACTAACGATATAAACAAGAGTAACTTGATAATAAGATATGAATTCCTCTCTAATTTTTAGATCAACCGACCTAACGCTGGAAGTGGGTGAGGAGGGCGGGGGGGGGGGGGTATAGTTTCCCGTGAGTAAAAACAGAGAGAATCAAGTAAAAATAACTCTACTTAGTGTAAATTGGATTATCTCGACACGTATTGCTCACACCGGATTCTTTGTCCAGTAATAAGTCTAAGTAACGCGTATTGTGAAATCTTTTCCTTCAGATTGGTGAGGGATTTTAAAACAAATGGCAGAAAATGTTAACGAGATGGGCGGTAGGAGAGTAGGCGTGTGGGTGGAGGTCCAACTACTAGAGGTTGTAAATAGGTTAAGAACCACAACTTGATTAAAAAAAAAATGTGAAAAAAAAAACTAGAGTACGCTAGACAATGGATATTAAGGAACACAAAGGGGTTGTCATAGAGATGGTAAGGAGCAAAAGGTATTCCCTCCTCCCTTTTACCTTCCCTCACCACTCATACCATCTCCACGCCCACGCTCACCATCCCCTTCCTAATCATATTACCCCCCCCACCCCCACCCTATCCTTCCCTTCCCCTCCTCCCCCTCCTTTGTCTCTGTACCTTTCCCTGAAACTTACCATTGCACCTCTAATCCTCCTTCCCCTTCTACCCATTGGCCCTAACACTATCTTTATCCCCTTTTCTCCCTTAACTCTACTTCTTAAGCCTATGCGTCTCCCTAGCCTCGTTTCGCCCTTAATGGCCCTTTTACCCCCTCCTTATCCCAATAGCTTCGCCCACGCTAATCTCCCTCGCCTCACTTCACCCTTACCCCAATAGCCTAAAATCACCCTTAAGATTTAAAAAAATCAAGGTTACAGGTTGTCTGAAGTCAAGACATGATGCATATATTGAAAACTATTCCAATAAATATATCAAAACTATCAAAAACTAATAATAAAAATATAACATCCCCCTTACCCCATTAACTCCGCCCACCCATCTCTCCCTTTTCTCGTAACAGAGACCAACAAAACGCGATTACTGCCGCCCACTAACCGGATTGTGGGCGGCAGTTAACCTCGGCCTGAGAAGATTGATAAGGCGGGCGGGGTCTGTGTTTGTTTCCAATATTCTGAGAGATGAGGAGGGGTGGGGGGCTGGAAGAGAGGTGAGGAGGAGGTGGGGAGGGGATGGGGACACGTTATAGCGAGTTATAACATAATTTGAGCAGCCATCACATCCGAGCCAGCCTGTTTTGACTGGGCGCTTCGGTGCTTGGTTGTGCCTTTGAGGCTCCAACTACACACACAGACACCGAAACACACGTATTTACGCATTGCTTCTGAGTTTTTGTCTAAACAAACAAACTCTCTGACTGCCTTTCCAGTGCTCTTTCTCTCCTCTCACTCTATTTTTTCCACACTATTCCATCCTGCACCTCACCTTCGTCGAACGAGATTCGTCAGGGGGCTGTGCAGTGGCGCTCTCACCTTCACGTCGGTGTGCTAGCCGGGGGGGGGGGGGGCGCATTGCCTACAGGATAAGCCTACAAGCACTCGTTGGGTGGAGAACTCCGCCGACTAATCCCGTCGAGGGGGGGAGGAGGCCATGTAGTAGGAAACCACAGGCACCCTTCGCCACTTCAGGAAAGGAATAGGGATGGGTCTCCTTGATTCGCTCTAGTGACCCTCCCTTCGTCCTCCCAGACGCACATCTCTCTCTCTCTCTCTCTCTCTCTCTCTCTCTCTCTCTCCTCCCCCCCCCTCTCCTCTCTCTCTCTCTCTCTCTCTCTCAGCAAAGAGGGCTGCATTACCCCCAAAGCCTCTGCCAGCATGACGTCGGGAGAGTGTAATCAATAGCTACCTATGATGGATACGACGCGATCGCCGACACCGACGCCTGACCGACAAGACCTTTGAAGATGACGCCCGGAATGCCCCACCAAGTGCCGCGTCCTCTCCTGTCCTGTCGCCAGAGGGAGGGAGGGAGGGCAGAAGGGGTAGGGAGGGGGTGGGGAGAGGGGAGGAGGGGTGAGGGGGTGAGGAGGGGTGTGGGGAGGGGGTGAGGAGGGGTGTGGGGAGGGGGTGAGGAGGGGTGTGGGGAGGGGGTGAGGAGGGGTGTGGGGAGGGGGTGAGGAGGGGGTGGGTAGTGGGTGAGGAAGCGGGGGAGGAGGAGGGAGAAAGTGGCGGGAGGAGAGGAAAGCGAGAGAAAGAGAAGAGAGAAAAGAGAAAAGCGAGGATGAGAGAAAGAGAGAGGAGAAGAAAGCGAGGAAGACAGAAAGGGAGAGGAGGAGAAAGCGAGGAAGAGAGAAAGAGAGATAAGAGGAAAACGAGAAAGAAAGAAAGGGAGAGAAAACGAAAACAAAGAAGAGAGAAAGGGAGACAAAAGGAAAACGAAAAAGAAAAAAGGGAGAGAAGACGAAAACAAAGAAGAGAGAAAGAGAGAGAAAAGGAAAAAAAGGAAATGAGAAAGGGATAGGAGGGGGGAAGCAAGGGAAAGAGAGAAAGAGAGCATGAAAGCGAGGAAGAGAGGGGAAGTGAGAGAGGGCAAGACAAGGGAGATTATAAGTGATAGAGAAAGCAAATGGAGGAGAAAGACGAAAATGAGAGTATAGGGAGTAAGAAGGGAGGCAGAGAATGAAGTGGGAAGAAGAAGAGGAGATAAAGACTGGAGAAGAAGAGGAG
>NW_020870028.1:804062-815568 GCF_003789085.1 Penaeus vannamei
GAGAGAGAGAGAGAGCACACACACACACACAACAAAGTATGACACAAACTCAAAAACCATAAGCCAAAGATCAGAACCAAAACAAAACAACATCACCACTAATAATAGGACAAGGACAAAGACAAGGAGAAGGACAAAGGCAAGGACACGGCGACCGCATCTTTAAAGAGGCGAAAGTGGGAAGGATTGAAGGATTCGCTATTCATTTTTTTGCGAATCGTGAAATGGGGAAAATTATTGGCTGAGAGAAGTATGTGAGGAAATGATGAGGAGAAAGAGGTGGAAAAGAGAGGAAGGATGAGAAGAAAGAGGAGGAAAAGAAAGGAAGGATGAGGAGAAAAAGGAGGAAAAAAGATAGCTGAGGGGAGAAACATGATGAAGAACAAAAAGAAGAAGAGGAGGAGGATAAGGAAGAGGAGGGGGAGAAGTAGTTGGAGGAAAAGGACAAGGAAGGTAAAGATGATAGGGGTTAGGATGTAAAGTTGGAGAAGAGGATTCGAATCTTTGGCGTTTGCTTTGATTCTGAGTGGGTATGGATAGTAGGAAAGGATGAGGATGAGGAGGAGGAAGAAAAAGGAAGGATGAGGGGAGAAAGAAGAAGAAGAGAAGAGGATGAGAATGAGGATGAGGATAAGGAGGAGGAGGGGGGGGAAGTAGGAAGAGGGTGAATAGGAGGAGGAGGATAGAGGAGGGGGAAGGAGGAAGATGATAAGGATGAGGATGAGGAGGAGGAGGAAGAAAAAGGAAGGATGAGAGACAAACAGGAAGAAGAAGAGGATGATGATGATGAGGAGGATAAGAAGGAGGAGGGGGAGAAGTAGGAAGAGGATGAGGATAAGGAAGAAGAAGAGGAGGAAGAGGAGGTGGGAGAGGGGGATAAGGAGGATAAGGAGGAGGAGGGGGAGGAGGAAGAAAAAGGAGAAGAAAATGGAAAAAGAAGATGAGAAACGTAAAAGATGTAAGAATAAGAATGAAGAGGATGAGAGGCAGACGGAAGAAGGCACAAACAAACAAAAAAAAATAGTAAAAGAGAGTAGGAAGAAAATGCAAAAAAAACAAAACAAAAACGTATGCCACTTCAAGAGTTTAGCGGAAAAAACCCTCAAAGAAATGGGAAAAAGAAGCGAGGAAGAATGAGAAAAGTAAAAGAGAGGAGAAAAGGGAGGAGCAAGAGATAAGGAGAAAAGGGGAATAATGAGAAGAACAAACATAAAAAATAAAGGTGGAAGAGGTAAAGAAAGAAAAATAAAAACATCCCAAAGAGACAGAATGAAAGAATTAAAAAAAAAGGAGAGGTAGAAAAAAGGAAGAGCATGAGAGAAGGAGAAATAAAAGGAATAATTAAAAGAACAAAAATAGAAAGAAAAAGTAGAAAAGGAAAAGAAAGCGAAAAAGAGAAATATATCCGGATGAGATCCGAAGGGAAGGGAGGAAGAAACGAGAGAAATAATTTTTAGAAAAGGATAGGTAGACGAGTAAAAAAAAAAAAAAAAAAAAAAAAAAAAAACAGGGGAAAAAAATCATTGATTTAAAATAGCTTCTTTTACTTCTCTGCTTCCTTACGATCGCCAAAAGCGAAGTTCAGATTCTTTCATCTTTTCTCGACCGCCTCTTCTCGGAAAGTTCGAAAGAAGCTTTATTTTTCTATCATAAACTTTTTTCAGGATCATTTAAGTTCAGAATTACAGTCACTGGATTTTCTGAAAATGTCCTAGAATACCACTTTGTCACGAACATAAGGAAGATGGATTTTTCTGTCACTAAATCTATTTATGTATGCATGATGATAATGATGATGGTAATTTTCATAATGATAATGACTAAAAATAATGATGTGATAATGATATAATAATGCGCGTAGTATACATATTTTAGGATTCTTATTTCAGGCATATGTGTGTGTGTGTCTGTGTGTGTGTTTGTGTGTGTGTGTGTGTGTGTGTGAGAGAGAGAGAGAGAGAGAGAGAGAGAGAGAGAGAGAGAGAGAGAGAGAGAGAGAAGAGAGAGAGAGAGAGAGAGAGAGAGAGAGAGAGAGAGAGAGAGAGGAGAGAGGAGAAGGAAGGAGAGGAGGGGGAAGGAAGGAGGAAGATGATAAGGATGAGGAGGAGGAGAGGAGGAGAAGAAAAAGGAAGGATGAGAGACAAACAGGAAGAAGAAGAGGATGATGATGATGATGAGGATAAGAAGGAGGAGGGGGAGAAGTAGGAAGAGGATGAGGATAAGGAAGAAGAAGAGGAGGAAGAGGAGGTGGGAGAGGGGGATAAGGAGGGATAAGGAGGAGAGGGGGAGGAGGAGAAAAAAGGAGAAGAAAATGGAAAAAGAAGATGAGAAACGTAAAAGATGTAAGAATAAGAATGAAGAGGATGAGAGGCAGACGGAAGAAGGCACAAACAAACAAACAAACAAACAAAAATAACAGTAAAAAGAGAGTAGGAAGAAAATGCAAAAAAAACAAAACAAAAACGTATGCCACTTCAAGAGTTTAGCGGAAAAAAAAAACTCAAAGACATGGCAAAAAAGAAGCGAGGAAGAATGAGAAAAGTAAAAGAGGGGGGAAAGGGAGGAGCAAGAGACAAGGAGAAAAGAAGAAATGAGAAGAACAAACATAAAAAATAAAGGTGGAAGAGGTAAAGAAAGAAAAATAAAAACATCCCAAAGAGACAGAATGAAAGAATTAAAAAAAAAGAGAGGTGAAAAAAGGAAGAGCACGAGAGAAGGAGAGGAAATAAATAATTAAAAGAACAAAAAGAGAAAGAAAAAGTAGAAAAGGAAAAGAAAACGAAAAAGAGAAATATATCCGGATGAGATCCGAAGGGAAGGGAGGAAGAAACGAGAGAAATAATTTCTAGAAAAGGATAGGCAGATGAGTAAAAAAAAAAAAAAAAAAAAAAAAAAAAAAAAAAAAAAAAAAAAAACAGGGGAAAGAAAAATCATTGATTTTAAAATAGCTTCTTTTACTTCTCTGCTTCCTTACGATCGCCAAAAGCGAAGTTCAGATTCTTTTCATCTTTTCTCGACCGCCTCTTCTCGGAAAGTTCGAAAGAAGCTTTATTTTTCTATCATAAACTTTTTTCAGGATCATTTAAGTTCAGAATTACAGTCACTGGATTTTCTGAAAATGTCCTGGAATACCACTTTGTCACGAACATAAGGAAGATGGATTTTTCTGTCTCTATATCTATTTATGTATGCATGATGATAATAATGATGGTAATTTTCATAATGATAAAATAATGATGTAAATGATATAATAATGCGCGTAGTATATACATATTTTAGGATTCTCTTTTATCATATGTGTGTTGTGTGTGTGTAGAGGGAGAGAGAGAGAGAGAGAGAGAGAGAGAGAGAGAGAGAGAGAGAGAGAGAGAGGAGAGAGAGAGAGAGAGAGAGAGAGGGAGAGAGAGAGGGAGGGAGAGAGGGGAGGGAGAGAGGAGGAGAGGGAGAGAGAGAGGAGAGAGAGAGAGAGAGAGAGGGGAAGGGGTGGGGGAGGGAGGTTGAGAGGGAGGGAGGTGAGAGGGAGAGAGGGAGGGAGAGGAGAGAGGGGAGTGAGAGAAGAGGAGGGAGAGTGAGAGAGGGAGGGGAGAGTGAGGGAGGGAGGAGAGAGAGGGAGAGGAGAGAGAGGGAGGGGAGAGAGAGGGAGAGAGAGAGAGGGAGAGAGAGAGAGGGGAAGAGAAGAGAGGGAGGAGAGAGAGAGAGAGAGGAGAGAGAGAGAGGAGAGAGAGGAGAGAGAGAGAGAGAGAGAGAGGGAAGAGAGAGAGAGAGAGAGAGAGACGGAGAGAGAGAGAGAGAAGGAGAGAGAGAGAGAGAGAGAGAGAAGAGAGAGGAGAGAGAGAGAAGAGAAGAGAAGAGAGAAAGAGTAGAGAGAGAGAGAGAAAGAAGAGAGAAGAGAGAAAAGAGAGAAGAGAGAGAGAGGAGAGAGAAGAGAGAGAGAGAGAGAAGAGAGAGAGAGAAAGAGAGAGAGAGAGAGAGAGAGAGAGAGAGAGAGAGAGAGGAGAGAGAGAGAGAGGAGGAGAGAGAGAGAGAGAGGAGAGGCGGCGGGAGAGGAGAGAGGAGAGAGAGGAGAAGAAGGAGAAGAGAGAGGGGAGGAGAGAGAGAGAGGAGAGAGAGAGAAGGAGAGAGAGAAGAAAGAAAAGAAGAAAAGAAAGATGAGAGAGAGAGAGGAGAAGAGAGAGAGAGAGAGAGAGAAGAGGAGAGAATGAGAGAGGAGAAGAGAAGAGAGAGGAGAGAGAGAGGAGACGATGGAGAGAGAGAGAGAGAGGAGGAGAGGAGTACCGGAGAGAGAGGAGAGAGGAGGAGGGAGGTGTATTCGAGAATAAGAGGGAAGAAGGGGAGGAAAAGAGAGAACGAGAGAGAGCGGGCGAAAGAGAGAGAGAAGAGAGCCGCCTCTCCCTCTCCAACATAACTCAACTTTAGCACCCATCCCAGCCAACCATTCCGCACGTCCAAGGCGAGTGGATCCATCCAACAATAGGATGATGGTGTTGAACTCCCTTCTCTCCTGACAACCAGTACTCTTCCCTTTTTCGGGCTTCCTCCCTGCATCACAGAGTCACCATAATCAACACCCGACGCCCACGTGTCAAGGCAATCTCCTGGATTTACGTGGCGTCGCCGTCATCACATTCTCATCACCACACATACTTCGCGTTCATAAGGTTTTGGGAGGAAAAAGGAGAGAGTGAATTGGGGTCGAATTTCGGGCGGATCGCACGATGTATCACGATTTTTTATTGATAGCTTATTCTTCGTTTTTACTTCTCCGTATCTCCTACTTCTTCCTCTTTATCTAATTCTTACTCTTTTTCTTGTTTCTTTCCTTTTCTTTTTCATCTTCTGTATTCTTGCTCTTTTTCTTTTTTTTCTTTTTCATCTTATCTTACTTCATATATATTATTTATTTTTTCGTCTTCCTCTTTTACTTTTTCTTTTAAATTATGTATTCTGATACTTGCCTGGCTGAACGTTGATTTTTCTATGCATTCCTTTACGTCTTATTTTCTAAACTACTCTAACCTCTTCCTTCTTCTTTTCTTTACATACACATTTCTACTGTTTCTTCTCCAGTTCTCTTTCTCTTCTTCTTCTCCAAACTTATTATTATCGCATCCCTATTCATCCTAGATCCTCCTACGACGAGAGACGTAGCGAGCACTCTTCCGATGATGATCGTTCTTCCTGCATTTACCTCCTCTTCACGCAATCTGAGTATCGATTACTGGTGATCTTGAACGTAGTACCAGCCTCGTATCTCTGCCTGCAGATGAACACTGACTCCGTTGGCCCTTTCCTCCTCTCTCCTTCCTCACAGTATAAGACCTCTTCTTCCCGTAGTAGATGTCTGCATACCTTCCGACGTTCACGCCCCTTCCGTGTAGGCGTAACCCGTACAGCCAGACAGAGAGAGGAAGAAAGAAAGATTCCACAGTAAGTGCAACGAGACCGATCCCGTAGAGTACGCCGTCCCACTGACCCTTCTTAATTTATGCACAAGGAATCCGTTTAACGCGGATATCATTACTTACGTCAGCGCCAAAACCCGGTCCCTCACCCTGCAGGGATTATTGTGCCCAAAGCTCCGTTCCCATTAGAAGAAAGAGAACGATAAAAAATTATCACTCTTCTTTTGATCCGAATTCTTCAAGACCGAGAATTGATTTATTTATTCACTATCGAGGGTGCGCGAGTGACTATGACAGTTAATTGTGATAGAAGACCTAAACAGCGAAAAATTAAACTATTGTTTCTTAGATCTTTAATCGAAACTCTATACTCACTTATTATTCACGCAGCTCTGGATTCGATCCTTCAACACAGCACACCACATAACACGTTCACATCAGTGACTATAAGTGTATCTGGTATGTATATACTTTTATGTATGATGCTATTGGTTACATATATAGCTATTTTATATGTTATGGTCTACTTAATCTATATCCCTATCTAAGATATCTTCCACTCTATATCTATCGTGAGTCTTATCTATATCTATCTATCTATTCTACTATATCTATCTATCTATCTTATATCTATCTATTCTATCTATACACACACACGCACACACACACACACGCACACATATATTGATGGTGGTAGTAAGTAATGATAATGATAACTAGACTAACACCCTTACTAATAAGGCCAAAGATAATTCTTGACCTTCATAATCACTCTCACATATTCATAAATCCCCCGTTATGCAAATGTCACAAGAGTGCCGCTGCGTGACCTTCCCGCAAGCAGAAGTGGGCGGAGCAGACGGAGACAGGAATATTCAGCAGTGAATAATAATGGTAAAAGAAAAAGAAAAAAAAAATATCTCTCGAAATCAACGTCCTCTTGTGATTCAGGCCTTGGGCCACGTGTCAGCATGAGGTGGAAATAATCTTTCCTATGTGCGTTGGACATGTCTTCGCACTTTTTCCTGAGTGTATTTCTAATCCTCGGGCTGTTTTTATCTTTTGAATTATTGATCTTATAGTCATTTTCCATCAGTATTTTTTAAGACGTTTCTTTTGAAGATAATTCTTATGAGTGCTTTTATTTATGTTTTATTTATATTTGATTTATAGAATATTTTATTTATAAGTTCCTTCTTCGATCACTCTTTATACGTACTTTATTCACAGTTTCAAATTTACTTTCAAACTCATTTTTTACTTGCCATTTTGTCGGTGTTTTGCAATGCGTAATCTTAAATAGCTTTATAAATTTAATCTCAGAGTGATAGCACTAAGCGTCTAATCTCTCACTCAGCGCTTAAACTTTTTCCATTAGGGAATTAAAAATGCAGATCTCGGATATCGTTTTGTTAATGACCTAATTAGCTCTTTGAACGAGGCAATTAGCGAGCAAAAGATACTATCAACAATCGATATTTCATTGAAAATTAAGGTCAAATGATGAGAATAAATTTTAAGAAAGGTAGGATGATAATTTCACATCATAACACACACCCATACAGACGCGGACACGAAAGCACACGAAACCCACAGAAACTCACACAGATACAAGCGGATCTTATCTATCTCATCTTACATGTTTTTCTCTCCATACCACACTTCACAAACTATACAACAATATATATACATACATAATATGGCATAACAATTTGTATATAACATGATTAGTATTTACATATTATATTATACATTATACATATGATATGTATATGTTATATATTTATAGTTATAATATATATAT
Organism: Penaeus vannamei; assembly: GCF_003789085.1. NCBI lineage: Eukaryota > Metazoa > Arthropoda > Malacostraca > Decapoda > Penaeidae > Penaeus > Penaeus vannamei. Next base: position 811,269 of record NW_020870028.1, read on the forward strand.
AGTGTTATGGTATATATATATATGTAATGTTATATAGTGGTGTAGTTTAGTTATAGTAATATGTTGTTATGTGGTATATTATATAATATTGTATATGTTAATGATATTAATAATATATATATAGATCATGATATAATACTAGTTTATACACTATGACTTGAGTATATCTAAACAATTACCATATGCGCTGTATCTATTTGTGAATATATTAAGTAGAATATATAATGATATATTTATATGTTATTATATATGTTATTACATGATGATATATATTATATATATAGTGAGTATTATATTATCATATATGATAATTATATTCTTATATTAGACATATAGGTTATTAGCAGAGTGAGAGTAAATATGGTATAAGAGAGTAGTGAGATATGAAAAGAGTGATAGAGTAATAATAGATTAAATTATAGAAAGTAATAGTAATAATAGTAAAGGATAAAGATAGAGGGATAATATTAGTATATATATATATATTACACACATGAATTATATATAGTGAGATAATTGAAAAGGATTATAAAGATATAGAGAGATAGGTATATAGTATATAATAAGATGTATATTATAGTGATAAGATAGAGTGAGTAATGAAAGAACAGAGACTAAAACACTAAGAGATGAAATGAAGAAAGTTTATTATACTAGTGGTAGTTGGTTATCTAATATTAATTCTATTTATTTCAAACTTTTAATGCTTTAACTATTATTATTAAATAGAATGTATTGTTGTTAAGTAATGTTAATTGTAATTATATGAGTTTATATATATTACCTCATATATAAAAAAGTACTATATTCACATCAATATGAATATTAGTTACTATGTGTATTTTAATGTAACGTTTCAACTATTATATACTAATGTTTTTATTTCATTTGGAACTTAATACATTATTATTCCTCACATCTCAAAGCAGCTGAATTTGCCAATCTCAGATAAGTATACGTTTTACGAAATTCCATGATTCTCTTCATCTTTATTTTTGTTTAGTTGTTTTATGCTCATTTTGTGTTAATATGTAGTAGCTACTTGAGACTGTATAGTAATTATTTATAATATTATAAGTTATAGTATGATATGTCTATGTATGTTTATATGTTACATTATAACTCTATATTTTGTTATTATTGTTTTTTGTAGTTTTTTATTTTATTATTCATTCTTTATATAATAAATAATTATTATTCAATTTTAATTATTATTATTATTATCATTTTTATTTATATAGTTTATTTATTAATTATTAATTATATTTCATTGTTTTTAATTTATATACTTTTTATTATTATTATTTATATATTATTGTCATTGTCATTAATTAGTCAGTTGCATTAATTGTATTAATATTGTCATATATTCTTATTATTCATTTTAATTTTTTTTGTCTGTGTTATATGCATTTGATTATTATTTGTGTATACTCTAATTATATTATTGCAGTTATTGATGCTATGTTTTATATTTAATTTAGTTATACTATAATTGTTATTGCAGTTTTATTAATTTATCTCATTTATCATTCTTTGATTATTCCAATTGCCCTTCCTTATGATTTCTCAATTATTCATCACTTATTCGATTAAATTCATTTTTTTTCGCTCTTCTCCATAAATAATCGACTTTACCTTCAATCCCATCTCTTACTTACTTATGACCTCCTTCATTTGCCTATATTTCCCTTTGATCACTGTGTAACCTATCGCCCTGACTCCTACGATATTCCAGATGGCGGCAGCTTCTCGAAGTGTAACAGTTATCCTTTAAAACACACATCTAGTATGCACTTACACATAAAACTAATTAGCATATGTAATACAACACATAATACATCACTACGTAGGTACCAACTAAGACACACACATCATTACCACTATACTACTTTTTCACTAATATTAGACCAACTGTATTAGCTATGTTTTGCACACACCTGCTAGCACACACCGCACACACACAACACACACGCACGCCCCGAGATGTGGTTCCTGTGTGTGTGGGTTTGCAAGAAAATTATTACTATTTAGCGCAGAGCGTCTGGAAGATGGAAAATTTCCTTGGCCTCACATGATTTCCTGAAGCGCTCTTGAATCCGTATTAATGCTGAAATTCTCGGAGGAACAAGAAAACAGATAAAGATCAAGAGCTTGTCATCAAATACAAGTCGTCCCTAGCAAGCAATTCGCTCATCCTCGGTGCTGAGATCCAAAGGCAGAAGGGATTAACGAGTAAGTTATTGTAAAAAACTTTTCGCATGAACAAGGTAACTGACTTTACACGTCTTTTTTCACGTACGCTTGAACAAACAATGGGTAGTGAACGTGTATGTGAAACCAGTGTTTACATACACGTTCACACACACACACACATACATGCACGCAGCGCATAACTCACACACACAACACACAAAGCTCTCACACATACATCACACACACACCACCATCTCAGATAACGCTATCAATCTTCAAAATAAACTAAACACCATCAATACAAACTAGAAGAACATTCGAAGAACAGTCACACCAAGTGAACAGAAATTTCACCTTTTAAATATTCAACTTTTGTATCTGAGAATACGAATTCATTTACTTGCAAAATAGTGTTTTCCATTGCATTGAAGTCCATTCCAATTCAGTATCTCTTTGAGCGTTTCAGCATTCTGAAGCCGGGGATGCAACTGGCTGGAGAGAAAGGTTGAGTGGGTTTCAGGAAAACTAATTCAGGTGAAACGGCGGTTCTTCCATGAACAGGAGAGCGTGGAATATTGTTCCATCCTGAGGCTTCATCACTCTTGCTCTTTTCTCAATACCTTTTTTCCCCTACTTATACGTATTCAATCTAACCGTGTTTATACTCATCCTATCAATATAGTATATATATATAATACCTTATATATTATAACTATATTCTAGTCTATTCTATACTAAAGATATATAGCATATCTGTCCGTATCTGCTGACTATCTATCTATCTATCGGCCCTCGTCTGTCTCTATCTTTTTATCTGTTCTATCTACCTATTACTGTCCTTTTATTTGTCTACCTGTCTATCTGTCCTAATTATCTTATCTGTCTGACTGTCGTCTACGATCTTGTCTGCGTCTCTGTCCCTTCTCTAATATATAATTATCTTTATCGTCATAAAAAATCAATTACAAATTAAAAATAAAAAGACATCAGTAATGTAAATTTCTCTTAAACAGATACACTACCAACACTGAACGTTCTGTGGCGCAGCCTCGTCTAATGATATCAGTCTTGAATATTTTTGTAGATCTGAAGCTTCGGGGAATGAACGGAGAATAAAACAGATTATGAATTATTCATCTAGATAAACCAAAGCCAAATTAGCTGAGAAAAAGAAAATCCCCTTTTTTCTGAAAAAAAAAAAAGGGGTAGTAAAGAGGAATAATTTTCTTGGTCCATTATTTTGTTTTACTCTTTTACTTTTCCATTTATTTTATATCTAATTATCTTTATCGTATATATTTTTTCTTAAAAAAAAAATAACGTGTCATGTAACCTTTTCATATATTTCCTTTCCTCATTTGTCATAAATATAGAAATTTATTCCACAACTGAAATGTCAACGAATAAAAGACAAATCTTAATGAATTCCTTTGCATGCGAACTGTAATTAGAAAACAACAAACAAAACAAATTAAAGTCGATAACACAACAACGAACAAAGAACTCTGTGTGAAAGAACAGGTGAGACTTTTTAATAACCTGATCTAATAATCCGGTTCATTGACAGGAGTTAAAATTAAAAGTTTAAAAAAGAGACTGAAATTCAAGAAAATCGGTGTCTTGTTCTAACATTCTTTCCTCAAAAAGTTATTTTCTGCGAAGAACCAAACGCTACCTCTGAGTCCGATGGAAAGGATTCAAGACTAGACTGAGGAGAGTATAAGGTGAGGCGAGTAGGGGAGAGTTAAGGGATAGGAAGAGAGAGAGAGAGAGAAGAGAGAGAGAGAAGAGAGAGAGAGATGACGAGAGGACGAGAGAGAGAGAGAGAGAGAGAGAGACGAGAGAGAGACGAGAGGAGAGAGGAGAGAGAGAGAAGAGAAGGAGGGAGGAAGAAGAGAGAGAGAGGGGTAAGAGGAAGAGAGGGAGAGAAGGAAAAGAAGAGGGAGAGAGAGAGAGAGAGAAGAGAAAGAGAGAGAGAGAAGAGAGACGAGAGAGAGAGAGAGAAGAGGAGAGAGAAGAGAGGAGAGAGGAAGAGAGAGAGAGAGAGTGAGAGAGAGACGGAGAAAGAGAGAGAGAGAGAGAGAGAGAGAGAGAAGGAGAGAGA
>NW_020870028.1:828168-845668 GCF_003789085.1 Penaeus vannamei
TATATATATATATATTATATATAAGTATATATACACATATATATATGTGCATATCTACTATATATACATATATATATATATATATATATATATATATATATATATATATATATATATATAATAATATAATATATATATATATATATTATATATATATATATATATATATATATATATATATATATATATATATATATATTATATATATATGTTTCATGCTATATACTATTAAGCGCAAGCTACGAGAGGAAATTTAAATACTTGTATAATTTTGTTAGCACAAGAAACTGCAAGGGTATACCATCCATTGGGGCTTTGGAATCCGGGGCGGACGGGAATCAGTTCTGCTCCGATATCAGGACTATTGATCAGCCGCAGGCGTAATGATAGTCATGTCCCTCAATTGCACACATTACTATTATTCTTCCTCCCCATGAGCCGAAAGCAGCAGACCGCCCTGGTGTTATGGGGAAAGGAGCAAGTCCTCAAGAGGACTGGATGTGTGACCCGCTCTTTGAAGGAGATTAACCTAAGCGGAATGTGGAACTGTTGGTAAAGCCAAGAGTTTCAGTGCTGCATGAAATGTCACCGGAGTTGGAGGGAGCCATGTCATGTCAAGGAGTATCATCGCGTTATTAGGAACAGGGAACCTGAACAAATATACAGTTGGAAATATCTTTCTGTTCTTGGCAATTATGAAACCTGGGTTTAGTGCAAGAGCATATGGGTCAGGGGTCGGCAACCTTTTGAACAGAGTGTGCCAGTTTACAATTAATGCCATCTTATTGACAACCTTGTGTGCTAGGTGTTATTTTTTTCAGGATATATAGCCTATGAAAAATGTAAGTAAACATTGTGTAGAGACCATTGTAATTATTGTTCCTGCACCCGCATAACATAAATTTAATTTTTTCGTAATATTTGGTATTCATTGTGACAAGGAATATATACATGTTTTAGAATTCTATATTTATATAAGCTAGATTAATATCTAGACACCTAGAGCTTCACAAACCCTCAGAACTATCCGTCGTAAGCTTGCCGTAGTGGGGGTTGGGGGTGTGATGCATATGTGAAATCGTCTGCTCACATGGAGATCCAAATGCTGATAGCAATGCAAATGCTACTTTCTTCATGCAACTGGATTTATCAGACAGTAATGTCCAGGAACTTAAAATGCAAGCTACATGACCATTCGTACTAGTTTCCAATATTTTTTATTTCAAATTTTAGCTGAACACAATGACAAGACTCGCCCACTTTCTCTCTCGTTATTTTGTTGTTTAACTATTTTCTCTTTTCTTTGTTCCTTCGAAACACGTAGCGTGCCTTAAGCAAGCATTCTGCGTGGCAAAGGTTGCGAACTCCTAATAAAGGTGTCTGACCAAATTCATCATTATAGCCTATGCACTGCTTGTTAGTCCGTGCTAGGGAGGTCAGTCCAGCATATTAACACTCATCCTTTCCTCCTTACAGAGTCGCAAACATGACCATTAAGAGCACAAATAATATGTTCCTTCTTCTGCTTCTGTGGGGTAAGTAAATTTCCGTTGAGTACTCCTCTGGAACATTACATTACTATTCATCATTATCATTATCCTTATTTACTCCATTCATGGTCATTTGTTCTTGTTATTAAATCAATATAGGCTCTGTATTTACATATTGCTATTATCATTTATCATCAACTTTACCATAAATTATTTTATACCCCATCTTTTCATGTTATCAAAAAAAAAACTATAAAAATCAAATATAAAAATTGTACATCAAATAAAATTATAAAAAATAAAACATAAATCAATTATTAATAATGTTTATCCACCCGCTCTACAAATTAAAATGAATATCAACCTTGCTGAGCTGATGATCTATTATTATCACGTTATAGCTTTCATTATTTCATATCGCTATTATCATCATTAGAATTTCATCCACTCATTATAGCATCACTGTATTACACTTCTGGTATCAATATTATCATGATCTAATTATTTCATCATATCCTTTCTCATCCTTATCCAATTCAACAGCTATTCAATTAGTCCATTTCATCATATTCATTACTCGACAGAATCCATTATCATATCCATTTTACTAATATATCACTAATGTCTCAATTATTATACATTATACATAATCAACAATTATCCCTCTAAATTATCATAACATACATCAGTCCTCTATCATATTTATCATTCTCCTATGATCATATCCTTATAACATAATATCATCACCATACTATCATAAATGATCAAATTTTCCTCATATTCCATTGATAAAAATATTGAATTCCAATATTGATCAACTCAATTAATCATGTTTAGATCATCACTTTCGATTATATTTCTATTACCTAATATATACAATCTTGCACATCAATTAACATATCTAGTGATAATATCGATGATACATCTACTGATTTTCATTCAATTGTAAGATAAGTCGAATAATAATGATCACCATAACTACAAATTATGACCATCAATAATACATGACATAGTTGATCAATATTATTATTAATCACATCTAAATACAATTTATCGTATCATACACAATTTAAACCATAATATATACACCATTATCCATTATTCACATCTCAGTCATGATTTAATTTGATTACACATCTTTTTAAAAGTCTATATCATATATTAAGTAATTAATCAATTAATTATCAATGCTACATAGTATATATTAATAGCTATCATCAATACATATAGTATTTATCTTAATTATTATAACATCATACTTAATAAGTTCATATATCAAGAGAATATTGACCCTTTTCTCAACTTATCATTTTTGGATAATGAGTGGAATCCTAAAAGTATCGTATAAATTAATAATCAGTTATGATATAGATACTCAAACTGACAATAAAATCATCAATGATGATACAATTATTTAATTTATAATGAAGCTAGTCAATGTATCATAATTAAGCTACGAGATATTACTTATTATAAATCAATGATCTGCTATAATTATCACGATCTATTTATATAATCAATTATCATTATTATCACTATTTGATGAGCTTTATATATAGAATTCAATACTTTCATTACTACAGCATGATTATTAAATATTGCGATTGTTATTGGCTTACCATTCTTCAATATATGTCATATACTATCTGATCACTCATGACCATACCATACCTATATATCATCATTTTTTGATAATCGTCTAGATCATTGATCTATCATTATTAACCCATTCACATTTATCTGCCATCTCTCTTATCATTTATCATTATTATCTATTTACCATATATTCTCATCACTAGCCTCGGCACCAGAACATTATCAATTATCTTATGCCATGATCATTATCCCAACCTGTCATTTCATTATCTCAATATATTATCATAATTGACATCCCTCATCTACTTTAACCTAATTATTCTATCCAATATACCGATTAACATTATGCTCTTTTTATTATATTTCTCTCATGTAGATAAAATATATCCTTCTCAGTTAACTAACTTATCATTTCATCCACTATTACAATTACTCTATCTCGTAAATAACATTTATTACATGCATCACCACATCATTAGTTCTACCTATATCCTCACTATCAATATTTCTCTTATCGTCACTTCACATTATACTTAGTCTTAATATTATGTATAATCATCCTTATTATTCATTTACACTCCTGATATTCCTACTCATCAATATAATTTTCGATTACTCATAATCGTTTCTACTCAGTCCGTCAAGTAACATCAATTTCGCACCAAACACTTATTTCCTGACAACATACTTCTCTTGTATAATCCAATTCACTACTTAGTACATCTATCACTTAGTACTCTACCATTATTCTTTGATCTTTATAATACTCATTATATTATCAATCATATCTATCACTATTATTACCACATCATTATCCTATCATCGCAATAACATCTCCATTCTAATAATTCCATTATATTCATACTATCACTTATCAGAAGTCCAGGTAATCTCATTCTCGTCGTTAATTTTTTTTTCATTCATCATTATCCCTCGATTATCGCATTCTATCATATCTTTACATAATTTGTACTAATTTACATGATTTATCATTATCACCAATATAACTGATCCTGTTCTATTTTTCATCATATTTCATCTATCTTCATCTATTAGATCTAATGGTATCCATCTATAATGTATACTTATCGCCAAATGATTATCAATATATTTAGAATATTATATTTTTACTTACTGATGTATAAATCAGTGTTTATCTACCTCTCTGTAAATAGATCTACCGCCTCTCCTATCTTGACAACTATATCTGTGATTACTGATAGTATATTACATTACTATTATCTCATTATCCATCATATGTCACACTTATATTCTCTAATTAACATTCCATATAGTATTCATGTGCTATCCTTCTACTCTCTGCATCTAAAATCTACTCGATTGACCGTACTCCCTTCTGAACGGTAGGTCTTACTTACACATTCAGCCAAGCATCTCTTTACGCGCTAATTCTACATTTGCTTCCGTGTGTTGTTGTCTCTATTATCCTCCTTATAGTACTATAATGATTCATATACTCTCCCTACCGTCCTGTGATGTCACTCCTTCTTCCTTAAGCCTTAGAATCCACACTTTGTTATCATACTTATTTTTTACATCCAATCTCATTTACTTTCTCATTATTAGTTAATCATATGAATAAGAATAAATTGATTCAATCTATTTCACCATCCTCATTGTTACATCTATTACTGTAACATCATGCATTATCTCCCCAATCACTATCTTCCTAGTCTAATCACCATTGCCCATTCACCCCTATATCAATAGTCTTTATCATTCTACTTATCATCATGTTCTCAGTATCTTTAGTTCTATTTCATTCACTATACTCTTTTATTCATCATCTTATATCATGTATAATTGCTAACTCTTCTAATTCAGCTCTGTGACTGCCAATACTCAGCTGAGAAAGATCGGTCTTAGTACTGAGAAGGCCGAATCTTATTCTGTAGTGCCACCGCCATTTTTCCTATATCCTTCGGATAGATATATGAAAGAACTTACATTCAATATTAGGTACAGAGTTGAATATGACTCATTATGTATAGGAAAAATATCCTAGTATATCATTGACTAATCAGGGACACAACTGCAGCCATATACAGAATTCGCCATAAAATAGGCACTTTTCTGTGCTAGAGGAGATAGAAGCATCTGGAATAATGGCTCGATGGATACAGGCTTTAAAAGTATTTGAACAAGTTTACTCTAATATATATCAAGCCCACTAAAACTGGAAATCATCGTGTTATTACCGGCATATTTGGTTTGAGAGCACTATTCACAACAAGCTATGTTAGATATGCGCCAGAGAAAAACGAAAACTTTATGTGACGTTAGTTGCATGGTTTACGTTAATATATGATAAATCAATAGTAATTTGTCAAAAAACTAATTCCAAGGGAAATCTTAACTAAATCACCTATACATAAATAAGGGAGATCAAACCAAATGTAACATATAAAAGTTGAGAAAGGGCCAATAAGCTGGACTATCTCCTTTACCGAAGCTCATGTCTGAAGAACTGGAGACTTTGTGATATAGTATGAGATAACACAAACATTGAATGTTAGTATATAGGATTAATTACAGATCGAGAATGAAAATGATGGAAGCAGGACCAAACATCAAGTGGTGGAAGTTGAAGAAAGAATACTATTGGGTGGAATATTAAGAGGACGTGAAAAGGATGTTGAAGTCTTAGTTTGTGTTGACTGAGTGTTTGACGATCGACTGTGTAAGGCGAGAACAAACTCAAGGTGCAGAGAAGTCTGATTTACTTAGCGGACAAACGAGTATTTGTATATTGCAAATGTGTCCGGGCCGCCACACGACTTAGGTCGCTGATTGGCCGGAACCGCAGGCCCGCTGCTCCGGGTATGTCGGTTGGCTAGCTCCTAGCTTTGCAAGGTATTCTCAGCTAGATGAAGCCGGTGTCGCTGTGTAGTTGTGGCATTCGCCACACGGAAACTCCACTACTAACGATGCAATACGAAGAAAAAGGTAGCCGCTGCAAAGCAGAAGGCATATGAGTTGGACGATCATTTGGGCTCAAAGGAAGGAGAGAAAGCAGGGATGCCAAATCAACGGAAAATCCGTTAGATTTGGATTACTTTCTGACTGGAATGCGGATTTCATTCTAGTTTATTTTAATTCAGCCTAGAGGTAATCCTGACTGAATTTAAACACATATTAGGTTTACCAAGTATATTGAGTGGAAGGACTTGGCTGTCCTCTGCGCACATACAGAATTTCGTCCTGTCCAGTATCTGTACACGTTCACACACTCACTGTTGTCAGTGTAGACGATTATGAACAACCAATACTATGTTTAAAGTAAACTGTGATGGGGTTAAAGAATTTCAGGAGAGTTGAACATTTAATTATCACTAAATAAAGTAACCGTAATTATGATAATGTACTGACGACATCACTACACTGTCTCCATGATCCCCCGGACTCCGGAGGTATTAGCGTGAATTTATCGATAGTGTGACTAGTCTTACTAGAACGATGACCACTTACAGCTACATCAGAAAAAAGCCCTTTATAGCGAACATCTCTATGGCTGCCGCTCCAGACAGCAATGACGAGGATATTTTTTTCACGATCAAATATATCATAATAAGTACATTTTCCAAAATCTTGCGGAATCATAGGAAAAATGGCGGGATCTGAGGCCTCTGTTAACGGATTTTCACAGGTGAGATTTGGCAACGCTGAAAGAAAGACCTATACCGTCTAGTTAAGCAGAATGGCCGAACTGAAGTATACAAGTTACAGTAATGAAAAATGAAAATGGGAACCTACTGGCAAGTGGGGAGAGTGTTGGTAAAGATGGAAGGAGTTCTTCGAAGAGATGATGGATGTAGAAAATGAAAGAGAGAAAGGGTCAGAGGTGGTAGAGATTGTAAATAGGGAGACAAAACAAAACGATGAAAAAGAAAAACAGAAAGGAAGTTGGTGCAGATGATGTAGTAATATAAGCATGGGAATGGCTTGGGTAATGGCAGTAGTAATGTTTAACATGATCATGGAAGGTAAAAAGATGCCCTGTGAATTGAGGAAGAGTGTACTGGTACCAGGTTTCAAGAACGAAGGCGATGTACATATTTACAGAGGCAAAAACCCAATTAGCCATAGCATAAAACTTTGGGAAAGAACTCTGGAAGCTAGGTTGAGAAATGAGGTAGTATTCATTGACCAGTACTACTGATGCGTTTTTTGCATTGAGAATGCCAATGGAGAAAAATAGAGGGACAGAAAGGACTGCACTGAGTGTTTGTAAATTTAGAAAAATGCTCATGGCAGAGTGCCAAGGGAAATGGTATGGTATTTCATGCTGAAGTCTGAAGTGACAGAGAAGTATACAAGAATAGTGCAAGATGTGTATAGGGGAAGTGAGACAGTGGTGAGATGTGCGGTGGGAGTGGCAACGGGTAGAAAATTTCTAATATTTAAGCATAACTGTCCAGAGTAATGGGGATTGCAGCAGAGGTGAGGAGGGTGCAGGCAGGGTAGAACGTATGGAGAAGAGTGTCTGGAGTTATTTGTGAAAAAAGGACATCGGCTAGAGTGAAAGGGAAAATATATAAGACTGGTTAGGCCGGCAATTTCTCCTAAACTTGGACGTTTAAGAGATAAAGTACGAGAGGCAAGACTGCGATGTTTTAGTCTTGCTCAAGTGTAGTACATAAGTAGAAAAATGTTGAAGATGGAATTGCCAGGCAATTAATATTACCAGTATAATCATTAACTTTATCATTTTTGTTACCCTTATTTATAGCATTCTTCTTATACTTTTATCCTGCTTATCATCATTACTCTCATTATTAATATTACTATTGTGATTACTATTATTGTCATTGTTCTTATCATCATTATTATCACCTTATCCTCATTATCAAAATTATCATGCTTATTCTTATCATCACTATTACTGTTATTATCATCAATACCATTACTTTTATCATTATCATTGTTTAATTATCATTATCATCACTTTTAAAATTAACACTATTATTATCGTTCACGTAATCGTTATTATCATTCCTACGATTATTAGTGTATTTTATTGAAAATATCGTTATCTTTTTTATTATCATTTTTCCCTTTCTTCATAAAATCGTTATTATCATTCCTACGATTATTAGTGTATTTTATTGTCAATATCGTTATCTTTTTGATTATCATTTTTCCCTTTCTTCATAAAATGGGAAATTGCTATTTCGATAGTATTACCTCCGCCAAGGAGGCTATGTTTTTGGTAACATTTGTTAGTTTGCTGGTTAATTTGTTAGTTGGGTAACTCAAAAAGTTATGAACAGAGATTTTTTTTACCAGAGGCGTGCCTTAGCCCTTACGTGCCATTGAATTTTTGTGGTGATCCTGATCCAGCAGGATTTTTTTTTTTTTTTTTTTTTTTTTTTTTTTTTTTTTTTACCAGAGGTATATCTTAGTCCAAGTTAGTGTTAAATAAGAAAAGCATGCTATTCTTCACCACAGCACAATGAAATGGTAAAAAAAAAATTCCGTTTTGATGTTATCACTGGATTCTAGACATTAAAATTCGGCCGTCACCAGTGTATTTGAAAAAGAGGTGATTTTAATGTACTTCAGGTGTCAATATTTTTCCTGCTTCAGTGATCCTATTGCCGTGGCGGAGGTATATTATGCTAATTATCATTTTGATGATTGTCATCATAGTTCCTGTTACTGCCATTTTTGATATTGTGAATATTGTTGTTGTTAATGAAACTACTATCAACATGTACCACCACCATATCAGTCAGTATAACTGCCATCGTTTATGCGATTTAATGTCTTTATCATAATTAAGATGTATGGATATATCGTATGTGTTTGGATATTTAAAACATGTGCTGCCTTTAACACTACGTTGAATGCAGTGAATTACTAGTTTTTTCTTAACGAATTAAAATTATATGATGCCAGAAGCCTACTGCACTGCTTCCGCTTCATTCCCGCAGTTTGTCTCTAATGACGATCCGCTTTGATGCATTTTGGGGCTGTTTTATCCAGAACTCTTTTAATTTTCATCTTCGTCTACTTTTCTAATTCATCGAAAATTGACATTTTAAAATTCCTGATGTATTGCCTCTTCCTCTCACCCCTCCTACTTCTCTCTTAGTGGCGGTTCTTGGCATGGAGGAGGTGGGTAAAAGCAGGGAAATGCTTCCTTACAGCAGAATACGCGATATGCAGACATATGTGGGAGATGTTAGCCATGTGTATAACAAATTGCGTAAATAAGTTTCATTTTTTTTCGTAAAACCTGGATCTTCTATTTCTTTATAATGCGATGATGAGAAGTGCCACACTTTGCTTCAGAATAATAAAACATAAAATAAGAAAAATAATGCTAAACCTCTCCCGGCACCCCTCTTATGAAACCGTTCACTGCAAACTACGAACTCAGCATTGTCAAATAAAAGATAAGAAAATGGAGAATTCTACAAAAATTCGTGTCGAGCAAGCGTTTCCCATTCTCCCTTTGTTTCTCTCTCTCCTGTAACATCCTTTAATCATCTCAAGTAGACGATATAATTCGGTTCTTTCCCTTTTATTCTGTATTATAAAATATACACAAATCATAATTCACAGAGTATATTTGTAATGACAAGGTACCTTCCAAATTCATCAACAAGCAAATAACATCGGAAGCACAAAAATCCAAATAGGTTTCAGGATATTGTCGGTCATGTCTGGGTTTCTTTCGTCCGTTGGTGGCAAGAAACCTGCAGGAAACGTTTAGGCGGTGTTTGTTGGGGCGAAAAATAGTTTCCTCGACGAAAGCGCCATCATATAGAGAATTTATGAGTAATCCTTGGGCTAAATAGTACAGAAACTGGGCAATGAGAGAGAGAGAGAGAGAGAGAGAGAGAGAGAGAGAGAGAGAGAGAGAGAGAGAGAGAGAGAGAGAGAGAGAGAGAAAGAAAGAAAGAAACAGAGCGAGCGAGCGAGAGAGAGAGAGAGAGAGAGAGAGAGAGAGAGAGAGAGAGAGAGAGAGAGAGAGAGAGAGAGAGAGAAGAGAGAGAGAGAAGAGAGAGAGAGAGAGAGAGAGAGAGAGAGAGAGAGAGAGAGAGAGAAAGAAAGAAAGAAAGAAAGAAAGAAAGAGAGAGAGACAGACAGAACAGAGCGAGAGAGAGAGAGAGAGAGAGAGAGAGAGACAAAGTCAAAGTCAATGTCAAAGTCAAAACACTTTATTCCATTAATTACAATGGTTATTGTATACATAAATACATTCATATCTACAATTAATTATTTAATAAATGTTCTTTTACTTTCGTTTTGAAAAGCTATTAATGACTCATATTATCTGGTAACATGTTCCATAGCTTGGGTCCACGCATTTCCATTTGTCGTGCCCCTGTATCAGTACTCGATCTCTTAACATAAAGAAAGTTTACTTGGCGTGTCACGACACCTGATGTGGTCCCTACAATTTGCAAGGGCATTAACCATTGCAGATAATTCCCATGAATGAGCTTGTAGATGAATACACATGTGTCATAACTTTCCCATTCTCCCTTTGTTTCTCTCTCTCCTGTAACATCCTTTAATCATCTCAAGTAGACGATATAATTCGGTTCTTTCCCTTTTATTCTGTATTATAAAATATACACAAATCATAATTCACAGAGTATATTTGTAATGACAAGGTACCTTCCAAATTCATCAACAAGCAAATAACATCGGAAGCACAAAAATCCAAATAGGTTTCAGGATATTGTCGGTCATGTCTGGGTTTCTTTCGTCCGTTGGTGGCAAGAAACCTGCAGGAAACGTTTAGGCGGTGTTTGTTGGGGCGAAAAATAGTTTCCTCGACGAAAGCGCCATCATATAGAGAATTTATGAGTAATCCTTGGGCTAAATAGTACAGAAACTGGGCAATGAGAGAGAGAGAGAGAGAGAGAGAGAGAGAGAGAGAGAGAGAGAGAGAGAGAGAGAGAGAGAGAGAGAGAGAGAGAGAGAGAGAGAGAGAGAGAGAGAGAAAGAAAGAAAGAGACAGAGCGAGAGAGAGAGAGAGAGAGAGAGAGAGAGAGAGAGAGAGAGAGAGAGAGAGAGAGAGAGAGGAGAGAGACAGACAAGCGTCAGACAGTCAAAGTCAAAGTCAATGTCAAAGTCAAAACACTTTATTCCATTAATTACAATGGTTATTGTACACATAAATACATTCATATCTACAATTAATTATTTAATAAATGTTCTTTTACTTTCGTTTTGAAAAGCTATTAATGACTCATATTATCTGGTAACATGTTCCATAGCTTGGGTCCACGCATTTCCATTTGTCGTGCCCCTGTATCAGTACTAGATCTCTTAACATAAAGAAAGTTTACTTGGCGTGTCACGACACCTGATGTGGTCCCTACAATTTGCAAGGGCATTAACCATTGCAGATAATTCCCATGAATGAGCTTGTAGATGAATACACATGTGTCATAACTGCATTTAGGTTGAACTTTTAAGCATTTTAATTTGTGGATATGCAGGCTAATGTGATCAAGTTTACTGATATTACCTAATGCAACTCTTGCAGCAAAGTTTTGTAATTTTTGTACTTTTTGCATTTGGGTTTTGTTAGTCGAACCCCAAATATTTGAACAGTAGTTAATAATGCTTAGAACTAGAGTTTGCACAACCATGATTCTAGTTTCAGTAGTGATTTGATTTTTTTATGTGATTAAGATATACTAGGGTGCTCACTACTTTCCTGTGTATCTTCTCAACATGTTGTTCAAATGTCATGAATCTGTCTAAGTGTTCGGCTAAATAGAGAAGCCTTTAAATTCTATGGTCGTGTCATTGGGAATTTTAGCTATATTCTGCCGGCTACTTATAAATATACATTGAGTTTTATGTGGATTTAGTTTAAGGCCATTAATATCAAAATATAATTTTGCTTGTATAAGGGTATGTTGAGTGTTTCTTATTAATGTATTCAAGTTGTTTACAGAGTCACTATGAAGAAACTGTGAATCATCGGTGTACTGAACCAGAAGGCAGTTATGAGCTATTGTTGATAAATCCTTTATGAAAATTGTGAATAGGATCGGACCTAAAATGAATCCTTGCAGAACACCAAAAGGTACTTCTTGTTTTGATGACATACAATCATTGATTCTTACCGATTGGGTCCTTGTATCTAAATAACTTTTAAACCAAATTGTATCAATTTTATGATTTACTAATTTGTTGAGGAGAATTTCATGGTTAACACTATCAAAAACCTTAGAAAGGTCGCATAATGTGAGCAAATTTACCTGATTATTGTCTATGTTATTATAGATCTCATCAGTAATTTGTAGTAAAGCTGTTTCTGTAGATAACTTATTTCTGAAACCATGTTGCGTTTTAGATAATAAGTTATTGGCCTCCAGGAAACTCTTGAATTGATTTGCTACAATTTTTTCAAGAACTTTAGATAATATAGGGAGTATAGTGATAGGGCGATAATTATTCACATCGTCTATATCCCCCGACTTGAAAATTGGTGTTCCTATACCATGTTTCCAAAGCGACGGAAAGACACCAGTGACCAGAGAGATTAACATTAACATGGCCGTCAAACAGTGTGCAATTTCGGTTTATCTCTGATAAAGCGCAAAGCAATACCATCTGCTCCTACAGCATTTGTTCGCGAAGGTGTTTTATTACTAAGATTATTGATTCCACGTCCACTGGTTGTGGTCTGAAAAAATTAGTTGTAAACATTGCCCGATCTGTGTTTCGTTGTAATGTAGAAGCAGTTGTTTGTTCATAAGTTAGTTTCCCAATTTTTGAAAAGAATTCATTAAAATGTTCTGTGTTTTGTGTAGGACCTGCACAATCACTAGTGAGCTGTTTGATTTGAGGCACTAGGGTTTTAACAATTTTCCATGTCTTATCAGAGTTGTTCTTATACTCGGTAAATTTATTTCTGAAATAATTTCTTTTAGCAGATTGAATTAACAATTTGACATTTTTCTTTTTTACTTTATAATCTACTTGAAAGGCAGCTTCATGTCTGAGCTTGGTGGGCTTTATTTCTATCGCAAATGGCTTTCTTGATGTCGTCATTTATCCATGGAGCAAGGGGGCGTCTGACGATTCGTGTTACATAGGGAGCCAGGACATCGATGCTGATTTTAATAACTTCCGTGAGAATAGTTACTTGTTTGTTTACATTATCTGTCGATGGAATATTTAATAGATTCATTTCTTTGGACAAGATAAGCTCGTGCAAAGACTGAGGGTCATAGTGTTTGAAATCGAGAAAAGTTTTTATTACTGGTGGTCTCTTTGTTTTCTTTATATTTAACGTCATCGTGATAAATTCATGATCAGCAACGTGGCATGGGATGACATCGGGATGGAGAATGAGATTTGGTCTGTTAGTTATTATTAAATCTAATAGAGAAGAGGTGTTTTCTGTAATTCGAGTAGGTTAATCTATTATTTGTTCTAATTTATTTTTTTTAATTACCTTTGCTAATTTAGCATTAGATTTTGTTAAATCATCATTTAGGTCACCTAAGATGAAAAGCGGTTTCTTTTTTAAGGACATTTCTCTTAAAATCTTTTCAATGTATTCAAAAGATTCCGAGGTAGCATTGGGGTGCCTATAGACAGTGCCAATAATGAAGGAAGGAAGCATGTTGCTTTGTACGGTAACCCAGACATCTTCTACGACAGTATTGTTAACTGCTGTAGTAGATATCCTGCTTGACTTCAGGGTATCCCGTACATATATACACACTCCTCCTCTTCGTCCTGCATCACATCTATAAACTTTAAAATTTGGAATATTGATGAAATTACTGACCATTTCCTGGTGGAACCATGAGCCTGAGCGTTTATTTGCTCTATTTTTGCGATTTAGTCATTGGTAACACTGACGGCGTTGCCTGGTCAAACATTCTGATCGCGCTTGTACTTATTTTTGTTTAGGAACACTTTAACGTTGTTAGGAAAAGTATCAGTCTAAAAATAGTTCAGGTTTTATGTTTTTTCCTCTTACTGACACCGTAAAGCTGGGGTAATAATCATGTGTCATCACTGTCTTATGGGCCTTGACACTTATGTTTTCTAACTTTTCGGATAGATGTTCTTCTATATCCTCTTCGTTTGTGTCTGGGTGACAACTAGTGATATAAAGGTAGACTTTGTCAAGACGATCTGCTCCCCTTAACGGCTTTGGTGTTTGGTGTTCTCTGTCTTTTTTCTCTGATTTCTTGATTTGACCTTGGTGTAACCGTCTTCATCAATATCTTGTGTGGGTTTTGCTCGTTCTGCATAGTTGTTAATAATGACTGGTGGTGCTGCTGGAGGAGGGGGGGCAGCGGGTTGGGTGGTAGCCCCTTGCACCTGCTACTGAGCTGTTTCCTCCCAGTGGCGGTTGGGGTCGAGTTGTTCTCTTTGTTACTCCTGTTGTTTTGTCTTTTTCTAAAGCTCCATTTAGGTGTTCTTGTGCAGAAGCTTCCATCTTGGTCTTCTTTGGCGTGTTGGTTTTGGGTCTCACGGCAGGAGGGCTCTTAGTTGACTTTGGGGAGGCGGGGGCGTCTGTAGGGGCGGGGTCTGATGGCTGGGAGCGCCGGGCGAGGGGCACGTGGTTGGCTCAGCAGAGTTGGAGGCCGGCGAGTCAGCAAGGGCGCGAGGGAGCTGGCTGGCCGCGGGCAGGGAGAGAAGGGAGGGTATTGGGAGGGGAGGATTGCTGGTCGCGTGTATGGGTATAGAGAGTGTGGAGGAGGGGTTTGGGGTGGAGGTAGGGGGCGTTGTGACTGGGGGAGATGTGAAGGGAAAGGTTTTATATGTAGTCTGATCACGGGTGGGGGATGGGAGGTATGGGGGGATCGGCTCTTGTGTGACCGATGCGTCCTCTGCTTGTTTTTGCCCTATTAATTTATTGATAGTCCGATCAACAAGTCGATTTTGTTTTCAATTAGGTTTTGGTCCATGAGGGAGGGCCCATTACAGGTCTGTGTTCCTTGGACTGTATTCTTTTGAAAGAACTTTACTAAAGGAATAGAATTACCTGATTTCTTAGGTGACCAGTCTGTTGGAGGAGTGTCCGTTGTAGTTGTTGCGAACACTATGTTTTGATTATTTACACACTGATCAATCATAGTGTGCACAATAATGTTTGTCATCCATTTAGTGTCCCTTGTCGTGCTCCTGGGTTTTCTGGAGTTGGATAAACTGATCACAATGTCATGGGCTTGTTCGATTTCAGCCGGTCTGTAATATTTTTAAATTTATCATAGATGACCTACCGTGGCCAAGACTTTTTCGTAGTAATGAAACACAGAATTATGTTTAGCACTATTGTTAAGCTGCCGAACTGATAAATAGCTCTTTCAGATTGATGCATAATGTTTACACTGATATCACTGTTGTTACTGCTAAGGGGCCCCTCACCCTAGGCCGGGGGGCAGCCTTGACCCTGGCTGCCATGCGGGTGCCCATCCTCGTGGGCGGAGAGGCAGCTCTGACCCATGCTGCCGGGGGGCCCATATCCTAGGGCTGAGGTCCCGGTACCCTGGGAGGGGGGCGCATTACCCTGGGCCAGGGATCCCCTTTCACACTGGGGACTAGAGCCCGGGCTAGCTGCCCGAGGAAGCACCAGGGAGAGAGACAGAAAGACAGAGAGAGAGAGAGAGAGAGAGAGACAAACAGAGGGAGAGAGACAAAAGTTTATTGGGACAAAAGAGAGAGAGAGAGAGAAACAAAAGTTTATTGAGACAAAAGAGAGAGAGAGACAGAAAGACAGAGACAAAAGTTTACTGAGACAAAAGAGAGAGAGACAAGCAGACAGAAAAACACAGAGAGAGAGAGAGAAAGAGACAGATATATATAGAGAGACAGACAGACAGAGGGAGAGAGACAAAAGTTTATTGAGACAAAAGAGAGAGAGAGAGACAGAGACAAACAGACAGAAAGACACAGAGAGAGAGACTTTGACAAGTTTATTGAGACAAAAGAAAGAGAGAGACAAACAAATAGAAGACAGACAGAGAGAGTGTGTCAGGGTTTGTTTTTCCCTGATTTGGTGGGTGTATGGAGACACAGTTCTGGTTTGGTGGTGCAGTTGTGGGCAAGGGGAGCCCAAGAGGCGCGCCGAGTATGGCGTGCGTGGGGAGCGACCCCAACAGGTCTGGTCAGGGCCGAGACCCCTGGTCAAGTGTGCTGCCCTCGGTCAACTGGCCTGTAGCTTTCAAGAGGGGTCTGTAGTCCCTATCGCTGGGGGACGTGGCTAGGTACCCCTCATTCCTCAGATCAGTCGGCATCCGCTACTAACCGTCTACCGTCGCCCTCGACGGGATGGTGCTGGCTTTCTCTGAAAGAAGTACACCGAAGGCAGAGACAGGAGGGCAAACAGTAGGGGGGGGGGGGTGATAGCAATGGCCGTAAGATATAATCATTCAAAATATTTTCATGAATGTTTAATTTTTATTTATTTTTTCAATAATTCACTGTCCAAGGATAGACAGAGGAGCATGCTTAGGGAGACAATTGCAATAGTCCGCAAGGACTTGCTTGAATTAGAGAGAGAGAGAGAGAGGAGAGGAGAGGAGAGAGAGAGGAGAGGAGAGAGAGACACAGACAGACAGACAGACAGACAGACAGAGGGAGAGAGAGAGAGACTTTGACTTTGAAAAGTTTATTGAGACAAAAGATTACATTTCAAAAGGATGTGGTAACGTAGGTTATCCTCACCCCTTACTTGATAAGTCCCTGCGTGGGCTCACAGTTCTTTTACAAAAAAAATGGGTGTATTACCAGATGATATCATAAATTACAAAAATACAGATATTCAGTCAATGGACTATAAAAGCGAAAGATCGTATGCATACTGACAAAAGTGCTATGAGGTACCGTAAGCGACCCATTTTCTGCATCTCCTTCCTGGGTGGCCGCCGAAGCAATCTTGAATTGTGGTCTCAGCCTGCATGCAAGAGACTAGGCATTGAAGCAGGCTCCGCAGTTGCAGCAGTAAGATTTAACCCTTTCCCCCTTCTCAGTTTTGGCCCGGCAGATTCGTGAGTCATGTTTCCTTCCGCAGAATCTGCATCGGGCTTCCTGTTGACAGGTTCATGACAATAATGATAATAACAATAACATGAATAATAAAAACAACAATAGTAATGATAATGATAATGATAGCCGTAATGATAATGGTAGTAAAAATACTGATGAAAATAGCAAGACTGATAATAGTAATAATAATAATGATGATAATAATAATAGTTATCATAATAACAGTAATAATGATAATAGTTATAATAATAATATCAATAACAACAACAACAACAACAACAACAGCAGCAGCAGCAGCAGCAACAACAACAATGATAATAATAATAATAATAATAATAATAATGATAATAACAATTGATAATGATAAGGATTATAATAACAATGATAATACTACTACTACTAATAAGACT